>SJYR01000268.1:376837-506780 GCA_006410655.1 Kobus ellipsiprymnus | reverse complement strand
GGACGCCCGCCCGGAGAAGATGAGCCCCCGCTGCCCCCCGCAGCCCAGCGAGGCGCAGAGCCGCCGCGCCCGGGGCCGGCTGCCCCGCTAACGCCCCGCGCCCCGCGCCGCGCCCCCCGGCCCGCGCGCCCTCCCGCCCCGGCAGCGACAATGAGGTGAGTCTGGCTGGCGCGTGGGGCGGCCGGGCGGGCGCGTGCGGAGCGCGGGGAGGGCCTCAGGAGCGCCGGCGGTGGGGGCGCTTCGGGGACGCTGGGAGGGTGTGGGGGAGTCGACGCGGGCGGCGCCCGCCTGTGCAGCTCGCGGGAGGCACTCGCGGGGGGCTGGAGGCCGGGTGGGGAGGGACCCCGCGGGCGTGTGTGGCCGCGCCCGGCCCCGAGCAGCACCCCACTCTGGCCGCCCTCCCCCGGCCTTCGTGCCCTCGGCCTCGGCCGCCCTGTGCCGCCGCCCCGAGCTCGCACGTTAAGGGGTCGTGTCCTTCCACCTGGAGCTGCTCGCCTGCCTCTGCTCCCTTTTTCTCGTCCCCATTTCCTTTCTTCTTGCACGCCACTAAAGTGCAAGACCCACAACGTACCATTCCGTGGTTCATTACCCAGCCAGGGGGGATTGATGGTTATCAGTTTGAGAAAAAAAACACTGCCAGCACCAGGAACTCGAAATTCTCTCTCTCCAGAGGTCACCCAATCCTGACTTTTGCGGATAATCACTTCCTTGCCTTTTGTCTTTGTAAGTGTACCTTCCAAACGTAATATCCCATAAACAGTATAGTGTCTTTCATTTTTGCCCATTTTGTGATCTTTATATAAATAAATACTCATGCAATATATATTCTTTTGTGTGTCTGGCTTCTTTCCCTCAAGATGTTTCTGAAATTCATCCATTACCTCCTAACTCCTGCTTATTTTTATTAATCTGTCGTATTCCATTATATGAAGATGCTACAGCTTAACCATTCAGCTATTTGAGGACATTTGTTTCTAAAACGTCAGCCGCTCAGTCGTGTCCGACTCTTTGCGATTCTGTGGACTGTAGCCCCCCAGGCTCCTCTGTCTTTGGGATTCTCCAGGCAAGTGTACTGGAGTGGGTTGCCAGGGGATCTTCCCAACCCAGGGATCGAACCTGGGTCTCCTGCATCGTAGGTAGATTCTTCACCGTCTGAGCAGTAGAACTTCTAGGTCAAAAGATACCTGTATCTTCCAACTTTAAGAGGTAACACCAAATTTCTGAAGTGCCTGTACCAGTTTACACTCCTTCCAGCAAGTGTTTGAGAGTTCTTGTGCTCTGCTTCCTTGCCAGCACGTGGTATTGTCAGTCTTCAATTTTAGCCATCCTGGTGATTGTGCAGGCAGCCATGAGGTATCCCATTGTGGTTTTGGATTATGGTTTCTTGCAGACTGATGAGGCTGAACATCTTTTTACGTTTATTTGATATCTTCTTTTATGAAGTACCTGTTCAGAAGTCTTTGTTTGGGGTTTACACATCTGTTTCTTCCTAATTTGTGGGAGTTCTCTGTCAAAGTCAAGAAGATAGTTTACTATAATATCTAACTGCCCTGCCTTTCAAAGTAAGATCCACAGTCCACTTGGAAGTGACTTCTGTGTAACTTGTGAAAAGGGGGTCAAATTTTTCATTTTTACCAGAACCATTTATTCAGCACTGTTTATAAAAAAACATCATCTTTTCCCCATCACCTTCATCATCTTCCAGTCTTCCATTTGGAATCATTTCTTTCCATCTGAGGAATTTCCTTTAGAATTTCTTTAGTGCAAGTCTGTTGGTGACAGATTCTTAGTGTTCACAGATTTCCTTATTTATTCTTCATTGAAAAAGATTTCTTGAGATATCATTCCCATATCCTAAAATATACCCATTTAAAGTATACAGTTGGGTGATTTTTAGTATTTTCATACACACACACACACACACGCAGTATTTTCACAGACTTAGAAAACCATTGCCACAGTCTAATTTTAGAACAGTTTCCTCCATTTTAGAAGGGTCTTTTCAGTAGTAGCAAAATTCTTGGTTTACCATTATTTTCTTTTAACACTTTTAAAGATACCTCATGGTTTCTAACATCGATTGTTTTCTGTTGAGAAGTCATTTGTCTGTCGTTCTTTGAAAGTAATCTTTTTCTCCATTTACATTTTTAAAAAACTTATTTATTTTAAAAAAGATTTATTTATTTGGCTTTACTGGGTCTTAGCTGAGGCACGCGGGATCTTCGATCTTGGTCGCAGCATGCAGACCTCTTAGTTGTGGCATGTGGGATCCAGTTCTCTGACCAGGGATCAAACCTGGGCACCCTGCTGTGGGAGCTGGCGTCTTAGCCACTGGACCACCTGGGAAGTCCATCTAGCTGCTTTTGAAATGTTCTCTGCTTTTGGTTTTCGGCAGTATTTTCTGTGCTGTATGGATTTTTTTAAAAAACAGATGAACATAACTTAGGGTTTCTTGAATCTTTGGCTTCGTGTCTTTCATTAGTTTTGGAAGTCTTGTGCCATTAGGACTGCATATTTTGCTTCTCTCCCATTCTCTCTCTCCTTTCCTTCTAGCACTACAATTATGCGCGTTAGACTATTTCACTGTATCTTCTGTGTCTCTTAACCTTCCTTCTGTGTTTTCTGTCTCTTTTTCCTCCATTCTGGATCTCCCCTCTCTTCTCTTTCCTATCACTTGAGTTTTTAATTTCAGTTATTCTATGGTTTTTGGTTCTTTAATTTCGATTTGGCTTTCTTTTTATAGTTTCTTTGTTATACATTCTAGCTATCTACCAAAATTATCAGTATTGTCTTTCAGCTCCTTGAACATGGTATGTATAATGCTTGAAGTTTGTCCCATTATGGCAGTATTTGTAAGTCATTTCTAGTGTCTGTTTGCCTTGTTTGTCATTCATATTGTCTTGTCTCCTTATGTGTCTAATTGTTTTTGCTTTTTAATTTGTTTTAATTCTGCTGGACATCAGATTTGCAAAATTGTTTGTAGAAAGTCATTTGCCCAAGACGATGTTTTTCTCTTCCAGAGATAATTCACATTTGCTTTTGGCAGACAAATGGAGCACGTGTAACCTGGAGGCTTTTTGGTGCAGTCTCAAGGATGGGGATGTTTCTGCCTGTTCTGTTGGCCTTTAGTGCTAGTGTTCATCTCTTCTCTAGCCCTGTTATCCCCCAACCCAACACCATGCTTTTAGGATTCCCCTAGAGTAGGCAAACACCCCCGGGGAAAAGTAGCCCCAAGTTCTGATCTCATCTGCCTGAGCATCTGATGTCCCGTCTCCCTTCAAGTCTCCAGGCAGACTTTTACTCTATCCCCCCCCCTGCTTTCCTAGTTCTTTCCAGCTGGAGGGTTGTTCTCATTTACTAAGTTCATGTTTGCTGGAAGCAATAGTCCCTGCTGTGGCGCTGCTAGTAGTGAAGGACCGCCTGCCAAGCGGGAGACCTGAGAGGCTCGAGTTCAGTCCCTGGAGTGGGGAGATCCCTGGAGGGGGAAATGGCCACCCACTCCAGTACTCTTGCCCGGAAAATCACATGGACAGAGGAGCCTGCTGCTGCTGCTGAGTCGCTTCAGTCGTGTCTGACTCTGTGCGACCCCATAGACGGCAGCCCACCAGGCTCTCCCGTCCCTGGGATTCTTGAGGCAAGAACACTGGAGGGGGTTGCCATTTCCTTCTCCAGTGCGTGAAAGTGAAAAGTGAAGTCACTCAGTCGTGTCCAACTCACAGCGACCCCAGGGACTGCAGCCCGGCTCCTCTGTCTATGGGATTTTCCAGGCAGGAGTACTGGAGTGGGTGGCCATTGCCTTCTCCGCAGAGGAGCCTAGTGGGCTGCAGTCCATGGAGTTGCAGAGTCAGACGTGACTGAAGAAAGAGCATGCACGCAAAAAGTCCCTGATATTAGGGACAGTTTGAGTCAGCATCCAGTTTTGGAGGAGACTTAAGCTATCAGGTTATAGAAGCTGTGGAGAATTCTACCATGTATTTTCTTGTGCTAGAACTGTATTAGAGCATTTCATTTTGTGAAATGCACTTAGGATCAAGGTAGCTTTAGGAATAAATATTTCCTTTTAGCAAGTAATTAATTAGAAAAAATGGCAGATCAAAAATTGGTAAAGCAAAGGAAGCAGTTGCTTTTTCTCCCTTTTAATATTCATTTCTTTTTTCTGTCTTGATTTCCTTCATTGTTTGTTTGATAAATCCACTTGACTAGAACATTTTATTTTTTGATCTATAATAGAGTTCTCAGATCCCATTTTGGGTGATCAGATGACAAGTCATGGATATAGAAGAAAGTTTTTAAACACTTTTTCCAAAATGAGTCATCCAGTTACCCTTTTTCTTTATGGATTTTTTTTTTTTCTTTTAAAATGCTGCTAACAATTTGACGTGGTTCTCTGTTGCAGACTGTTTGTAGTTAAACATCCATACATGTGTATTCACATGTACCTCAAACACTGGGCTTTGGCAAATGGACCTAAATGAGTTGAGGGAGGTCTTTTCATTACCTTTGTTGTCAACTCATTTAATTTAGATATTTATAAGCAGTATTGCTCATCTGTGAAAATCCTTTTGTTCAATGCTAAAATTTTTAAAATGAAAATGTCATATTTTGCTTGCTAGATAATCTCATGGGAGTGCATGGATTGAAAAGGGTCAATGGTACCTCTGAACTGACCGTATCCAGGAGTGTCTTAGAAAGGCATAGGGCTGGAGATGCATTCGAACAAATAAGCTGAACATCTGAGGCACATGTCCACATGTTGTAGTAAAAAGCTCTGTTGAATCAGACGACTTGGATAATTAAGGCTGTGGCTGAGTTTCTCTTGGGCTTCCCAGGTGGCACTGGTGGTAGAAACCCACCTGTCAGTGCAGGAGATGTAAGATTTGATCCTTGGGTCGGGAAAATCCTCTGGAGGAGGGCAGGCAACCCACTCTAGTATTCTTACCTGGAAAGTTCCATGAACGGGGAGCCTGTCAGGCTACGGTCTGTAGGGTTGCAAAGAGTCAGACACGACTGAAGTGACTTAGTACACTGAGTTTTTCTTAATTTTCTAGACTGTTGCCTGAATTCTCATTTCTTTTTTTCTAACAGACCTTATGTATTCTCATATCTTTATTCAGAAATCATCTTTGGAGGCCTTCTCATTGGTACTGGGTTAGATGGGAAGAAGGAACCAAACACCCTCCCCCAAATAGTTCCCATCCCTAAAAGATTTATAGACCCCTTTCTGAATCCTTTTTCTACTTAAAAACAAGACACCCACATATACAGTATTCAAAATATTTCTGTTTATATACTTTAATCATTTATCTCTTGGGAAGATTCTCTTCTGTGAACATTTTCCCTACCTGCCTTTTGTCTTTTAAAGATCTGATTTATACAAGTTTAAGATTTATGTTATTAAGTCATTTTGTTTGGAATTTTTCTATCTTTCTTACATTTAAGTTAGCATTTGTCTAGAAGTTTGGTAAGTTTTAAGTTGTTTTCTATTTTATATATAAAATTTCAAGAAAGTGCATCCTTCAAATTGTCTGGAATATGAGGTAAAGATTCAAACTACATTTGTTCTTCAGAATTGCTGATCAGATACTTGATTATGTCAGTAGATATGTGGCAGAGGTACCAGGAATGTTGAACAGCAGTACAAACGTGGATCCCAAAATCCACTCCAGGGTGCGTGCTAAGGTCTGAAGGAGCTTTATCTTCAGCGCTCGGAAAATTTGCCTGCGTGTGTGCGTGCGTGCAAACATCTGAAGGAGCATTACCTTCAGTGCTCAGAAAGGTTGCCTGCCCCTGCCAGGGCCAGCCGTATATGTGTGTGTGGGTCCCATCACCGGGGGTGTGTGTGTGTGTGTGTGTGTGTGTGTGTGTGTGTGTGTGTGTAAGGCATGGGTCAACCTCCCATCGTGTGTGTGTAAGGCATGGTCAGCCTCTCATCACCAGGGCCAGCCGTGTGTGTGTGTGTGTAAGGCATGGGTCAACCTCCCATCACCAGGTGTGTGTTTGTGTGTAAGGTTGCCTGCCCCCGCCAGGGCCAGCCGTGTGTGTGTGTGTGTGTGTGTGTGTGCGCGCGCGCGTGAGCATGCTCTCATCATCAGGGCCAGCCATGTGTGTGTGCGTGTGTGTGTAAGGCATGGTCAGCCTCTTATCACCAGGGCCAGCAGTGTGTGTGTATGTGTCCCTGCCAGGGCAGGCGTGTGTGTGTGTAAGGCATGGTCAGCCTGTCATCACCAGGGCCAGCTGTGCGTGTGTGTGTGTGTGTGTGTGTGTGTGTGTGCTTGCGTGCGCGGGCTGGTCAGGCTCCCATCTCAGGTCTGGTTGTGTGTGTGTGTGTGTGCGTGCGCGCGTGCATGCTGGTCAGGCTCCCATCTCAGGTCTGGTTGTGTGTGTGTGTGTGTGCGCGCGCACGTGCATGCTGGTCAGGCTCCCATCTCAGGTCTGGTTGTGTGTGTGTGTGTGTGCGCGCGCGCGTGCATGCTAGTCAGGCTCCCATCTCACAGGTCTGGTTATGTGCCAGGGAACTATCTCCTCTGGGCCAAGGGCACTGTATCCGTTTGGAGTTCTGCAGAGTGCAGTGTGATCATAGGGTACAGTGTCAGCAGCCCAGGCACAAACGTGGTCTTCGTATCACAGTGAGTCCACACTGGCTGACACGGTGGAGTCCAAGCGCGTCTCTGAGCTCGCTGCTGTGGAACAGACAGCACACGTCCAGGTGTCTCTGGAGGTCGTCTAGGGAGACCAGATGTGGAGGCGTGGCGCCGCTGTGTGCGAATCTTTGGCTCCTCTCTCTTGTCCTGTCTGCTTATTTTTAGACCTGTGTCATTACCATATTTATCTTGTGGGTGATTTTTTTTTAAGTACTTAACATTTTGGCTGTGCAGCATGTGAGATCTTACTTCCCCTATGAGGAACTGAACTCACGCCCCCTGCAGTAGAAACTCAGAGTCTTAACCAATGGACTGCCAGAGAAGTCCCTGAGTGATGATTTTTAATATAAGCAATGTCATCTTTTTATTGGAAGTAATGTCATCTTGAATTTTGCTGGTTTGGCAGTTTTGTTTGTATCTAGTCACATAAATATAAGAAATTTTCAACCTAGTTTTTTTAAGTTGCACCTGAATAAGCTACATGAAAATAAAGTAAACCAGCATTGTTTCACAAGATTTTTTTCCCTTTGAAGGGAATCTGTCGTCTACCAAGTTTGAACCTTTCAGTAGACTGTAGGCTTGATGACTGTTAGTTGTTAATTGAAGATCACAAGTGCTAGGGTAGTGCAATAACAACTTAAAGAAGAGGGTTTCCAGCTTGCAGCTGGGCGAGGTGGGAAGGACAGTGGTCCCCTCAGCAAACCGCTGTTTGCTTTTCCCATCCTGAATGGAGAAGACCTTACAGGAATGACTTCCAGCAACAGTTCTCATTTTTTCTGGTTTAAGTGGGACTTCCCTGGTGGTGTAGTGGCTGAGATTCTGCGTTCACAATGGAGGGTGCCCAGGTTCAAGCTCTGATCAGGGAACTAGATCCCATATACCTCGTGCAGCTAAGACCCGGCACAGCCAAATAAATATATTTTTTAAATGCAATTATATTGAATGTGGAGAATTTGAAAACATAGAAAGCATAAGGAAGACAATAAAAACCAGCATTGATCCTACTATTGAAGGAAGGATAACCCATTAAACACGGGGTATAGTTCCTCTATCTTTTCCATGTGTGAGAGTGACATTTTCACAAAATTGATAAGGCACTGTGTATTTGTATTGGGGATTTTTGCTTTCGACATGTATGCATTTCCTCTTTGTTATGAATGTTCTTTGAAAACATGTAAAATGGCTGAATAAAAGTGTATCAGATGATATACCATAATTTACTTACCAGTACCCCAAGTTTGGGGCAGTTGGCTTCTTTTTAGAATATCGTCATTGTAAGTAACAACATGATAATGACTGCACGTTAAGTCTAAGTCTTAGGGTGCATCTCTGATTATTTCCTTAAAATAAGGTAGAAAAATAGTATTACTGGCACCAAAGTCTGTTGATATATATTATCAGAATGTAAATTTTAAGCAGGAAAGAGAGAAAGATAATGAAAGGAAGTTTATATTCCTGGTCTTAACTTGGAGTTTCCTCTCCCCAAAAGTTTGAGGATTAGAAAAGGAATTAGAAATAAATGGTGTGGTTGCACCTGTTCGCCAGTCGGGGGAGCCCTGGTCCCGAGTCCCCTGAAACAACTGTGTATGAAGATGAATTGTCTGTCTTTGTCTTTAAGGCTGTGTGGAAGACATCTATTCTTGGGTTTGGACTTAAAGTAGGAATGTGAATGAACTTTTTTTTTAATATTGATTTAGGCCACCTTTTGTCCCTCATATTCTAAGCAGCCCGGGTTTTAGAGTCTAATAGACCTGGATTCTGCCCCACAGCCACTCTTTACCAGCTGACTAACTTGGTGCAAATTGCTTAACCTTTATGACCCTCCACTTTTCTCAAATCTAAATGAGGATAATCCTGCTTCCTTCTTAGGTTTGCAAGGCTCAAACAAGAATACATAGAAAGTTCTCAGTGTATGATGTTCAATAAAAGTTAGCTGTTTACCTCCCCCAGCTCACCTTTTTATGTCTGTGAGGAAGATAAATCCTGGACGATCTGGGACAGTTTTCTGATTTCAGATATTCGCCCTTTTGTCAGATTGCTGTCTAACTTATCTACCATAGGTGATAATTTTTTGCTTTAGAAACCACAGTTGCTATTGATATACTTCAGCTTCTAAAAATGATTCAGGGACCTTCTCTATAAAAGACACAAAATATAACTACTGAAATAAAGACAAAACAGGCATGTTATTTTGGGGTAGAGAAGGTGATTGTACTAAGAAAATTTGGATGCAGAAATAGTTACTGCAGTTGAGCAGTTGACTGTGAAATTGACGGATGTGGTAGCAGAAAGCAGTGGGAGCCGCTGGGACGCGTGTCCCGAGTGTCTCCGAGGAGATGGACACCGTCCCTTACAGGGGCCGGCTCGGGGAGCCTCTTAGCTTCGGCAGTCTTCCCCTTGTCACACATGTCCCGGGCGCGTGCCGTGTGCAGCTTCCGGCACCTCACACTCTCTGGGCGCTGTGCTCCATCCTGGGCTCTCTGTGGAGCTGTGTCTGTCTCTGTCATCTAGTTCCCGGTCTCTCTCAAAGGATCCTTAAATAAGCAGAGGTCTGAGTGACCAGCTCACGAGTTAACCTGAGGTCAGCGGCTTCCTTTTCCTCTTCAGCTTGCTTAGTGCCTAGCCTTCAAATCTTAGTTGAAATGTCTCTTCCTCGGGGAGGCAGTCCTTGGCCCCTACCCTGACTGAGGGCCCTTCCTTGTTTGCTCTGTGGGATCCCATGTTTCCTCTGCTGTTACTCTTTTCATAATTATCATTCTTACCATTTTCGGCCTAAGCCTCGTCGAGAGTTACACCCATTTCGATCTCTGTTGGGTCCCGAGAGCCTAGCGCTGTGCCTGGTGCTTGGTAGATGCTTCATGAAAATCGATGCTGCCACTTGTACCCCAAATGGGCAATAAATCATGACATTCATTCTGCCCCGTCATGGGTCCTTCCAAGTACAACATTCCAGGCAGCTCCCAAGTGGGAGATGCTGGCACGCAAGATGAAAACGTTCATTGTGTGCTTGATGAATTCCTCGGGTGACAGTGCTGATATCTGGCGTTTCCATACCACTGCCAGGGGGCAGGCTGTGTTTATTGATGTGTGGATGGATTCTTTTTTCCTTCTTTATAAGGACACTGTGCACTGTGACTCTCGGTGTCCCTGGTGTTTCTCAGGCTTTAACATGCATAGGAATCACCGTGTGTGTTGCTGGGGACGGAGGAATGCTTTTCATAAGTCTTTTGTTTTTTTCTTTTTATTAATAGAATTTACGTGTTAAAGCAACTTTAGACTTACGGAAAAATTAAGCAGAGAGTACGGAGAGTTCCCATACACATATCTCCACTGGTACGTTCCATGGTTAGCATCTTACGTGGTCCATTTGCTGTATTTAGTGAACTGCTATTGATGACAGTGTTAATAGCTGGAGTCCACAGTTGTTTGTTGGACCTAGTGTCCTTTTTCTGTTCCATGTTCTGATCCCGAATACCACATTACATTTAGTTCTTAAATCTCCTTCGGCTCCTCGGTTGTGATGATTTTTCAGATTGTCTCTATTTTTTGATGATCTTGGCTGTTTTGAGATGTACTTACTTAGATATGTTGCAGGATGCCCTTCTGTTGGGATTTGTTTCATGTTTTGTTCATGGTTAGCCTGGGGTGGTTAGTCTGGGGCGGGAAGATCATGGAGAAAGTGACGTTCCGTTCCACGTTACAGAGGGTGCGTACCTGCAGCGTGCTTTATCACTGTGGACATTGCCCTTGATCACCTGGCTGAAGCGGCGTTCGTCAGGTTTCATCCTTGTGAAGTTATCCTTTCATTCCCCTTTCCATGCTGTCGTCTTTTCAACACAGTCCTTGTCCGTGTTGTCGTCGTTCAGTCACTAAGTCGTGTCTGACTTTTGCAGCCCCATGGACTGTAGCCCACCAGGCTCCTCTGTCCCTGGGATTTCCCAGACAAGAATACTGGAGTGGGTTGCCATTTCCTATTCCAGGGCATCTTCCTGACCCAGAGATCGACCTGCATCTCCTGAGCTCTTCACCACTGAGCCACCAGGGAAGCCCAGCACTGTTGCGTAGCCCATGCTTAAAGAGTAGGGAATTATGATCCTTCTGACGATGGTTTTTAAATTTTAATAATTGTTTATTTTTATGTGTATTAGGAAAAATCACTGCATAAGATTGTGAAGCTCGCTCAGTCGTGTCCAACTCTTTGCAACCCCATGGACTGTAGCCTACCATGTTCCTCCGTCCGTGGGATTCTCCAGGCAAGAATACTGGAGTGGGTTGCCATTTCCTTCTCCAGGAGATCTTCCCAACCCAGGGATCAAACCCGGGTCTCCCGCATTGTAGGTAGACGCTTTACCATCTGGGCCACCAGGGAAGTTCTGCATCAGATTAGTGGTATTAGTGGTATTTTAACTGGGTTCTAGAAAACTACCCAAGATGAAGGCTTGTGTATGTTTGGAGGAGGGCATAGGATTGATATTTGGGGGAAGGAAGGGTAATATATCCATTAGGTCCCGTCTTCATTTGGCAGAGGAGTGCCCCACATGGCAGCTCTCTGGGGCCACAACAGACCCCCCCTCCCACCCCCAGGCAGGCACTGGACACAGGTCAGAGCCTGGACAAAACTGGTTGCCTCAGGGATGGCAGGAATGAAAACAGTTAAGGCGGGAGGAGCTGAAATGATGCAGACGAGGTGCATAATGCATGTGACTTCGTGGGTATTTCTTTTTTCAGTTTTTTTTTTGCTTTACTGTGTCTTGATTTTCAGTCACGGCTAAAAAGGTTTCTACGTCCCCAGGTTGAATTCACCTATGTTTTTTTTTTCTAGTGCCTGTATCGTTTCTTTTTTCTTTTCAAACTGGTAAGTCTCTGATCCACTTGGAATTGAATATATAGGTTTGAGAGCCAGATCCAACTTTAGCCTTTTCCAGCTCGTTTTCCAGTTATCTCGGTATGACTTATTAAAAATTCCATCTTCTCCCAGTGTTTTTAGATTCTGTCCTTTGTCATATTTAATCAATTTGACCCATTTCTGGAGTTTCTGTTATGTTCCATTTCAGTTCTGTTCAGTCGCTCAGTTGTGTCCGACTCTTTGTGATCCCATGAACCGCAGCACGCCAAGCCTCCCTGTCCATCACCAACTCTCAGAGTCCACCCAAACCCATGTGCATTGAGTCGGTGATGCCTTCCAGCCATCTCATCCTCTGTCGTCCCCTTCTTCTCCTGCCCTCAATCTTAGGTTCCATTGGTCTGTATTTATTTGTGTGCCAATATCTCATTTAATTAAAGAGGCTCTATCATGTGTGTTAATATTTAGGAGGGCTAATCCTCTCTTACTGCTTTAGCGAGTTGATTTTAAAGAAAATGATCAATTAATAGCACTCACGTTAAACAGATGTTACAAAAATCATGGCCAAATAGTGCTTTAACCCAAAGGAACAAATCCAGAATAGCATGATTCAGGCATCTGAATGCCCCTTGGGACAAGTTCTCACTTTAGCGTGATACGTTTGGCTTTTGAATATGCATCCAAGGAGGCATCTGTGAGGCTGGAGGACACTCAACAGTCAGTGTGACCCCTCAGGATAGGATTGTCAGCACAGTCAAGGCACCCTTAACCTCAGTCACCCTCTCTCCAAAGTGTGAGTGAAGCTGGCTTATTTTGGAGGGTTTTACGTGTAAAAAATACTCATTTGTCAAACCATAGAAAATTAGATTCGGAAACTTAGAAATTCTCTAAGTCCAGTGGTTTTTGACCCTCACTGGGCATCAGAAACAGTTGAAAAGGCCACCCCCCTTCCGGTGCTAGGGTCCTGCCATAGAGAGTCCATTAATCTGAAATAAAGTGTTCTGTTGTTGTTACTTTATTTAAAATCTCTAGTCAAGTACGCAGCCAGAGTTGAGAACTGCTGATCTAGTCCTGAGATCAAGACTGGGTCTGGTTTCTCTGAAAGGTAGCACATGCTCAGTAAATGTTTGTTGACTGGCGCGTGAGCCCCCTTTGTCTCAGATAAGAAATAGCCCGTTTCTCAGACTCCAGAGGCCTTGCCTAGGCCACATACATTGTGTGCCTAGTTGCTCGGTTGTGTCCGGCCCTTTGTGGCCCCATGGACTGTAGCCCGCCAGGCTCCTCTGTCCATGCGGATTCTCCAGCCAAGAATACTGGAGTGGGTTGCCATGCTCTCCTCTAGGGGATCTTCCCAACCCAGGGATTGAACCCAGGTCTCCCGCATTGCAGGCAGATTCTTTACCATCTGAGCCAGGGACATGAAGCTCAGATTTCTTATTTTTTCACTCTTCTTCACCCATGGTTTCCTCTTTAGTTACAGGTCAAAGTAGGCAAGAACATTTGCTCTCTTGATTCACGAGTTCATTTTTATGACCTCAACCCCAGTTCCTCCTGTTCAGTACAGCAGAAACTTGAGAATGAGCCTTAGACTTTGTAGTGAGAGAATTGGACTGTGCTGAAATTTCAGCCTGTGTTCAGTGGCTGCCCACCTCTCGGTGGGGATCAGGGAGGGGCGGGCAGGAGGAGCAAGGGCCCAGGGACCGGCCTTCCCATGTGTCTGTGTGTGTTGGGCTCCAGGTCTAGGGGTTTACAGCACCTGGGTTCCAGCTGTCTCATTTTTTGAAGGGAGCTCCATGCCTCCCTGTTAGATTTCAGATTACAGGGCATGATGAAATTAGTTTTGATTGATGCTTTGTTTTAATTAGGGCTTTATGGTTTTCTGTTAGTCAACAGCAGTGCCAGCTCTGTTTTCTCACACTCCAGATTGCTTCATCGCCTGATTTGGTTAGTCCCCTGGGAAAAACTCAAATTCAGAACTGCAGAAGTTGTAGAAGTCTACTAGAGAAGACTCGAATTGCACGATGAGTATTTTATGTTAGAAAGTTGCCGACTGGTTCAGGTTTGAACAAGGCTTTTGTACTAGACTGGGGATTCCACTTCTGGCGGCGTTCTGTCAGATTACTGGGACCTAAGATGCACTAAGAGCAAGACAAGGTGAAAAGCTGAGAAAGAATTGTCAGTTGGAGGGCACAGGAGAACCGCAAGGCAGAAGGCATTTTCAGAGCCAAGCTGTGGTAGAGACGTCAGGTAACCGTACGTTTGGCACCATTTCTTTTCTTGAAGCGATTGTCAGTGCTGCAGGTGTCACCTGAGAAGATGATTAGAGCTTTAGGCAGATTCATGGGACAGGAATTTTTTTTGCAAGTTGGTGCACACCCTTGCTGAGGAGGAGAAGCCCTAGTAAACACCCCAGTTTTCCCAAGGGCTCTTCTTAGGGACGAGAGGGAACTGGACACAGACTGGCCCTCTCAGGAGCCGGAGCACTGCTTTGTCTCAGCTCTGTGCCTAACTAGACTACGGTGATCTGGAGCAGCTTGTGCCTCTGACCTACCTGCATGTCAGAAGCAAAAGTAAATCCTCTAGGAGCCTGGAATTATCTGTGCACTTCTCCTATGCAGTGACTGGCATTCAGTCAAGAATTATCAGATATACGAGAAGACTTAACCCTAAACAAAGGGCAAACAGACAATAGGAATAGACATAATGAAATAATCAGACTTGGATTTTAAAAGAAATGTGATACGTATATCTAAGGAGATAAGTTGTGTTTAACCTTTTCTTGTTCACCATGGTCATTTCAGCTTAGAGGCTAACTTAGACTCCTGGACAAGAGTGTTTATACTTTCCAGTGGTGGGCCAGTGTGAACAAGTGGCTGTGTGTGGCTGCCAGTTGTCCTTGGGCGTATTTGCATGGTTGAGACATTACTTTGCCAACAAAGGTCCGTCTAGTCAAGGCTATGGTTTTTCCAGTAGTCATGTATGGATGTGAGAGTTAGACTGTGAAGAAAGCTGAAGCACCGAAGAATTGATGCTTTTGAACTGTGGTGTTGGAGAAGACTCTTGAGAATCCCTTGGACTGCAAGAACCAACCAGTCCATTCTAAAGGAGATCAGTCGTGGGTGTTCTTTGGAAGGAATGATGCTGAAGCTGAAACTCCAGTACTTTGGCCACCTCATGCGAAGAGTTGACTCATTGGAAAAGACCGTGATGATGGGAAAGATTGAAGGTGGGAGAAGGGGACGACAGAGAATGAGATGGTTGGATGGCATCACTGATTGAATGGACGTGAGTTTGAGTAAACTCCAGGAGTTGGTGATGGACAGGGAGGCCTGGCCTGCTGCAATTCATGGGGTCGCAAAGAGTCGGACACGACTGAGCAACTGAACTGAATCATCTTTGCTTAATCCCCTACTTTGTAGCTTTGAGGTAAGGACAGGAGAGAAATTAGAATAATGATCATAGGCATTTAGATCTTAGAACTAGAACAGCCCCTGGAGGTCAGTATTTTGACTCTTGTTTTTATCTTTGAGAGACATGTACATTGTTGAGCTTGGCTTAGGCAATGTGAACACACAGGGATGTTATTTTACATGGTAGAGCTGATGTTAAACACTTAATGAAAACATAATTTCAGTAAATATGAATACCCTTTTCATGGCCACACCACACAGCTGTGGTATTTTAGGTTTCCCAACCAAGGATCGAACCTGGGCCCCCAGCAGTCAGGTACGGTACCAAGTTCTAACCATTGTACAGTCAAGCAATTCCCTAAATGTGACTACTTTAAAAATATTTCAGAATTTTAAATTTATTACTGTAGTAAATGTGAGTTGTTTTTTTTTTAAAGTATAGACTTCTCTTATAAATACATAACTACTCTATCTATTTTCGTGTAGCATATCTGCTTAAAAATTTGCTTGAAAGGTAGATTTTGAGTACTTGAAAGCCACTAGGGATCAGGCAGTGAGAGTTGGGCCTTGTGTGTTACTATGTAGCCAAGAAGGGGGGATGGGGCATCTGAGGTGAAAGTGCCAGAAAACAGGTCTGGTCAACATAGCGTTTATTTGTTTATTTGTTTATTGCATCTGTAATGGGCTTGACTAGGGTCTTTCATCTTCTGTGTTGGTTCTTCCCTTTTGAGGTTCTTTGTACTGGTTTATTATCACTTGAAGACAATGGTCTGCAGGACATCTTTCATTAATTTAGTTTAATGTCCTCAGTTCTTCAAGTTATTCATGATTTATCTCTAATTAGTGGTCCTTTTGAGGGCTTCCCTTTCACTGAGCTCTGACCCACTGATGTCATTAGTGAAAGTCCCTTAGTCGTGTCAGGCTCTTTGAGACCACATGGACCATCCATGGAATTCTCCAGGCCAGAATACTGGAGTGGGTAGCCTTTACCCTCTCCAGGGGATCTTCCCAATCCAGAGATTGAACCCAGGTCTCCCAAATTGCAGGCGGATTCTTTACCAGCTGAGCCACAAGGGACATTATTAGCATTTAAAATTTTAAATTCTCTAACATTAGCCTGAACACAGAAAAATGTTGGGCCTGGCACTCAGTTGAAACCCTTGATACAAAACAGAAACGCCACACTTGGAGCCTCTGTGCCTGTAAACAGATGAAAATCAAATGTACCCATTCTTCTACTAGCTGAGATGTCTGACTGAGCATCTTTAGGGACTTCCCATCCTAGGAAGAAGGAAAGTGCCCTCCTGGATTTGTGTCGCTGCGGGTGTGAACAGGACACTGAGGACAGTCCCCTAGAAGAGCAGCGGCAGCGGGAGAACCACCTGGAGGGAGAGAGGCGCCCCAGGGTGTCCGTACCTGCAGTGGGGAGCAGGCCGCGTCGCCGGGGACCACGCTGGCAGACAGAACCCTTCTCTGGGTTTTATTGAGTCCCCGGTGCTGATGGCTGGGCTGTGGGTAGAAGCCATGATTATCCACACGTGTAGCTTGTCGCCACGAAGCTTGAGCACAGGCACCTCACCCTCGGTGAGCCTAAACCGAGACTCCCTACTGCTGTCTTTATGAGCAGTTGGTTTTTGACAAAGATGCCAAGAAAATTCAAGGGGGAAACAGCCTTTTCAGCAAATGCTGGGACACCTGATTATCAATATTCAGAAGTTGAATCCCCTACTTCCATATACAAAAATTAATTTTTTATGAACTTAAATGTTGAAGCTAAACCTTTTTTTTTTAAAAAATAAATATGTCTTTCTTAACTTGTCTGTATTTTTGGCTGTGCTGGGTCCCCGTTGCTGCGGGAGGGCTCTCTCCACTCCAGTTGCGGTGCTGGGGCCTCTCGTCGTGGGGGCTTCCCCAGAGTCACTGCAGCCTGGGTGCTCCAGAACACGGGCTCCTTGGTTGTGGCACATGGACTCGGTTGCCCCTCGGCATGTGGGATCTTCCCGGACCAGCGTCCCTTGCATTGCAAGGCAGATTCTTAACCACTGGACCACCAGGGAAGCCTGCTAAAACTTCCTT
Organism: Kobus ellipsiprymnus; assembly: GCA_006410655.1. NCBI lineage: Eukaryota > Metazoa > Chordata > Mammalia > Artiodactyla > Bovidae > Kobus > Kobus ellipsiprymnus. The sequence goes on along the minus strand of SJYR01000268.1, from coordinate 489,810 downwards.
ATGGGAGAAAATATAAGAGTAAGTCTTGAATTTGGCAATGTTTTTTTAGATGTAACACCAAACCACAAATCATAAAAGAAAAAAAATAAGTTGGATTTCATCTAAATTAAAAACGTGAGCTGCAAATCATACTGTTAAGAAAGTGAGACGACAACTCACAGAATGGAAGAAAGTACCTGATAAGGGATTTACATCTAAAATACACAACGAAGTCTTCCAACTCAGTAATAAAAAGACAACCCACCTTAAAGGGGGTCAGATGATTCACATGGACACTCCTCCAGAGAAGAGATACACACGGCCAATAAGTACACGAACAGGTGCTCAGCATCATGAGATATGAGGAAGTACGAACCAGAGCGCAGTGAGGCCCCACTGCCTTCTCACTGGACTCAGAAAGATGGGTGAGGGCTCCCCCGTGGTCCAGGGTGAAGAATCTGCCTGCCAGCGCAGGGATGCAGGCTCGATCCCTGGTCTGGAAGATTCCACATGCCTCAGAGCAGCTAAGCCTGTAAGCTGCAACTGGGGAGCCCTTGTTCTAGAGCCCGTGCTCACTGCAGTGAGAAGCTCGGGCCCCTCCGGGAAGGGCAGCCCCCCGCTCTCCGCAACTAAGAAAGCCTGCTTGCAACAGTGAAGACCCAGCACAGCCAAAAGTGACTTTTTTTTTTTTAAATAAAAGGACAGGTAATAACAAATGTTGATGAGGATGTGGGTAGTTAATCTTCACACATTGGGTAAGTGACTGTGTCAATAAATCTCATATTGGAAACCTCAAACATTGCCTGGGGAGAATGTACAGTTGCTTTGGAAAACAGTCTGGTAGTTCTTCAAAATGTTAAACATAGAGTTTTCTTATGTCTCAGCGTTTCCACGTTGAGGCATATACCCAAGAGAAATGAAATGTACCTCCGTACAAAACTTTACATGAATGTTCGTAGGAGCTTTATTTGTAGTAGCCAAACAGTGAAAACGACCCAAATGTCTACGTTCTTAGGAATGGATCACTAAAAAAAAAGGAACGAGGTGCCCATCCTGATAAAACATGGGTGAACCTTGAGAATATTATGCTGTGAGAAAGAAGCCAGTTACAAAAGACCACATACTGTGTGATTCCATTTATATGAAATGTCCAGAAGAGGCAAGTTTGTAGGGACAGGAAGTAGATTAGTAGGTGCTGAGGTTAAGGGGTGAGAATGGGGAGTGGCTGCTGGTGGGTGTGAGGTTTTTGTTTGGGGGTGATAAAAACAATGTAAATTTAGATTGCAGGGATGGTCACACTGCCTTGTAAGTATACTAAACAGTCATTGAATTGTGTACTTTAAATGGGTTACTTCTATGGAATAAAAGTCTCTTTCTAAATAAATCTGCTTAAAAAAAAAACCTGAACGCACTGCTCTCCTTCCCAGACTTTTCTTCCCGGCCCGAACTGAAACCTGGAGGCTTGATGAAGTCATTCATTCCCTACCCCCGGATCCAGGCGGATGCGTCATTATCATTTCTTCTTCCCTAAACTATCTTGTCTGTTCCCCTTTCTCCGGAGCTCTGATACTACCATAAGTAGGTCGTCTTCATTATTTAAGTGCCATAGTCACATTCCACTTTCCTTCTTAACCTCCTTCATTGTCTCCTCGGTATTTTGTTAAATTGTCAATACTCAACTCTGAGTTAATATTCTCTTCCTAAGTTTCTTCAGAATATTTCTGTGTCTTTCTGGATAAAGTAGCTTCTTAGCGTAGTTTACAAAGCCTTGGGTGAACTGGGCTCTCGCTGCCTCTTGAGATTGGTTTTCTCTGTTCTGCATGTTTATAAGGAACCTACCCTCGAATGTTCTTCGTAATGATAGTCTTCCTGATTACGATGCCGGTTTCCAGTGGTCAGCCGGCACGCGTGGCGCTGTGCGGGACAGGGCAGATTCTGGAGTTCCATTACTGCATCGTAAGCACTCACTAACTGAGTGAATCTTCACTCAGCAAATATTTCCTGAAGGAATGAGTGTGATCATAGCCATTATCTGTGAACAGAATTCACCCAGCATCTGCTCTTACAATTTTGGTGGTTAGGTGTTCCCTGGGCTATTAGGGTACTAACCCAGCCCTCGGTGTCTCTCCCTTCTTCTTATATTCAGTGTGTATTTGCTTCTCTGAAAAATGTCTACTGATTGACCCATCCTACATCGTCCATCACAGCACCCAAGTTATTAGACTGTGGCGGTCGTTTCCTCGACTTTGCCCTGGGTGAAACACCCTGCTCTCTGGAGCTGTGTAGAACAGGCTCTAGTCTGTCTGTGGTTCTCACACATTGTTGACTCCAGATACGATGTGGCTGTGGTGAGACCGGTGCAGAGTTCTGATAGGTATGTTTCCGGTTGTGCAGCCCTGATCGCTGTGGGTTTCAGAATCTGGCACAAAGTCCAGTGAGGAGGCAGTAGCAGGCTGAAAGAATTATTCACCAAAAGTACGCTGAATAAGCTCAAGACTCTTCGAGCTTTTTTTGGAGGGGAGCATTTTCTGTCACCAAGTTTGTGACAAGTAAATTCTTGTCTGGAAGTATTGCTTGCTTCACTACTATTAAGGCACCTCTCTTTTTAAATCACAAAAATAGTTGATCATAGTAGAAGATTTACAGGCAATGGGTCAGCAAAGATAAGAGGAAAAGCAGCCTCATCACATCACCCAGGAGGGCCACTGTCGACTTTCTGCTCTGGGTGCTCTTCTTGTGGCCACACGTTAAAGAAAGATGTTTATCTTGTGGATTTGTTCTGTGCGTACAAGTTTGTGGGCTTTTTTATTTGCCAGTGCATCCTGCTTAATGGCATACTTGTGAAACAGTCTACCGCTTAGCTTTTTTCAACATTTCATTATGAAAATTTTCAGACTTCAACAAATGGAATTGCCCAGTGGGTGTGTGTATTCCCACCACCGTCCCGCTGCGCAGGCGTGGTCGCTTCTCTGTCCGTTTACACCCCTTGCCTCCTGGGCGTCCGCGTTATTTCCTTCAGAAGGGTTTGCCTCACAACAGTTTGCTAGTATTTTGTTGGTTGGAGGTGTCTAGATCATCTAACCAGTCCTCACTGTTGGGTATTTAGGTTCTTCTCCATTTATATTATGGTTGTCCTCTCATTGTTGAGTTTTGAGATTTCTGGATATAAGCCAGAAATCTCCCTTCTGGTTACATTCCAAACATAAGCCATTTATCAGTTTTGTGATTTTAGCCGCATCTGTAGCTTGCCCTTTCATCTTCTTGGTGGCGTCTTGAAGCATGTACATCTTTTATTTAGATGAAGTCCAGCCCACCAATACTTTCTTCTGTGGATTCTTCTCTGCCCAACTCAAGACCAGGGAGATTTTCCTCCAGAGGTTTATAGTTTTAACTCTTAGACTAGAGCTGTGACCCACTTCAGTATCGATGCGGTCATGCTTACGTGTTGTATGGAGTAAGGGCCTCTTCATTTTCTGTAGAGATTCTCCACTGTTTTTGCACCATCTGTTGGAGAGACTGCCCTCTCCCCGTTGAGTTGCCATAGCGCCTTTGTTGCCAAGTCATTTGTGTACTCTTTCATCATTTGCTACAACATAAAATAAATTCCTTGTTTTTATTTTATTTTTTTTCTTTTGGTGGCTTGAACAGCAGGCGTCTGCTTCTCACGGTTGTGGCGCCGAGGGAGACCATCTGCTTTTTTCGTTTCTGCCTCTGCTCCTTTCAGCTTCACTCACCAAGCGTTTTAGAAATAGTGCCCCTGCCATGGCGGCTCCCCTCTCAGCTACTGGTGGCGGGTAGTAGAACCGTGAGGGTGTGTAAAGAATCGGAGTGGGGGCGGCCCCGCTTTTTACCCTTTCTCCTATCCACCAAGGTTGGTTATTTGCTTGCGAAAATAAGTGATAACTGTTAGAGTGCCTAACTGGTGAAAATTTCTAAGAACGACGATTGAATAGATGCTTTAACTGTGGAGAAAATGTCGTCTAGCATGTGCTAGGATGTCAGCAAATTTCAGAAACCTTTCTTAAGACTAAGTTTCCTCCACGACTCTCTTTTGAAGTCAGCTTTCTCGGGGCAGTCATCTAATCCTGTTTTATAGTTTGTGCAAATACAATTAAATGTGAAAGTGCAGCTTAGAAAGACCTGAACTCTGCTTCTCCATTAGCGTACTTGGTAATAAGGATAGCAGGGACTTCCCCGGTTGTCCAGTGGTTAAGCACCCACCCTCCGGTGCAGGGGCTCAGGTTCGATCCCTAGTCAGGGAACTAAGATGCTGCGTGCCTGGGGGAGCTGATTCCGTGCCACAGCTAGAGAGCCCTGCACTGTGACGGAAGTCCTGTGGGCCACAGCTATGACCCACTGCAACTAAAGTGTTAAAAATAGGAATAACAGTACAGGATAGCGGTAGCTCATATTAATGAGTACTTTTCACAGGCCCTCCGTGTTCCAACACTGAACACACATCGTCTCTTTATCTTTATGGTTCTCACAGAAGGTGGCTGAGGTGCAGCCACATTCTCTTTTCATGCTGCGGAGCCTGGGGCACAAAGAGACCAGTAAGCTGCCCAGTGGTAGACAGCACGGCCCCGGCAGGCCTCAGGTTTGAGAGTCCCAGCACAGTACGGCTCAGAACCAGCAGAGCCGGAGCTCCAGACACTTCAACCTGTGATCCTCGCCTTCGGTTAGCACTCGAGAGTGGCCATGTCTCTTAAACATTCATTTTTAAAAATTGGTTGTAAACATAGCTGCTCACCCACACGTGGCTCTGTCAGCATATCTTGCATGGCTAATGCATAACAGGTCGACTTCTCTTTGAGCAGTTTCAACCTTTGAGGGAGTTGAGAAGCAGGAGGAGGAGGCAGTTCGGTTTCTTGTCTTGGCTGCTGTTCTTGCCTGGAGGGCAGGGTGATGGCGTCCTGCACGTATTCCTCACCGCGTAGGCTCATCCCTTACGTGTAATAGTCGAGGTTGGGGGGTTTACTGCCACAGTTGGGCATGTGATGTATTCTCAGTGTCCACTGACCTGGATTCTGGGAGAGGAAAGAAAGGCTTAGGACAAGGAGGGTGTAGGGAGCAGGGATGAAGTAGGGCTGTCATGGAGACAGGCTGAGGATGGACGGAGGAGATCTGGGTTCTGCCTGTGCTGACTGGTGGTCTTGGCGAATCATTCCCCTCCTCTGAGCCTCATCGTCACCACTGATCTGTCTGTGAAAGGAGAGGATCGAACTAAATGACGTCCCAGGCCTAATACGGTGTGGTCTCTGTGGGTCTGTGGAGCTTTCTGGCTCAGAACAGAGCTCTTCAGGGTGCCGGACATCCCCAGTCAGGGCAGCATAAGTCAGCATGAGGTGATCCACGGGAAGGGTGAAGGAAGCGGCAGACTCTGCTCTCGGGGCCAGCCTCTGGCCCGGCCCCTGATGAAGCAGGACTGAAGGCGTGCTTTCTTCTCCCTCCGTCTGCACCTTTCCCAAACGGAAGTACCGTGTGAGGTCCCTTTCTGTTAGCAAGCAGGGCTGGCCGGATGAGGCTCGACTCTGGTCACGGCAAACCTCCCGACCCCCGGGTCTGTGGCTTCCCCCTCTGTACAGTCAGGATGGCAGCCCCACCTTGCTCACCGTGGTAGGGGCTCCTTTGGCCGTCTCTGAAGGTCCTGTGGATGTCGGCAGTCACCGAGGTGCTTCCCAGCCGGAGACTGAGCGTGTCCGTGAGGTAAGGGTTCCGCTGGAGGCGCCAGCTTAGTCCTTCCTCTTAAACAGTGGGAAGAAGCAAGGGTTCCCATGGTCACCATCAGGAGCCCAGAACCGCAAGCACCCAGCACGGAGGGCGGCTCCTCGGTTCCAACCCTGTACAGGCTGACCTAGACCAGGGTTTCTCGAGAGACAGTGATTCCAGGCAGATCAAGGCAGATTTTATTTTCAGGTAGATAGGGATTGGGGTATTCCAGGAAAGCTCATGAAGGTCAGTAAATTAGTACTAATTAATAAAATCCACATAGTTCTCAGGTTTTAAACGCTGCTTGAGTTAAGTTTATTGGAGCCAAGAGGCTGTAAAATAAATCGACCCAAAAAACTCCCTTAATAATCATCGTAATAAGTCTTTCCGGTTACAGTGCCTTATACTGTACAGAAAACTTTTACATGATTATCACAGCATCCCACAGGGTACGTGAACATCATGCTCTCTAATAAAGCTGTAAAAACAGACTCAGAGAAGCCTGTCCAGTGCCACACAGTTTGCCATCAGCAGACCTGGCACTAGGCGAAAGAGCTCACTTTATTGAATTTCTGCTAAATGCAAACTGCTTTCCCATTCACTGTCTCACTTGTTCAGTTGCTAAGCCGTGTCTGACTGTTAGTGACTCCATGAACTGCTGCATGCCAGGCTTCCCTGTCCTTCACTATTTAATCCACATATAGCCTTGAGTTGGTGTAATCCCATTATATAGATGAAGAAACTGAGGATCAAAGGGGCTAAAATAAGTTGTTCAAGCTTAACAACTAGGAAGTAACAGAACTGGTATTTGAAAATCTGGATTTTTTAAAGTATTTATTTACTTATTTATTTAGCTGTGAAAGTGAAAGTTGCTCAGTCGTGTCCAACCCTTTGTGACCCCATGGTCTATACAGTCCATGGAATTCTCCAGACCAGAATACTGGAATGGGTAGCCTTTCCTTTCTCCAGAGGATCTTCCCAACCCAGGGATCGAACCCAGGTCTCCTGCATTGCAGGTGGATTCTTTTCCTGCTGAGCCACCAGGGAAGCCCTTTATTAGCTGTGCTGAGTCTTATTTGCATTGTGAGCGCCTAGTTGCAGCATGTGGGAATCTAGTTCCCTGGCTTGGGATCGAACCCAGGCTCCCTGTATTGGGAGTGCAGAGTCTCAGCCACTGGACCACCAGGGAAGTCCCCAGAACTGGTATTTAAATTCAGCTACTGTTTGGCTCCAAAACTCAGCACTGCTGCACTCTCTTGCCTCTCAGTCCATCTGTTCCTTCATTCATTCAACAGGTGTTTATTCTGTACCTGGTAGTGTTTCAGGCCCAGAGTCTCAGGCTCCACAGCTTGCTCCCATTTGAGATTGCCTGTCTCATGAAATCTGTTAGAATCGAGAGCATTGTCTGTATGAGGCTATGGTTTTTCCAGTAGTCATGTATGGATGTGAGAGTTGGATCATAAAGAAAGCTGAGTGCCAAAGAATTGATGCTTTTGAACGGTGGTGTTGGAGAAGACTCTTGAGAGTCCCTTGGACTGCAAGGAGATCCAACCAGTTCATCCTAAAGGAAATCAGTCCTAAATATTCATTGGAAGGACTAAAGCTCCAATACTTTGGCCACCTGATGCAAAGAACTGACTCATTCGAAAAGACCTTGATGCTGGGAAAGATTGAAGGTGGGAGGAGAAGGGGACGACAGAGGATGAGATGGCTGGATGGCATCACTGACTCGATGGACGTGAGTTTGAGCACTCTCTGGGAGTTGGTGATGGACAGGGAGGCCTGGTGTGCTGTCTTTTGAACGGTGGTGTTGGAGAAGACTCTTGAGAGTCCCTTGGACTGCAAGGAGATCCAACCAGTTCATCCTAAAGGAAATCAGTCCTAAATATTCATTGGAAGGACTAAAGCTCCAATACTTTGGCCACCTGATGCAAAGAACTGACTCATTCGAAAAGACCTTGATGCTGGGAAAGATTGAAGGTGGGAGGAGAAGGGGACGACAGAGGATGAGATGGCTGGATGGCATCACTGACTCGATGGACGTGAGTTTGAGCACTCTCTGGGAGTTGGTGATGGACAGGGAGGCCTGGTGTGCTGCAGACCATGGGGTCTCAAAGAGGCTGACACGATGAAGTGACTGAACTGAGGAGGATATATATATAAAATAGTGTTGTTGTTTTTATAAAAACCATACCTATTCATTGTAAAAATTCAGCAATATAGGAAGGTACACAGAAAAATGAAGTGCAAATGACCAGGGCATGTCAATCCCCTGGAGATAAACAGTTGTTAGCATTTTGGCCAACACACTTCTAAACATTCCTCTAGGCCCATATATGCAGAAAGAAGCGCAATAATGACGCAGCAGCTCTGCCTAAGAGCTGTTTCCTAGCAGCGTCACGTGCATCGTGTGGGTTCTCAGCTAAGCCCCGTGAGATGGCAGTGTCACCCCACCAAGAAGGAAGCTGGCGTTGACGGTGGTGCGGTGACCTGCCCTTGGTGGGGAGCTCTGCGTCTGAAGTCCAAGCTGTGAGTCCTGTGCCGGGTTTGTATGTGATGGACAAGCTGACCTTGTTTTACCGCAATTTGCAGATACTGCCCTTTCTTTTTTTTTTTTTTAAACAAATGGAAGGTTTGTGGCCACCCTGGGCCAAGCAGTTCTGTTGGCGCCATTTTCCCAGCAGCCTTTGCTCCCTTCATGTCTCTGTGCCTCATTTCGGTAACTCTCACAACATCTCACACTTTTTTTTTAATCATTACTGTGTTTGTTATGTGATCTTTGTTCTGCTACAACTCACTGAAGTCTCAGATGATGGCTAGCGTTTTTTTAAGTCATAAAGTATTTCTAAGCTAAAGTATGTACATTTTCTTAAGACAGTGCTATTGTACACTTCATAGGCTATAATGTAAATGTGACTTTTATGTACACTGAGAAACCAAAGAATTTGGGTGATTCATTTTATTCGGATATTCCCTTTACTGCGGTGATCTGGAGCTGAACACCCAGTATCTCCGTGGTGTGCCTGTACACGGTGGTGCATAAGGGAGAATACACTGCATGCCTTTCTGTAACTTGCTTTATTGTTTGACTTGAAGTGTTTATTATACAACAGTAATTCACAATTTGTAATCCTCTAGTATTTTTACTCAACAGTAGTAATGTCTTGGCGGTTAATGTCGATCTGTCTCTATGTATACTGTACTTTGTTTGACCAGTCCCTTGTTGAGGATGCTTAGTTTATTTCTAGTTTTTTTTTTTGCTATTTTAAGTAATAAAGGAATCAACATCCTCATGCCCTTTGGGTCCTAACTTGTTCTTTAGAGGAGGAGGAGGACAGAATGCCCCTCCCCACCCTCCGGGTGAGAATCACTGGTGTTAGAGCAGCGGGCTCTGCAGCCTGACCTCGCCTCAGACTCCCCTGGAGAGCTTGTTAGAAATGCAGCTTGCTGGGTTCCGACCTCCCAAAGTCTCTGACTCATTTAGTCTGGGGAGAGGGCTGAGGGTTTTCCTCTTTGACAAGCTCCCAGGTGATGCTGACCTGCTGGCCAAGGACCCCCGCTTTTGAGAGCCACTGATGTAAAGGAAAGGCACTTAAGTGGAAATCAGGAGGCTTCAGTTCTAATTCCAGCTCTGACAGTAGTCAGATGACCCTAGACAGAAAAGGGAAAGTGTTGGTTTCTCAGTCGTGTCCGACTCTTTTCGACCCCATGGACTGTAGCCCGCCAGGCTCCTCTGTCCATGGAATTCTCCAGGCAAGAATACTGGAGTGGGTAGCCATTCCCTTCCCCAGGGGATCTTCCCGACCCAGGGATCGAGCCTGGGTCTCTTGCCTCGGCAGGCAGATTCTTTACCATCTGAGCCACCAGGGAAGCCCGACCCTAGATGGGGTGCTGTGTTTTTCTCTTTGGTCAAAGTGAGAGGATCGGACTGACATTTTTCTTAGACCGTTTACCTCGTCATTGAGAACTATGAAATCCTTCAACATCTGTGTTCTTCTACTCATGGCATACAGTGGCTCTTGAGAGTTGGTTCGTTTAATGCCTGTGTTCTTTTTGGCCTCTCTTTTCTTTCTTTTATTCAGTATTTACTCTGGGGTCCATGGAAGGTAGTGTCATAAGAGAGATGAATGGTTTGAGAGTGAGGCTTAGAAAATGATGAAGTGCTCATTTTTTTTCATGTTAGCAAGAATACATCTTTTAAGAAAGAACTACAGTTCCAAAGTTAGTCAGCTACCTAACAAATCCTAGCTCAGCATCAGCAATCCAAGGGAAGGCCCTTAATCAGTTTGTCCGCATACCTATTAATTTAAACAGCTGGGTTTTATGCTGAGTGTCGGAGCTCTTTGTAATAAGGAACATAAATACCACTGCAAGATCCATGCCAGTGAAGCTCTTTTGGAAACTAAGAAGCAGTGCTATTTTGGATGAGGAAAAATACCACCCTGTACATGAGAGCGGGCAGTCAGAGATAGAGAAAGCTTATCAGAAATAATACATGAGAAAGAAAATACATTTATCTAAAGCAGGACTTTTCAGGGGACACCTCTCTCAGGCATATGTTCATGCGATTTCATTGTCATCATCGCTGCCATCAGAACGTTTGTTAAATGAAGGTTTTCCTTTTTCGTCCTTATAGATTAGGAAGGATTCGCAGGGCCAGGGTTGGAGCCCAGCCCCAGGCCTTAGGTGTTCACAACATAGAGAAACGCCGGCATGGGTCCTTTTGGACCTATGTGGCGGTGTTTTACATATATGCGTTTACCCCCCTCTGTTACTTCCCTACTTCCTGGCAAAATATCTTCACCCCTGCCCTGCCAGGTGCCGGAAGTCCCTGGTGCTCACTCACTGGGTCTCTGCTGTGCCGTGAATATCTGTGTCCCCTCCAGATCCACCGGGGCTTCCCTGGTGGCTCAGTGGATAGAGAGTCTGCCTGCAGTGCGGGAGAACCGTGTTCCATCCCTGGGTTGGGAAGATCCCCTGGAGAAGGAAATGGCAACCCACTCCAGTATCCTTGCCTGGAGAATCACATGGACAGAGGAGCCTGGTGACCTACAGTCCATGGGGTCACAAAGAGTCGGACACGACTGAGTGACTAACACTCCGACTTTCTTTCCAAGATTCACATTATGTGAGGGTGTCAGGGAGGTGGGGCCTCAGGGTGGAGCCCTCAGAAGTGGGGTCACAGAGCCCCCTGGTTCTGTCCACTCTGTGAGGACCAGGCACAGTGAAATGTGCCTGAGCTGGAAGAGGCCCCTCGCCTGACCACACTGGCCCTCTGCTCTCGGACTTTCCAGCCTCTAGAACTGGGGGATACACACTGTTTATACGCCACCCCATCTGTCTGTAAGCCAGCCGGAAGGCACTAGGAACATCTCCGTTTCTGAAGGTTCCCACTAGACCAGTTCTCGGAGATGCCTTTCCTCACTTAGGCTCTTAGAGATGCTCACTTAGCATGCCAAAGCCTTTGGAATCCATTCATTCTTTCAGTTCTTTAGAACAGTTAATTAATTAATCTGTTTGTTTATTCATGCTAATTCCCTAGCCTCTGTGGAAAATACAGATATGAACAAGACGCTCCCTGATTCATTCGATTTTTTTTTTTTTTAAACTTCATATTATTGTGCCAGTTCGTGTGGGTTGGGTTTATATGTGCCTCTCTGGAGTGGGCTTGGTTTGTGACTTCCAAGCACTGTTATATTGGAAAGAAAAGGAGTGATAGGGGTAGGTTTGTGAAGTTAGGAAATTAGAGTTAATTATGGTAACTGCCTCAGAATAGCCAGAGCCTGGGGGAGGGGGCTCTGAATCAGCTCCGATGAATCACATTTCCCTTTTTGTCTTTAAAGAGGACTCACAAGGCTGTAGTGGAGAGAATTCAGAGAAGCACTGAAGACTGGAAATTCTGGAAAACAAGGCCCCCCAAATTTCAGGATCATGTGACCTAGGAAGACTAAGCAATAATTTAGAATTGACTTCAGTTACTTGAAGGATTATTGTTATTATTATTTTTTTACAAATTAAGAGGATGTAAATGAGGCAGAAGCAAAAATGGACCAGACAGGAGAGAACAGCTTCTTATCCGTTGCAGCCAGCCCATTGGAGTGGATGATAAGCTGGGTTTAGATAGTGTAGAGATACTTTAGGAAAATTACCTGCAATTTGGAGAAAAGGCAAAATGATTATTGTGTGCCTTTCCAAGGTCACTCGGGAGCATAATCTGGTAAGCTGATATAAAGAGTATCTGACTTGTGTAAAGTTAGATTTTAACTTGTAAAAATATCGATAAGTGAAAAGTGAATTTTATTGCCCTGTAGAGCTCTTAATGATTTCTGTTCAGTAGGAAAGATAACCTCAAAGGTTATAGTTTAATTGCTCTGTAGGACATTAGGCAGTTTTGTATCAACTTGGCAAGATTATTACAGCATTCTTTCCTTTTCCGCCAAGTTCATATGTGTTTCTTTTGTTACATTTGAACCAGCTTTGCCATCCTGCTTTTTCCCTCATGAAGGACTTACTTGATACCTGCATACTGTATATTGGCATGAGAGTTCCCTTTTTAGCTTTTTGAAAATTGTACTTTGACAGAAGTGAGTGCGTGTGGAGGAGATGCGCATCTCTGGTGGCTCACCCAGGAGCGGAGTTCCAGGTCCTTTCAGCCCTGAACACCTGGTCACCCAGATAGTACGTTGCATTTATAGATCCTCTAACTCTTTGCCCTGGATGAATACTTAAAACTCCTGCTTTATCAAGATCTCAGATGACACAGAGCAGAGAGGGATCGTTTCTTTTGTTGTGAAGACCAGCACCCTTACTGATTTATATAGCACGCACAGTTGCCGAACACTGGCACAGCGGCTGTGTATCTGATCCTCTCTGTTTCTTTGTGAGGGAGTGGGCAGGAAGGGCTGCCCCCACTTCACAGGTGAGCACGTTGAGACTCCAATAAAGTCATGGGCGCTTGGCTGCTGAGGAGTGGCGCTGGGACCACAGCCCAGCCCTTCCCACTCCACCCTCGTCAGCAGCTACATGACGGAACTCGGATTCAAGAGGATTCTGATAAGAACAGTGAACTGAGTAGGGAAAAGACATGCACCCTGGCTCCAGACTGCTGTCATAGCGATTCACCGGTGCGACTGAGGCTGTAGTCTTGGAGTCTGTGTGCCCTGTTCTTGACTGTTGGAGAGACCTGAAATGTGTCTGAATTTTCCCTCGCTGCCCTGCCCGCCCCGGCCCCCCGCTCAGGGATTGATCAGTGCTGGACGCACAGCAGGTACCCAGGAGACACTTCCTGATTGAATGGGGACATTTGTTTTACACGCATGTATATCTTGATCTCCCTCTATTCCTGGTGAGACTCTCTTGGCAAACTCTGCCTGTCTGGGTGACATTGGCGCAGCTGCACTTATTCATTCAAAAGAATAATCTGCCCTTTGATTTGGCGCTTGCTCCGGAAAGAGGACTGCTGACTTGACCCAATTCCGTCTTTATTTATGAAATCTTCTCTAAATCTGCCAGCTGCTGATTTATTAATTCTACAGATACTTACTGACTAACTCTGTGCCAGGCCCTGCGGTAAAGACTAGGCCAGGCCTCCTCTCTTCCTTCAGTTCATGGTCCTGGTGGTGTCTTAGTGTTTCTGTTGAAATATTTTCAGTCTTTGCTTCATTAGTAATTCACAAAATAACACGAAACAGTTGAGTTGCTGCAGTAAGAGAGGCCACCGTGGGGAGAAGCCTGCACGCCGCACGGAGCGTCGTCCCCGGTCGCCACCCCTGAAGAAAGCCCGAGCAGAGCAGCAAAGACCAAGTGCGGCCAAAAGTGATGTAAATAAAAAATATTTTTTTAAGGCTCTAAGTTGAGTTCAGTCGTGTCGACTCTTTGTGACCCCATGGACTGCAGCACGCCAGGCTTCCCTGTCCATCACCAACTCCTGGAGCTTACTCAAACTCTAAAAGACTCTAAAACGTGCTCCAGACCCTCCATTTCTTCTCTCTGGTCCACTGCCCGTCCCCGTCCCTGCCCACGTCCACACCCAGCCCTCTCTTGCTTGCACAGGGCCTGCAGCCTCTCCCACTTCCTCATGCTTCTTTGCTCAGCCGTGCCGACTCTGTGAGTGTCGACTGCAGCCCGCCAGGCTCCTCTGTCCATGGGATTCTCCAGGCAGGAATACTGGGGTGGGTTGCCATTTCCTTCTCCAGAGGGATCCTCCCAACCCAGGGCTCGACTCTGCATCCCCTACTTGAGCAGGCTGATTCTTTACCATTGAGCTGCGTGGGAAGCCTCCCCCATTGCCCCCTAAAAACGACAGTCAGCTCTTGTTAGGCCATTGTCTAAAGCTCTCCAGCAGCTTCCGTGTCCTAAAGCCGTGCTTCCCCTGTCTCCATCTCCCTCTACTCCCTTCCTTCCTGGTCCAGCCACACTGGGGAAAGGGACGGAAACCCAGCCAGCCTCCTCCCACCTTGGGCCTCTGTGCCGGCTGTGTTGTCTGCTGACGCTGATCGTCCCTGGTATTTTCGTAACTGTCCCCACTGGTCATTTGGATCTCAGCTTACCTCCCCCCACCCCGAGAGGGGCCTTTCCTGTTACCTCTTTTAAGTTCAGCAGCCCTTCCGTCACTGTGATACTTAGCCCTGTTTTGTCGTCTTTATCTTACTCGTTTATCATCTGACTTTTTTCATTAGAATGTGTAGCTAGGGGCTTTAGCTTTTCCCTGAGGAAGTTGTGGAGGGAATGCAAGGATAGTTTTCAGTGGCCTGGCACAGGTGCTTAGAGAGTGCCGACTGGGCGAGAGGTTGATGAAGATGGGAGTGCAGAAGTGATTACCGGCGAGCTGCTCGTGAGCAGTGGCAGGTGAAAATGGATTGTGATTGTGTTTCCTTAATGGTAGAGTGCCTTTTTTTTTTTTTTTTTTAAGAACTTTAAATAGAATTCTTGAAATGGCGATAAGGGATGATTTTATTTAAAGCTTTTGCTTTTTAAAGTTAAGTGTCACTGTAGGAATTCAGGTGACTGACATGATTTGGGGAGGAGGAATTAGTTTAGAGTGTGGGACTCACACATTTCCTATTGGTTCAAGAAAGTGGGGGTTCTGTTTGTTTTTAATTTTTTTGAAAGGTTAATTCAACTGGAACAAAAGTGCATTCAGAACACTTCTGACCAAAGACCTGCTCTGCGGCTAGGAATGTGTTCTGCCTTGTGAAGACGTAGAAGGCCTGAAAACAGGGTCAGCGCCCATTGGGCTCCCCACCAGCGCAGAGTAGGAGAGTTCAGGGCTGGTGGCTCCAGGTTGTGGCAAGTTTCTCTGAAGCTGTGTTCGCACAGCAAGCGTGTCATTTCGCCTGCACTGTCTGCACGTTCCTGATGGAGATGATGAGGCGCCAGCCTCCTCTGGGCTCTCCTCTTGCCAGCCCCCTTCCACGCCGTCCCCAGGGGCTCTCACCTGGTCAAAGACCTAAGACCCAGGGAGGACAGAGGGTGCTCCTCAGCACTAGATGGTATGTGAGACGTTTAGAACATAGCTCTTGGTTGTCATAGGAGTTGCAGTTTTGTGCTTCCTCCAGGCTGGCTGTGGTCAGGCGGGGAATGCGCAATCATGTCACCAGCGTGGAGGGGATTGGGTGTGCCATCACCTCCTTTCTGCAGCGTCCCCACACCCGCCGCCATACCCATCCGAAGGTCAGGGGGCTGAGGCTCAGACGGGGAAGAGTCCTGTCTTCCCAAGGCTCCCCAGGCAGGTAGTCACGGAACTGGGCTCGGAACCCCACTGTCCATAACCTCTGTGGGGTAGAGGCGGGGAGACCCCCTGCATCAGGGTCCCGGGTTGGCGAGGTGGGTGGGCGAGGCAGGTGGGGCTGGGTGCTGACTCCATCCTGCAGACAGTTAGGAAGGGTTATGGGGTTCAACTGGAAGGTGCTAGGGTGACTGCAGGAAGGGGTCGGACGGCCGGGAGATGAGGAATGGGGAGGGGAGTCCTAGGGAGCCGGGGGAGACCGGAAAGGCCATGGAGCTTGTTACGCTCAGCCCCCTGCTCAGAGGAGCACGTGCTGCCAGGCCTTGAGACCGGAGTTGGATTTGCAGTCTTGCCTGTAGCTGACTTCCCTGTATGTCCCCTCCTGCTTGGTGTGTGCAGAGCTCAGCAGCAGGTGAGCAGGCCCGAGGGTGTCAGAGCGTTCCTGCTCACACAGCAGGGATGCTAGCCTCTGTTCAGATGTCCTGTTTACGTTGCTGCACGTTCGTCATGGCTCCGTAAACCTGAAACCTCACATCCTAAGACAAGCGGGAGAGGAAACATCGGTGTGAGGGCCCAGGCTCACGGAGCCTCCAGGCCTGAACCCCAGCTTGTCTGTACAGGAGCTGGGGTGCAGATTCAGTGCCAGCGAGTACGTCGTGAGTTCCCTTCTTGGGGACTGGGCCGTTTCACATGGAGAGGCAGGCTGCGGGCACTCTGAGCATGCGCACGCCACAGACAGGGGTTTCAGACATCCTGCTCATGTAGCTTTCCAAGATTGTCGGGGGCCTGGACAGCTCCTCTTAATGACCGTGTTTTTAGCTTGTATCTCCGTGTCAGTTTCTCTGGGGACGCCTCAGGTGGCTGGCATGGCCAGTAAGTGCAGCAGGTCAGCGCTCTGCTGGGACAGCCGGGCCCGGTCAGGAGGCTTTGTCCTTAGGGTGAGCCTGGAAAGAAGAAGGGAGTTCAGAGTGTCGAGGGTGAGCTTGACAGCATGTAGCTTGGGGAGCCCCCTGCCCCGCCAAAGTCCAGTGCGGATGGGACTCCCGGGTCTCTTAGGCCTGGTGTTTCCAGGGGCAGTCGGGGCTGGTCCTTGTGGAGGGAGGGCCAAGCTAGGTAGCAGGGAGTCTGGGGCTCTTGTGTTTTTATCCGTTCTGTGTTCATGTCAGTTGTGCCCCAGTTTGTGATACAGAAAAACAAAGGCTGCAGAGGGAGCGGCAGTCCCAGAGCAGAGCGTGCTTTGCCCGAGCCTTGAGTCGTCGGCGGGTGGCCCAGGATACCTCGTTCTTACGAGTCGTGTGCCCGCTGGAGATCAGTGGAGCAGCTGGGAGTCCCTGTTCCTGATCCATGGGGTCACCGGTGGTCAAGTGGTCATCGGAGGTACCCAGCCTTTGAGGCAGACTCCTTCCCGGTCTGTTCGCAAGGCCTGTCACCTCGGGTTCTCAGCCTTCCTCCTGGGGCAGCCAAACCCCTCTGTCAGCCCTTAGTGGTCTCCCCTCTGGCTGTAGAATCTGAGGATTCGCCAGGGCCGGACAGAAGGGTGCCACATCCCAGCCTGGTCTCAGGACCACAGGCTGCCTGCCAGTGAGTAGAACACGTCCTCTTCTGGAGGTGGCCTGAGGCGCTTGGCTCTTTGGTGTTGGGACCCCAAGCAGGCACAAGGGTTGAAAACGCTGGCATGAAACCTACCTTGGCCAAGCTCATTGCTCTGCACTTGGTAGCCATATGATCATGGGCAAGTTACTTAACCACCGTGGCCTCTGTTCTCTTACTAGTAAATTGAGGACTCACATAAAATTGTCCCACATACACTTGGTGCTAGGTTTTGGCGATTTTTCAACATGATGAAAGTGAAAGGAGAGAGTGAGAAAGCTGGCTTGAAACTCAACATTCAGAAAACTAAGATCATGGCATCTGGTCCCATCACTTCATGGCAAATAGATGGTGCAACAGTGGAAACAGTGACTTTATTTTTTTGGACTCCAAAATCACTGCAGATGGTGACTGCAGCCATGAAATTAAAAGACGCTTGCTCCTTGGAAGCAAAGCTATGACCAACCTAGGTAGCATACTAAAAAGGTCAATTTTCATTCCAGTCCCAAAGAAGGGCGATGCCAGAGAATGTTCAGACTATTGGACAGTTGCACTCATGTCACGTGCAACTAAAGTAATTCTCAAAATCCTTCAAGCCAGGCTTCAGCAGTATGTGAACCGGGAACTTCAGATGTATAAGCTGGATTTAGAAAAGGCAGAGGAACCGGAGATCAAGTTGCCAGCGTTCACTGGATCATAGAGAAAGCAAGGGGATTCCAGAAAAACATCTTCTTCATTGACCACCCTAAAGCCTTTGACTGTGTGAATCACAACAAACTGAAAAAATGAGACAGGACTACCAGACAACCTTACCTGTCTCCTGAGAAACCTGTATGCAGGTCAAGAAACAACAGTTAGAACTGGGCGTGGAACAATTGAGTGGTTCCAAATTGGGAAAGAGTATGACAAGGCTGTATATTGTCACTCTGCTTATTTAACTTATATGCAGAGTACATCATGTGAGATGCTGGGCTGGATGAATCACAAGCTGGAATCAAGACTGCCGGGAGAAATATCAACAACCTCCAATATGCAGGCGATACCACTCTAATGGCACAAAGTGAAGAGCAACTAAAAGGCCTCTTGATGAAGGTGAAAGAGGAGAGTGAAAAAGCTGCCCTAAAACTCACCATTCAGAAAACTTGAGATCATGGTATCTGGTCCCATCACTTTATGGGAAATACATGGGGAAATGGAAGTAGTGATAGATTTTATTCTCTTGGACTTAATGCAGATGGTGACTGCAGCCATGAAATTAAAAGACACTTGCTCCTTGGAAGGAAAGCTATGACAAACCTATACAGCATATTAAAAAGCAGAGACATCACTTTATCAACAAAGGTCTGTATAGTCAAAGCTATTGTTTTCCTAGTAGTCATGCACAGATGTGAGAGTTGAACCATAAAGAAGGCTGAGCACCAAAGAATTGATGCTTTTGGACTGTGGTGCTGGAGAAGAATTGAGAATCCTGTGAATTGCAAGGAGATCAAACCAGTCAATCCTAAAGGAAATCAATCCTGAATATTCATTGAAAGGACTGATGCTGAAGCTGAAGCTCGAATACTTTGGCCTTATGTGAAGAGCCAACTCGTTAGAAAAGACTCTGATACTGGGAAAGACTGAAGACAAAAGGAGAAGGGGGCAGCAGAGGATGACATGGTTAGACAGCATCACTGGCTCTGGACATGAATTTGAGCAAACTCCAGGAGATGGTGGTGGACAGGGAGCCTGGCGTGCTGCGGTCCGAGGGGTCACAGAGTCAGACGCAACTGAGTGACTGAACAAGAACAACGACAAAATCAGACTAGAAAAGTGGCTCTGGCAGATGGTTAGAAAAGGGACAGACGGAGGAAGACCAGTTACTAACACGAGAGGGGGAGTGGGAAATGCCGAGGGTGAGAGCCGAAGCAGCGGGGCTGAGAGTAGAGAGGTCAGACCCCAGGAAACCTTCCTGAGCAGAATCAGAGTTGGTGCCTGATTCTGTTTGTGGTGTGAGGGAGAGAAAAACCATCAAGAGTGACTCACAAGTTTTCCTTTGAGATCTGTCTTCCTTGCTTTATAAAGATCTGCAAATGTTGACGAGTCTCCTTGATGGCAAGTTTCAGAACACAGCCTCAGCTCACGTGCCAGATCTCAGCAGCTCAGGCCCTGCCCTCCAGTAAACATTCCTCTTTCTTTGGCTGACATCTCATTTCCTTTTTCTTCTGAAACTGTTACAGCAGCTTTTGTACTTCAAGGAATTGAAGCCTGGTCCATACTATGTATGGAAACAAATACCGAGATAAATAGTAAACAAAGACTGAAATAAATGAGGTCACGCTTTGCAGCTGACCTACAGGGTGATGCTCGTGGCAGAGCGCTGGCCGGAAACTATGACTCCTGGGATTCCAGAGCGGCCTCTGTGTTTGTGCTAAAAAAACGTTTCATTGGAAGGGTGAAATACAGAGTCCTGCAGAGTTTTCAGTAAAACGCAGCCTGGAATCAATCTCCACTACATTCGCTGCCCACGGTGGTCCTCATATCTGAACCCGAGCACAGCAGTGGCCACGGGCAGGTAGGTGAGCGGGCTGAGCTCAAGGAAGCAGGGCACACTCTCATTCCTTTCAGCTCTTGCTCCCCGGCCCCCGCCCCGGCCCCATACAGTTTGGTGGGGGCGTGCATGTTCTGTGATTCCTGCAGGATCCCAGGCGTGCCCGGGGTTCCACTTGTTTCTCGCGGCTAATCCAGCTCCCAGCCTGGAGCCTCGGCGCTCACTGCATTAATCAGCCTTGCTGGAATGATCACATGGTCCTTCGCTGCCTCCCCTGTTAGCTGCCGCTTGTCAGCAGCTGGCAGAGCTGGAGGCTGCAGGCCCCTGTCTGCAGAAAGCCTTTCACTTCAGAATATTGGGGGGTGTGCAAACCCCGCCTCTTTTTCCTGCACCTTTGCACCATCTGACTGACTAAATGGTGGTCTTCCAAACCAGAAAGGCCCCCAGACAGTCTGAGGAAATTGTCTCCGACTAGGTCATGTTTGCACTTGAAGAATTCAGGTATGTCCTGGGTTTTCTCCATCAGCCTGCCGCTGGGTTTTTGTTCTCACTAGGTTTTTGCTGTGTAATGACAGCCCAGGCTCCGGCTGGTCTTCACAAAAGAAGGGTTCTTTTCCACGGTGGGGTTTCTCCCAGTCGTGGGGGTGGGCATGCGGAGGCGGTGCCAGTCCCGGGTGTCGACTGCAGGCACCCAGGCAGCGTGGTAATCGGTTTGATGGTGTGTGAAGGTGGCGAGGACCCCACCTTGCGCCTCATCCGGAGCTGCGCTGGTGCTGGTGTGGAGTTCTGAATACTGACTAGGAACTGCTTATCCAGATGGAGGCTCTTGCTGCCTTTTGTTTTTCTTCCTTTGTCAAACTCCTGCAGCCTTACTGCTCTTTAAAAAAGCACTAATTGCAGCGGTGAAGGTGGAAACCCCGCAAGCGTGTCTGCTGGGTCGCGATTTGACCTCGGCTCTGATTTTGCTCATTGTGGACGGTGGTCTCGTTGCGGCTGGGCAGTTTTCTGGCAAGCGCCCTCATGGTGTTTTGTGAACAGGCTCCTTCTTTGCTTTCGTAAGCTTTTCAGCTGCTGTAATTATGAATGCTCCAAATTAGAGTCTTTTGTGAATCTTATTCCCTCTGTATCCTTCATCTCTCCTCTGGGAATCTGTCCCCGGTATGAATGTGGGGAGAGGGCTCCAGAAAAGAGAGTTTCTCAGAAATGAGGCTAAAGGAGGTGGGATGAGGGGGGTTCCCGGCTTGTTCTGCTGTGGGTCTCCACCTCTTCAGAGCATATGGAGGACAGCATGTCTGTGTCTAACCTCTGACAGCTTCTCATTTCTCAGATGGAATTTCTGTGTGTTTAGAACTGAACATAAATACCATATTGACGGGCAGAGAAGTGACTGTGTGGCAACCTTACAGGCGGTTTTTGTTCCCTCCAAATGTAGCTGCAGTCGGCATTAAAATAAGAATAGAATCACCACCTCTTGTTGCTTGTAAGAGGAAACTGGAGACCTTTTCATCAAAACTGAGGGAGAAGATGAGAGATTCTTCAGCTTTCTATAAGGGAAAGCAGGGCTGCAGAGGTTGCTCCCCCCCTTCCTGTAAACTTGGGGCTCTGCCTCCAGGAAGTCACCCTTTGTTGAAGAGTGCGCCTCGCGTCGTTCCTGATAGACAGGTCTGTGCAGGTCTCCATGTGGCACCCTGCTCTGTTGACGTGCAGTGACACCGTGACCAGAACTCCCTGCTCACGGTGGCTCCGTCAGGTGACCAGCGGGAATTTGTTCAGTGCCTGGCAGGTAAGAGTTGACAGGCCACTGGGCATGAGGCAGGGTCACGGGTTCTGCTCCAGTTTCTGACCCTTGTGTGAATCAGCAAGAGCGTTGTAAATTGTAGAAGCAGCACGTGGCTGAGTTTCATGTTTTACGGCTAGCACTTGTTCTAGACGGAGTAAGCCTCGGCTTCAGCCTTGAACAGACGTGGAGCCTTTCCTTGCCTTTCGGAGTGAGAACAGAGGGATGGGGAGACCCACCCCCTCTGCGATGGTACCTGGTCCTGGAGCGGGTCTGACGAGTTGGCAGGCCTCCAGTTCAAGGCCACTGCTCTGCCGAGCTGAGGAGTGGGAAGATGGAGCAGAAGAGGGAGGTTTGTAGCCCTGCTTCAAGCTTCGGCTTCAGCCAGCCCTGAAGAGTTTTGCTGAGCATGGTTGCATTTTGTGACAGCTGCATGGGGCCAGACAGATGGCTTTCTTTTGTAGTCAGGGGACTTGTGTGAGGTCCAGGGCATCGTGGTGGGGCTCGGGGCTCAAGAAGAGCTCACTTAGCTTTTTAGTTTAGGTCAGCTTGGTTCTCATGGAGAAAGCAATGGCACCCCACTCCAGTATTCTTGCTTGGAAAATCCCATGGATGGAGGAGCCTGGTGGGCTGTAGTCCATGGGATCGCGAAGTTGGACACGAGTGAGCAACTTCACTTTCACCTTTCACTCTCAGGCATTGGAGAAGGAAATGGCAACCCACTCCGGTGTTCTTGCCTGGAGAATCCCAGGGACAGAAGAGCCTGGTAGGCTGCCAGCTCTGGGGTCGAACAGAGTCGGACATGACTGAAGCGACTTGGCGGCAGCTTGGTTCTCAAGCTGTAGCACGCAGCAGATTCACCCAGAGGGCTCACAAAAACCCACCCCCAGAGGTTTAGATCTGGTAGGTCTAGGGTAAAGCGGACAGACTGTCATTGAAATGGGAAGTCGGAGGTACAGCTAGAATCAGAAACAGCAGTTCAGGTACAGGCAGGTAGGTGGGGTGGGGTGGGGATGGGGGCACTCATGGGGAGGTCACACTCAGGCCGTGCGATCTCAGCTGCCCTCCTCCTGGGGAGGCCTGAGAACAGTGGAAAGGAACACTGGGCTGAGCACCCATGAAGCTTGGTTCATGATGCTGGCGCTGCCGTGGACTGCTTCATGAGGGTAAAAGGAGGAGGGGACCGTGGGGGCGCTGTCAGGTCACCTGCGGACACAGCCCTCCATAGAGAGTGCCAAGGCCACGTTTGTTTGAATAGGAAGTCTGGTTGACAGACGCGTTTACGTGCCCTGTTTCCCTGCTGGACCATGAGTTCTAATCCAGTCTGTCAATCCAGGTGCTTTTAACTTTGATTCCTTAGGGCCTAAAGCTGCTGGAGAAACAGTAAGGCCTTAGTAAGTGGTGGACACAGTACTTTTCAGGAGGACTTAAGACAGATGAAAAAGCAAGCAAGCCCTCTGGCTCACTAGGTGCCAGCCTGGCATGCCCGTTGGGTGCCTGCTGGTGCTGGTTCAGAAGAGCATGTCGAAAAGTGGATATCTTACCTCCTGAGAAAAATGAGAAGTATCCTCAGCACACCCCCACTGATGGAGCGCCAGAGAACTCTGACCTCGTTTCATAAGGAATCTCTGTGATGACCTCACTCTAGACCGTGGTGACAGTGGTCAGGACTCCCCAGGGCCGGGGTGCAAGTCTAGAGGGCTGCAGGGACATGGAGACGAGAGGCTGGGCCAGCATTTCCCTGCTGCTTAGGGGCTTTCCCTGCCTTTCCCTGACGGCAGGACCATGTTGTCCTCGCCCCGGGCCAGCCACTCTACTGGCTGTGCTGGGAGACACACTGCATTCTGAGTTTTTGCTTTAAAAAAAAAAAAACTTCGTGGGTGAGACATGTACTGAAGTAATAGTTTAAGTCAGCATTTACCTGTCCCCACAGCCCGCAGAGACTGTCCTCTGAGCCCCTCTGGAGATGGCTTTGTAGAACACAGTCTGGTTTCCTTCCATCCCTAGATCCTGAGCAGGGACCGCCTGCCCTTACCACCCCCAGGAGGAGGCGTCTGAAATGTGACTTTCAGCCTCATGGTCCCCCAGATGAGAATGGAACCCAAATCAGAAGCGCCTCTTTCTCAGAATCCCTGCTCCTTGTTGTGGTTTATTTCCAGTACCAGCTCCAGGGTTTACAATCCACAGTTGGAATGTGTCAATCATGTAAAAGTGGGAAGTTACTATTTTGGGTCTGTTGTGTTTTATTTTTAAATAAAACATTATTATGGAAGGATGGGATTCCAACTCAGACTCGTTCTTTGATAATTCAAATTTATATCTAGTCTTAGGAAGTGTTACAACTTTTCTTGCCCTTTCACTGGGATATTTGAAATGAATTTAAATGAGTGGTATCAGGGACGCCCTGAAGTTCCGAACCAAGAGACAGCCCGGTGTCCAGAGCCCAAGCCAGCTCAGTGCCTCTCATTTCCCAGGGTCCTGTAACCTCTTGAAAAAAAACAGATATTTAGGTACAGTGACTTTCTGTGTTCAGTCACTAAGTCATGTCCGACTCTGCAAGCCCATGGACTGTAGCATGCCAGGCTTCCCTGTCCTTCACGGTCTACCGGAGTTTGTTCAAACTCATGTCCATTGAGTTGATGCTGGGCAGGGGACGGGGAAGTGGAGAAACTAGGTCATTTCATACCTACTATGCATCAGACACCACTAGCTGCCCTGCCCCTCGTAACTTGAACCCGAGTATCATTTTATGGAGACATGGACAGTCCCAAACACATACCTCCAACCCAGAAACAGTGTTTGCTAAGTGAATGAAGGAAATGAGCACAGAAGCTCCGAGAGGCCACCTGAAGTCACCCAGCTGTGGGAGTCTGGTCAGTTTCACTTCAGTTCTCCTTTCTCAGATACCCTGTGCTGAGAATGCCATCCTGTGACTTGACCTTGTGTCTCCCAACCAGCACAGCCTTTCCGAGTCTCTCCTCTGGGCCCAGAGTCTGCGGTAGCTCCAGGCACTCGGCTCACCTCCCCAGGTGTGGGGAGGGTGGGGAACAGAAGAGGAGCAGAGGGTCGCTCGGAGGGCAGGACTGACTGACCCTCGACCCGACCTCCCAGCTCCACGGCTCCTCACTCCTCCTTACCTGTCTATGTGGTACTTGCTGCTGCTGCTAAGTCGCTTCAGTCGTGTCTGACTTTGTGCGACCCCATAGACAGCAGCCCACCAGGCTCTGTTGTCCCTGGGATTCTCCAGGCAAGAACACTGGAGTGGGTTGCCATTTCCTTCTCCAATGCATGAAAGTGAAAAGTGAAAGTGAAGTCACTGAGTCGTGTCCAACTCTCAGCGACCCCATGAACTGCAGCCTACCAGGCTCCTCTGTCCGTGGGATTTTCCAGGCAAGAACACTGGAGTGGGTTGCCATTTCCTTCTCCAATGCATGAAAGTGAAAAGTGAAAGTGAAGTCACTGAGTCGTGTCCAACTCTCAGCGACCCCATGAACTGCAGCCTACCAGGCTCCTCTGTCCGTGGGATTTTCCAGGCAAGAACACTGGAGTGGGTTGCCATTTCCTTCTCCAGTGCATGAAAGTGAAAAGTGAAAGTGAAGTCACTGAGTCGTGTCCAACTCAGCGACCCCATGAACTGCAGCCTACCAGGCTCCTCCGTCCATGGGATTTTCCTGGCAAGAGTACTAGAGTGGGGTGCCATTGCCTTCTCCAGTGTGGTACTTCCCGCAGTGTAATTGTGTAACAGTTTCCTTCCGTCTCTCTCCCCTACTAAAGTATGCGCTGTTTGAGGCCAGGAGGCGTATCTTAATCATCTTACAGCACCCCCAGCTGTCAACCTAGAATCAGCACTCATGTGAATCAGGCTTGTGTGTGCTCAGGTGCTGTTCTTGTCCGACTCTCTGCGACCCCATGGAATGTTGCCCGCCAGGCTGCTCTGTCCATGGGGATTCTCCAGGTGAGAACACTGGAGCGGGTTGCCGTTTCCTTCGCTAGGGGATCTTCCCAGCCCAGGGATTGAACCTGCGTCTCCTGCGTTGGCAGGCGGATTCTTTACCACTGAGCCACCCGGGAAGCCCCAGTACTTATATTAGAGTAACTTTAACTGAATTAAGTCATAGTCTCTAACTGGGGGAGTGGGGCTGTCCAACTCGCCAGGGCCTCCTAGCGCACAGGCCCCTAGGAGGGGGCGGTGGGGGCATGTGTTTGGAGGATGCGGGTGGACAGTGAGGGCGGAGGGAGGGGAACGCAGAGCAGCAGAGATGAGGAGATGAGTCTCACTGACTTGACAGTCTCACCTGGTGCTGGTCTGACTAGCCACAAGCAAAAGTTATTTTGGGAGACAAATAATTTAGCTGTAGGATGGCAACACAGATGTATGTAAAAATGCCAGCCTATCCTCCATTGTTAAATGTCACAGCTGCTGAGTTTCAGTCAAAGAGAAGCGGTGTTGTGGAACCAGACTCCAGTCCAGTCCATACAGTGTGGATGTAAAGGCCGAGACCTCGCAGAAGTCAGTCCATCTCATCTCTTAGCTGCCTCACAGAGAGGAAGAGGGCTGTTTTGAGGATAGCCTACTGGAAAGCAGTGTGTAAATCATGAAACGCTGTGATAAATGCTTGTACTTGAAAGTTACCCGGTTAAGGTGCTGCTTTGTTAAACTGTTTCCATCCCCCATTTCTCTTTGCTTAGCATTGTGGTCTCTTATATGGAAAACGACAAAATAAAACTGAATTAGAGAAAAGATTTAGCTGCACTCATTACCCAGAGGAAGGAGCCCTAGAACAGGAGACCAGCTTGGGTCTGTGTGACTCTTGCTAGTTACTTAGGATGATTGCAGAAGAGGCTCCAGCTGTGTCGGTTCAGAGAGCTGTGGGTGCCTTGTTGGAGGCGGGAGGGCCTTTTTGCTGTTAGGACAACCATTCACCCAGCAAACCGCCTGCTGAGCATCACTCGCTGTTGAGTCACTCGGTCGTGTGCGACTCGGGGTGACCCCACAGACCGCAGCACACCAGGCTTCCCTGTCGTTCACTGTCTCCCACGGCTTGCTCAAGCTCATGGCCATTGAGTCAGTGATGCCCTCCTACCACCTCATCCTCTGTTGTCCCCTTCTCCTCTCACCTTCAATCTTTCCCAGCATCAGGGTCTAGTCTAATGAATTGGCTCTTCACGTCAGGTGGCCAAGTATTGGAGCTTCCATGTCAATCCTTCCAGTGAGTATTCAGGACTGATTTCCTTAAGGAGTGACTGGTTTGATCTCCTTGCAGTTCAAGGGACTCCCAAAAGTCTTCTCCAACACCACAGTTCAAAGCATCAGTTGTTCGACACTCAGCCTTCTTTATGGTCAGCTCTCACATCCATACGTGACCACTGGGAAAACCATAGCTTTGAGTAGACAGACCTTTGTTGGTAAGGTAATGTCTCTGCTTTTTACTATACTGTCTAGATTGGTCATAGCTTTTCTTCCAAGGAGCAAGCGTCTTCTAATTTCACAGCTGCAGTCACCATCTG
Source organism: Kobus ellipsiprymnus (assembly GCA_006410655.1). Lineage (NCBI taxonomy): Eukaryota > Metazoa > Chordata > Mammalia > Artiodactyla > Bovidae > Kobus > Kobus ellipsiprymnus. The sequence continues at coordinate 462,990 of SJYR01000268.1, read as the reverse complement.
CAATGATTTTGGAACCCAAGAAAATAAAGTCTCACTGTTTCCGTTGTTTTCCCATCTGTTTGCCATGAAGTGATGGGACCGGATGCCATGGTCTTAATGTTTTGAATGTTGAGCTTTGAGGCAGTTTTTCACTCTCCTCTGTCACCCTTCAGTTCTCCCATGAGGGTGGTGTCACCTGTGTATCTGAGGTTATTGAGTAGAAGATGCGAATCGGTGTCATCCTGAGTCCTGGGAATGTACTGAACCAACGCCAAAAGCATGGGGTGGGGGCAGCCAAAGACAAAATGAGCCCAGGGAGCCCAGGAGAGACTCCAGACGGCTCCAGATAGGGCGCTGCGGGCCGGGAGGAGGGCGAGGCGAGGCTTGGCCGCGGTGAACACCAGGGAGACTTGCAGGTGGAGGCGTCTCCCGGAACGTGTCTTAGAACAGCTTCGGGTTTGGAGGGCAGGTGGCGGAAGGAAAGGCGGGGCTGCTGGCAGCCATGCCGGAGCTGAGGCCGGGAGCCGGGGTGGTGTGCTCTTAGCCCGATGGTGGCTGATGGAACCTGAGGAGAAGGCTTTTCCTCATTCTTTTCAGGGTAACCCAGTCTGATTGTGTTTCTCGTGATGGTCACTTCTCTCTGCCCCGAGAAGTGCCCTGGGCCACTGCTTTGCCGAGGTAAACCCTTCTCGCTTTGAGGGAGTGTGTGTCTTGCTTGTGGGAGGCTGCGCGTTTTGCAGTGCTGTCTTGCTACTTTATTACTTCAGTTCTTCTGGCTTTAGTTTGCCAGTCTCTAAGATGGGGATATTACCTACCTCCTAGAGTGACTGTGTTGATTAAACGAGATTATTTATATAAAGCGTCTGGCAGGGTTCCTGGCACTTAGTGGGCTTCCCGGGTGGCACTGGTGGTATAGAATCCGCCTGCCAGTGCCGGAGATGCAGGAGACTCGGATTCAGTCTCTGGGTTGGGAAGAGCCCCTGGAGGAGGGCACCGCAGCCCACTCCAGTATTCTTGCCTGGAGAATCCCATGGACAGAGGAACCTGGCGGGCTACAGTCCACAGGGTCACAAAGAGGCGCACACGCTGAAGCAACTTAGCACACACGCACGCTGGCACTTAGTAGATCTTTAATAAATTCATTCCTTCCATTTACCTTAAGCAGCAGAACATTTAATTCAGACTCTCTTCCTGGATGAGAAATCACGTAGGAGCCAGGAAAGAGGCCTGACCCCTCTGAGGACGAGGAGCTCCTCTCATGCCCCCGTCTCCTTGGCATTCAGACTCAGAGTGCCAGTCAGTCCTTGGACGATAATCCTGTTTGCTGCCGAAATGTTTATGACACAGTGAACCGACCGTGATGTGACTAATCAGCTGAGAGCCTGGATCTTGGCTTGGTTGACGCACAGATTCGGTGGGCTGAGAGATTAATTACGTTCCCTGCAGTTGACATCCTGGGCCTGCGTGCTCCCTGACTGAGTGTAGCAACACAGCCAGACCCCACCGCCCGTGTCAGGGCTGCCCCAGGGCCCGCCGACTCATCCCCAGCCCGGGACTCCGTGATGGGCGACCCTCCAGGTCACGCCGCTGCATCCCCTGAGGCTGACACACGCAGTGGCTGTCTGCTGAGCTGACATGGACAGGTTCAGGGTGTGAGCTCCCTTCTGGGGGAGGGCAGAGGGAGTTAATGGGTGGGAACTCGGTGGAGGGGCAGTTGTGGTTGTGGTGGGGTCCGTCCTGGGGTAGTTCTGTTGGGCATCAGAAGCCACTGGAGACTTCAACCTGGGGGTCCTCCGCAACAGTCCCTTCCTGGGAGGGCCCACCGAAATTGGAACACAGAGCCCAGGTCGCTCCTCACACCCAGCAAGTCCAGGTGCTCAGAAGTGGAGCTCACGCACGAGCCCAGCAATGCTCCTCAACCCTAGCTGAGTTCGGGGAGAGCCTGGGCCTCGGGAACCTGCAGACCCTATGTCTTGGTGACACTGTGTCGCCTTAGATGCGCCGTTTAACTTCACTGGGATATAGTTTGTCCACCTGGAAAATAGAAATGGTTCAGAAAGAACAAGATGACGGCCATGCAGGAGCTTGGGGAAATCAGGAGCCCTGGATAATTACAGGTGCTGTTAACATGTGTTTTCAAGTTTGCCTGGCGCCTCTGGCTGCAGATTGAACCACATGTCTTCAGTGTGCGTTGCTCATACAGACACAACCCTGAGTCTGGAACTGACCTCCTGCTGATTTGTGGGCTGTGTGGGGTTTGGTAACTGGTCATGTGGCTGTCAGGAAGTCATCCCAGACCCAGTTAGCGGTGAGAGGAAGTGTTTTCACTCCGGTCCCTCAGTTCAGGGCCTGCCAGATGCCAGGACTGATCCCGTCGTGTGTCTTTGCGACTAGCCCAGCCTCCATCTTCATCAGCACGAGAGCTGGAAGAGAGCAGAGACAGTCCGTGTTTACTTGTGGAGGCCCAGGAGGAAACCGGAAACTGGGAGCTCTTCCAGCTCCGAGAGCACCCCTGGGCCGCCTGGAGCACAGGCTCGAAGGAAAAAGAACCTGGAGTGGAAGGTGGGTGTCCCTCCAGACCCCACTCCCGCTGTTCAGAGCTGTGTCCTTTCTGTTGCCCTGTGTGCGAACCTGCCTGCTCTCTGGGTGGGGAAGATCCCCTGGAGAAGGGAGAGATGGGTAAACCTGTGTGGTTGGATATACAGGACACCAAGCAGACTGTACGCTTTAAAGGTGTGTTTGGGGTCGGGTGAAATCCTTTTTCCTAGAGAGAGGATGCTTTCACAGTCAAATGAACCTTGGAGCCAGAGGGAAGACTATGTGTTTTCCTTATCCACCAACTTACTGAGGAGTGAGGGCAGTAGAGTCCTGAAGTGGACGGAGGCAGATCCGCTGTGCTGCTCTTGATAAAACTGTGTGTTTTCCTGGTCTTGGTTGGGGCGTTAGGATAATCAGGTCCCTGTTGTGAATGAAGCTCACTCTGCCCTGGCAGAAAAATGTGAACACAGCCTTGCCTCACAGAAAGGTGGGGCGATCCAAGGAACACGGCCTGGTGTTTGGGGGCTGGTCCTTTACCGAGAACTCCGTCCACAGCCAGTCCAGCTCCTTCTGCAGCTGCAGCCCTCTGTGGCCTGACTGCACACGCTCCCTTAAGCTCCCTTAACCCTTGACTCCCAGGAGTCTTCCCTCTGCTCCGTAAACGGGTTTAGTCACAGACTCTGCTCTGCTTTCCTGTCTCTGAACTGAAACTGCAGAGCGTGTTTTGGGATTTAGGAGAGTGTAGTAGGTTCTGGCTCCGCACAATGAGAATTCGGCGAGAGGCAGGGTGACAGGTAAGGAAAGGGTTTATTAGTGAGTGGAGGACACTTGTGTGAGAGAGAAGCAGGCGGGCCAGGGAGCACTGGGCGGGGGAGAGGACCACCTTCTCCCTCACTCTTGGGTAGACCTCACACTTCCACCGTCAGCTCCTCCCCCTCGTCGGGCGGGGAATGTCCCTGTTCCCAGATGACCAGACTGGGCTGCGGTGGCGAATGGGCGTGCGAACAGTGAGAGTCATGCACACCGAAGGGTAGCACCCTCCTCGGGTTTCGGTGGAATGCCACCCTCTCCTTATGGTTTTTCTTTTTCCTGTGTGCCGAGGAGCACATCCCAGGAATCATTAACTTCCTGACCCCTCCTGGGGAAGGAGGTGGGTCTCATTCCGTCGGTTATTTCCTGTTGAGGGCACATCTCAAGATTCTGTTGCATGGTTTTGTTGCTGAGCAAGCCTGCTTGCTTTGACGGGTGAGCAAACTTTCTTTCTTGAGTGATCATTAACACAGGGTCTCCCATACCTTTTCTTAGGATTCCCTAGTGGGATTAACTGTTTAATCACCCTGTCTGTCCCTTTACTGCGTCCCTGTCAGAACCATTGTTTTCTTCCTATGAATCCCTTCCAAACCCAGCACTGCACACACTTCCTTTAGAGCCTTTTCTGACCACTGTGGCCCAAATACGTTTTCCATTTTTTACTAAACTCCCGTGCGGCACTCAGGCTGTCGAGCACCCAATCTAATAGCTCATGCTTCTCATGCCTAGCTTCCTGACTTGACTGAGGATACTTGAAGGCAGAGCAGTATCCTCTTCGTTCCATCTGTCACACTTGAGCAGAGTGGATGCAGCGCAGCTTCTCAGCACTTTTTATTCACTCATTTTTATTACTTATTTCAGACCTCCTGCCATATGCCAGTCATCGTTACAGGCCGAGAAGGGGAGGAGGCAGCTAAAAGGCCGATTTGCCGCCTTTATGACATCTGTTCACTTCTGAGCATGAAGGCAAGATTGGAATTTCGAGAGAGGTCCTAAATCTGGGGAGCAGGCCCTGTTGTGCCTGGGGAGATCAGGAGAAAGGCCTGAAAGGACTAGATTTTCAAATCTGTAGGGAGTTAAAAGGGTTTGAGCTAGTAAAAATGCATGTGAAATTTAAAGAGCCCTTATATATTTTCATGAAAATATTCTGATTCTTCTGGATTCAAATGCAAACAAGATAACACGTGTGCAGTTGTACCCACTATATTCCAGGCACTTTTGTTATCATCTCTAATTTTTCCAGCAATCTTCGAAGCTCGGCATTATTTCTACTATTTTATCCAAGGGGCACCTAAGTTTCATAGAGGTTAGATCCCTTTCTCACACATCTGCTTAATCAGTAAAGCTGAAAATCTGACCTGACCTGTGTCTTCTAACTAAAAAGTCAGTGCTTGTTTTTATCATTCTGACCCTAATCTTGTAAAACAAAGTCTGTGAGGTGTTCTGGCTCTATGTGCTTTATGTAACGTTTCATTGGTAACTGACTGTATCGCGTTGTTGAGCCCTGACTGTGGTCAGTGAGACCTGCTGAGAACTTCATTCGCCTGAACCCGTGCAGTACTTTCCTCATCAGAGTCCTATGAGGGAGCTGCTGGCGTTGTCCTGTCTGTTCCGCAGCTTGTCCAGCTTCACACGAGCTGGCACTTGAACCCGTGCCGTCTGACTCTGAGACCTGTGCCTTTACTGTCTTAGTCATACGAGGGCCTTTGTGGCTGAAGAGAGTTCTGTGGTCAGTTGGTTGAGAAAAATTGCACCCTCCCCCACCCCCCGCCCCTGCAGAGTATCATGAAAGCTCTGATAAGTCCTGCAGGGGCAGCTATTACATGTGTGAATTTTGCCCCTGAGTTTCCCATGTATGTTTGATGAAGGGATTTGTGCTGCCTAACTTGCATGCATGCTAAGTCGCTTCAGTCATGTCTGACTCTTTGCAACCCCATGGACTGTAGCCCACCAGACTCCTCCATCCATAGCATTCTCCAGGCAAGAATACTGTACTGGAGTGGGTTGCCATTTCCTCCTCCAAGGGAATCTTCCCCACCCCGGGATTGAACCTGAGTATTTCTGCATCTCCCATACTGTCAGGCAGGTTCCCCACCAATAGCGCCTAACACTTAATTTTTAGTTCACACTCTGGAAAAATTCTGCTGTACAGTACAGGAAGGAGAATCTGAGCCTGGGAATTAGAAGAGGGAGGAAAGAGAATTGTTGTTCGTTCAGTCACTAAGTCGTGTCCTACTCTTTGCAAACCCATGGATTGCAGTATGCCAGGAGAAGAGAATATTTAGGGGAAATATATAAGTGGAGGAAGATAATAAGGCCTGAGATTTGAAGTCTCATTTAGGTATGAGTTCAGGCTTCTGCTCTTAATGGCTGTGTATTGTAATTTGGGGCAAATCATTTTTTATTCTTTCTGGGTCTCACTTGCCTTATCTGTAAAATATTATTGTGAGGAAAAGTGTGATTGTATATGCAAAAATGCTTTGTTAACAGTAAAACTCATATAAGTTTTTTCTTTTTTCAATTGGTGTTTACCAAGTTCATTTCCACTCTAGTACCCAACACAGCATCTACCAGCTATTTGAAGATCAGTTAACAGTTGTTGGGTGAATGAGTGGATTTTGTCTTTTAGGTCTCAGGGTTCTGTAGCTGGTATGTTACAACTGAGAAATGTTTTACAATGAGCCTTTGTTTCTTGAATTTTCTTTCTAAATTGTGTTTTGTGTGTTTTAAAAATATTTATTTGTCTGGCTGCATTGGGTATCGAAGCACATGGGATCTTTAGTTGTGGCTCACGGACTCTGGTTGTGGTGTGCGGGCTCAGTCATTGTGGCGTGTGGGCTTAATTGTTGCCGCATGCGGGATCTTAGTTCCCCGACCAGGAATCAAACCCGTGTCCCCTGCCTTACAAGGCAGATTCTTAACCACTGGACCAGCAGGGATGTCCCCCTAAATTGTATTTTTGCTAGGTTTTCTGTTTTTGGAATTTAATGGAGTCACCCAATTGGAAAATCAAGACTCACTCACTTTGTTGTATTCCAGTTTAGACTGCTAAGGCAGTTTATTTTGTGTTTTTCTGATATGTCCCTGGCAGCTAGAAATTTCTGGACAGTTCCAAAATGGTAAATTTCATTCAGCATGTGCATGTGGTGGCTTTTTTTTTTTTCTTTAATAGCACTGCTGAGTCTCAGATGTGCCCACCCATCTGTGGTTTATTTTTTAAGGAATTTCTAATATATCACCCTCCCGATGTAATTACTCTTGATGTTTCCGTGATAAAGTCTAGCTGTTTTAAAGGACTGTCAGGAGAAGACGCTTGCTGCGCTTCTGCACACCAGTGCAGGTGGGGGAGTGCTGGTGTGTCCGAGCGCTCTTTGCCAACTTCAGATAGGTCGCTTGTGTTTTCTGTTGTGTTTATTCAGTCACTAAGTCGTGTCCAGCTCTTTGCTACTCCGTGGACTGCAGCACACCAGGCTCTCTTGACTATGTGCTTTTGCATTCCAGTCCCCTGTGATGAGAAGGACTTTTTTTCAATATTTACTTTTTTAAAAGTTTGGCGGCGCTGGATCTTAGTTGCGGCGTGTGCGATCTAGTTCCCTGACCAGGGGTTGAACCTGGGCCCCCTGCATTGGGAGCACAGAATCTTGGCCACTGGACCACCAGGGAAGTCGGAAAAGGACATCTTTTTTTGATGTTAGTTCTAGAAGGTCTTGTAGGTCTTCACAGAACCATTCAGTTTCAGCTTCTTTGATGTTAGTGGTTGTGGCATAGACTTGGATTACTGTGATGTTGAATGGTTTGCCTTGGAAATGAACTGAGATCATTCTGTCATTTCTGAGACTGCACCCAAGTACTGCATTTTGTTGACTATGAGGGCTACTCAGTTTCTTCTAAGGGGTTCTTGCCCACAGTAGGAGGTATAAGGGTCATTTGAATTAAATTTTGCCCACTCCTGTCCATTTAGTTCACTGATTTCTAAGATGTCAATGTTCACTCTTGCCATCTCCTGCTTGACCACTTCCAGTTTCTCTTGATTCATGGGCCTAACATTCCAGGTTCCTAGGCAATGTTGTTCTTTACAGCATTGGGCTTTACTTTCACCCCCCAGACATATCCACAGCTGAGCGTCATTTCCACTTTTGGCCCAGCCTTTTCATTCTGGAGCTATTTCTCTGCTCTTCCCCAGTAACATACTGGGTACTTTGTGATCTGGGGGCCTCATCTTCTGGTGTCACACTTTTTTGCCTTTTCATACTGTTCCCGGGGTTCTCGAGGCAAGAATACTGGAGTGGGTGGCCATTCCCTCCTCCAGTGGATCATGTTCTGTCAGAACTTTGCGCTAGGACCCATTCCTTTTGAGTGGTCCTGCACGGCGTGGCTCATCGCTTCTTTGAGTTACGCAAGCCCCTTCGCCATAACAGGTCTGATCCATGAAGGGGAGTTGTGTTTCAGCACCTGGCCGGAGAGCCAGGGATGAGCTTAAGGTTATTTCAGTGGGTCAGATGTGGCACAAAGATCGAGAGTCTGGGTGTTTTTGTTTATTTTTGGCCGTGCTGGGTCTTTGTTGCTGTGCACGGGCTCTCTAGTTGCGGCCGGCGGGGGCTGCTCCTCTTTGCAGCGCATGGCCTTCTCGTTGCAGTGGCTTCCCTTGTCGGGGAGCACGGGCTCTGGAGCGCAGGCTCAGTAGTTGTGGCTTATGGGCTTAGTTGCTCCGCAGCTTGTGGAATTTTTATGGACCAGGGATCAAGCCCATGGCCCCTGCATTAGCAAGTGAATTCCCATCAACTGCACCACCAGGGAAGTTCCAGGAGATGTTTTTAAAGGGAGACAACCAGATTATGTTTAGCACAGCTGCTTGTTTCCTGGATTAGTGCTGTTGTTCTTCGAGAGAGAGGCTGATGTGCGCAGCAGCAGTTTCTGGAGAAGGGGATTAGGTAGAGGGGACCCAGCAGTCTGCCCCCAGGCACCTGACCCGGCCATGCAGCTTGTGTGGGCCGGCCAGACCCAGCCCTGCCTTGGTGATTGGCTCAGGCGCAGGGTGACATCTGAGTCCTCCCTGGCACCCCTGCTGGGCCAGCGCTGGTAGGAAAGGTGCCATCACTTCGGGATCAAGAAAGCCTCAAGTCACTGTAGCCCTCTTTCCCACCATGTGGGTAAAGACCGTCTGAAAATGAAGTCAGAGAGGGTGGCAGGGTTCAGCAAAGGCCAAAGATATGGAATTCTCCTGGTGTCGTTGAGCCTGTGTGTCCTGCGTGCCGTCCTGCTTAATCCAGACTTAGCCAAGAGCCTTGCCTTTTTTTGTACTGTATGAACTAATTCCATTTTTCCCCATTAGTGTCTGTCACTTACAACCTAAAGAATCCCCAATAATTCAAAACCATGCAAGATAAATAAAAACAGAGTAAAACCTGTACCGTTTTTACCTCCAGAGGAAATGAGTGCCCCGGTAATCTTCAGAACTGTCAGACCACGTCCACCGGATTGTATCCATCAGGCTTCCAACAGAGGACTGTGGTCTGGGACACTTGTGGACTGATTTGTGTCCCCCTAAATTTGTGGGTCGAAGCTCTCAGCCCCATGGTGACTGTATTTGGAGATGGGGCCTTTAAGGAGGTACTGAAGGTCAAACCGGGAGGCTTCCTCCACGGGGACTGGTTCCTTTAAGAATTGCAGAGTCTCCAGGAGAGCTCTCGCACAAAGGAGGGCTGTGTGAGGCGCTGGGAGGGGCGGCATCCACAGCCCAGGGGAGAGGCCTCGCGAGGAAGCTGCCTGCCCACCCCTCCAGCTGGACTCCGGCCTCCTCCTCCTCCTCCTACGAGGAAGGGAGTTGCGACTGCTGGGACACCCAGTCCGTGGTATTTCGTTACGGCCGCCCAAGCTGACTGATGTAGACACATGTAAAACAGAGATTAGGATGCTCAGGCGACTCAGGATGTCGTCTGAAGGCAGTCTGTGAAAGGCTTGGGGGTACTTTCAGAAGAAGAAAAGGCACCTTTAGAACTGAAAAAGCTCTTGAGCTCTCCTCTGGCTCATTGCACTAGGAGCCACTTTTTTGGACCCAGTATTTAAATACTTTTCATTTTCATCGGGGTCCCTTGAGGCATTTCCAGCGGAAAAGGGAAGTAATATTTACTGAACACCCTCTGTGTCTTGGGCAATTTATAGTTATTATATCCTCGTTTATCATTCAGAGCTAGACCATAGGATACAGATGGGACAGCTTCTGTAAATTCCGCTACTAAGTGCCAAGAGCTCTATTTTAATACATTATTTAATTAACACCACACTCAGCAAGTTAGGAATTACCTCCCTCTTACGGATGAGGAAACAAAGTGGGGAAGGGTCTGAACTTGGGCATGATCGCCAGGGTGGCTCTCAGCAGAGCCGGGTGTAGGACTCGAGTCTGATGACTCCTGTTCTGTTGCCTTTCTCCCCATGCCCTGTAAGGAGGGGAAGTGCAGACCTGGGAAGGCTGAGGACGCAAGGCCAGACAAGGCAGAACAAAGCCAGACCCGACTCCTACGCAGGGTGAATGCACTTCCCTCAAATGCACTCCCTCCCTCACAAGAAGTTAACCCTTTCTATGGATCTTCCCGCTCTTTTTGCTTTGACATTTTCCTACCTACCCCCAAGTGTCTACATCAGTCAGACCGACCTTCCCTGGAGTTAAGAGACCAGGAGGAAAGGCTTCCCCGGTTAACTCTTTGTTGGCCTCATGTTAATTCTCACTTGGTCCATGAGTAGCTCCGTTCGTCACAGTCACTCAACTGCCTTGTGCCTCAGTTTCTTCCTCTTTCAAATTAGCGTGGCACGGTGAGCATGAAGAGCTGACGAATACGTAAAGTCTCACACTAAAAAGTCATGGTGTCATTATTACATTCATAATGTGGGAATATGTAATGTGTAGTCATATATGTTTTGTCTTTGAATATGAATATGACTTATTGGCAATAATAGTCCACCTTCTGTTGTCCCCTTTAATTCCAAGACCTTCAGGAACACAGTATTAATTAAAGGAGGAAGTGGAGAGCATGGAGAGGATACATTTGAAAAGCTACGAGAACTCTTGGGTGTGAGACTGAGCTCCAACAAGCTGTGAGATGTCGGCAAGCCTTCACGCAGGCTTTGAATGCCCTCCTTCAATGTGGTGACGGATAACCTCCCACATCTGCCTCACAGGGCAGCTTCCTTAATTGGAGGCGTGATGTTTGTGCCTTCATTAAGGTGCGGGGAGAGGAGGGGGAGTAGAGCGCGCCGTGTGCCATGGCCTGGCTTCAGGGCAGCTTGCCACCTGCTAGTGGCCTTGAGCCACTCCTAGCTTCAGTTCACTCGTATCTAAAATGGAAAGAATGATAATAGATGTGAAGAGTCCAGTATGCAGTAGGTGCTCAGTAAATGTCTTTAGAGAGAGACTGTTATTAGACGTATACCCTGGATATGACATTTTCGATAGTATATCACCAAATGGCTTGCACCATGGATTTGGACCCGATGGATAAATTTGTTTTAGTGTATTTTTCCAGATACTCTTTGGCGACCAGTTTTTTTGTGAAAAAGCTGTCGTCTGTCTTAGAAAACTCTCTCTGAAAGTTTTGCTTTTGATTTGCAGAGAGTGGAACGTTTCTAAGGCGGGAATTAGTTACCTGAGCACAGAGTGCCTCGAATCAGAGGCTAGTGAATAGTGGTACCGTGTCCTCTCGAGCAGCCCTCGCCGACGGAAATAGAGCCCAGGCTGCTAGTGGGGGCCATGTGCAGCATTTTAAGTATTTAATCGCCCTGTTAAGTAAAAGGAACAGATAGAATTAACTTCAACAATCTCTTTATCTAAAGTACTGCATCTAAAATATTATAATTGCAACATGTAATCAGCAGAGAAACTATTGTTGAACTATTATTGGATGACTCTTGGTTCTAAGTCTTTGAAGTCTGGTGTTTCTTTTACACTAGGGTTGCTCCTCAGACGGGCCCGTTTCTGCTGCTCCTGGTCACATGTGCCTCAAGGCATGGCTTTGGACCCTGCAGCTCCTGCGTCCCCCTGAACTGAGAAGGAAAAGTAACTCAGACCTCTGTTACATTATTGCGTTTAGCAAATGGACTCGAAATTGCTGGGCCAAAAAGAGTCTCCAGATTTGTGCAGTATTCCTTGCTCTATATTGGGTCTCACTGCTTTCGGAGGTTTCCAAACACTTCGTGAATCGCTCCTGATTTCTCTCTTCCTGACGAGAGCACTGCAGAGACTCTGTCCCTTTAACCCCCATGTCTGTGGGCAGCGGCCCCCGAGCAGGAACACACCGTGACAGGGCTTCAGCAGCCCCCGAGCTCGAGGCAGCCCCTGTGCTTTCTGTTGGGGGAGCGGGGATGCTCTTTTTGGTACCTTGGAGCCCTTTTGAAAAATTAATGGAAATTATTAACACAGTCGCTGAGAAAGTCTGATGTGCTTAAGCCACAGCATTGTGTGCAGTTTCGGGGGAATACGGATCCAGGAGCCAGGCTGCATACCTCCAGCGTCGGGTGAGGCATGTGGCCGGCCCCCATTTGTGAGGGAGGGGCGGGCTGGGGAGCTCACAGCACGCTGGACAGGGCAGGCGGCAGAGAACAGACACAGAGTTGGCACCTGCAATTGCCCCTGGACAGAGCTTTCTAATTTAAAATCTTTTAATTCTTCATGACACGCGACATTTCTTAAACACAGAGGTTTTGCTTAAACACACACATGCCGCAGCAACTCCTCTATCCAGAATCCCATGTTAGAACTGTCCAGAGACTTCCCTAGGGGTACAGTGCTAAGACTCCTTGCTGTCAATGCAGGGGGTCTGGGTTCAATCCCTAGTCTGGGAACTAAGTCACAGATGCCCAGGAGGAAGATTGAAGATCCTGTGTGCCTCAAATAAATATTTAAAAAAAAAAAAAAAAAGAGGATGCACTTTCTATTAAAAAAGAAAGAAAGAACTGTTGAGAAAGCTTCATACAAAGCCATAGGAAAATAAACATGGGCTGAGCACTCCTAGGCTGCCGGGCGCTGGAGAAGATAAAGTCAAACCTGGAGCCCACAGTGACAGACCCAGAAACAGACGGTGTAGTGGCATCTGAGCTGTAGACCTGGGGTTGGGGGACCTGGCACGCACGTGCTGCTGGGTGTGTGCTGAAAAGGTTCCGGCAGGGACGGGGCCTGAAAGCAGTCCTCCCACATAACGGAGCCTGAAAGCGGTCAGTCCTCCCACATAACTTGCATAATTTGTGGTTGTGGGGACTGCATTCATGCTTTCCCCTAAGGGGGAAAAAGAAACAGAAACTGTTCGAAGCAAAGCTGGGCACAGAGAGGATGACAGAGGAGCTCGTTCCAGCCGGTGTGTTGATACTACCCCATCCGAGGGTGGCGAGCCTCCTGCATGGGGTTGATGGAGTTAGAGCCGCCTGTGAACTCTGGGTGGGAAAGGGCTGTGGAAAGTGGGGGACCACTGAGGGGCAGGAGCCAGACGAGGAAGCTTTGAGGGGATCTCTTCTCGTCGGGACGCTGAGGCAGAGAGGGGACTCGCTTGTCCAAGGCCAAAGGGGGACGGATGGGAGACTCAGGACCAGCTGCCCAAGTCGCGTGCCTCCTGGCCTCTTTCCTCCGTGCCCCAAGGGGAGTGTCTCTTGAGTTTAGGATTTTATGGAGGCTGCTACCACGTGGGATTAGCGTGGCGTCCTTCGTGTTTACAGGGCAGGGAGCATCTAGGAAAAGTTCTGGGTGACAGTTACTATCCCAAAGGCCAGGCTAGCAGAGGTTTCTTTACATATATGCATAAACACAGCCCATTGCTTTGTACTTGCTTTGCAGAATGCCCACGGCTTCCAGGTCTGCCATCGCCGCATCAGTCCCAGGCAGCGTCAGGATCAGCCACCTTATTAAATCATCTTACAGGGGACGAAATAGGCCAGGGTAGAGAGGTGAAGAGATTTGCCTGGGGTCCCACTGCCGCTCAAGGACAGAGCTTGTGCTGGTCTGCGTGTCGTGGTCGCAGGGTCAGGCCGTTTCACGGTCACAGACTGTTCTTCCTCCATCCAGTAGTCCTCCATTTAAACAACTGCCCGTGTCTGCTTCTGCATCAGGGCCTGGGGCTGCAGAGATGACCAAAGCAGCGTCCCGCCCAGTGGCTCAGTTAGGTGGCGGTTTCCCAGAGGACGCAGCGCTGCAGTAGACACAGCTGGATGGAGCAAGGTGTTGTCTGCCCTGCCTGTTCCCTTTCGGGTTCACAGGTAGGTCTGTTTGTTCTCAATCAGTTTGGGCAGGACCTTGATTAATCATTTCCCAGCTATAAACTCAAAGTTGAAAAAGAGGCTGGTATTGGTGGAAAATCAAGCTTATGAAAGTTTTAGAGCTGATAGGCTTTGTGAAGAGCTGGAGTTGATGATCTCCTGAGGGCCTGACGGCTGGCGCAGCTGGATCCAGTCACTGTCGCATAGATGACTTCAAGGCAGCGACTTTGAAGACACGCCACTGGAGTGCTGGGTGGGTGTGCAGCGGAGGAGGCAGAGCTCTGTGGCCGAATGTGCCTGTTGTTAGAATGCAGAGATGTGAGCGGCATGTGTCAAACACAGATACGTTAGTTCACAGACTGCAGGCTAGGATGACAGGGGTTTTTTTGGTTTCGTTTTTTAATTTTTAAATCACGAACTCTATAATTAGCTAGATCTAGACTGGTGAAATTGAAGTGCAATTCAGTGGAAGTTGAAGAGTCCCACAAACTAGGAGCCCACCCAGGGTTGTATGGAATGTGATTGCACTGCTCTGCCGGAAAGACCACACTATACTGTAGGTTAGCAAACATGATGCTATGGGGGGACTTTGATTTGGCTTGGTGATGGGGAAAACGGTAATTCTTGCAAACGTTGCTACTTCATAGTGATTACTTGCGGTGGCACTTTCTCTCGAAGTTTTCCCATTGCACTGAATGAACTGCCTTCCTTAGTTGAGAGCTACTGCTGGAGACCCCGTGAACAGATAAACTGGCACCCAGATAAATTGGCCTTCCCTGTATTTCTAGAGCCCCACGCCCCTCTGACAAGCTTCTCTGACAGTGACATGTCCTGTTTTTCAGGAGTTTTTCCCCATTCATTGTTTTATTTAATCTTCACAAGCAGAGTGGAAACGAAGAAGCTGACTTAGACCAGACTCAAAATGGTTTGAGCCTCAGTGTTGACTGTGCTCAGGGTCCTGCTCATCCCGCCGCCTCATCTGAAAGCTGAGAGGACAGTCCTGGAAGGTGACTTGTTTCCCTGAGACCCGGAGCCCGGCAGCTGTAGCCTGTGCGTCCCCCATCCGGCACACCTGCCCCTGCGTCCTTGAAGCCCGGTGAGGGCATCAGTCACAGGAGAAACATTAGCGGGGGCTAAGCCGTCAGCAGCAGAACTGCCTGAAACAGCAGCCAGGCTTTTTGGACAAAGATATTTTTTAAGAAGACTTTTTTTTTATTTTTAATTAGCTCATTAACAAAGTAATTCTATCTCCTGTCAGCAGAGGCTAAGGAGCTCAGCTATAGCAGCTGCCTCCCTAGTAACAGTTTTCATTGGCCACCCTCAGCAGCAGCAGCATTGGCTTCTGTGGAATAGAGAGTTTAAAAATAGACCGGGCTTGATTTGCAGAGCAGGGAGGGCTCCTCAAGGTGAGCTGGCGGTTCCCTCGCTGTGAGGACAGGCAGGATGCGCAGAGGCGGGGGTGCCCTGCAGTTAGGCGGCCGGCCTCCAGCCAGGGCCTCTGCCTCCACCACCGGGGCCTGCGTGCTTGCCCTCACAGCACAGCCCTTTCAGTGGGACCTCCCCCCATCTCCGCACCCCCTTCGTGGGCTGCAGCAGGCTGAGGAGCAGGGCTGGGGCGAGGCGCCTGTCAGCTGCCCGAGAGGATGCTGACTGAGGCCTGCCCCACTCTGCAAGCTCGGGAACGCTGGGTAAAGTGTTTCATCCTTCTGAGCTTCAGAAAGTATGTTTTAAGCTTGGCCTCTTCCACCAACCGACCAACTGTGCTGATGAGGCTGTTGTGACTACTGGGAGTGTGAAACCAGCCTCTTTAAATGCAGATCACTGTAGAAATGTTAAAGGCTGTTCTAGCTAGGAGTCAGAAATAGACCTCCTCTGCCTACCTCCTCCTCTGCTTTTCTCTTTCCCTTCGTCTCTCCCTTTCGGTGCTGCTCTGACTCCAGGTCTTCAGCATCAGTCAGTCTCCTGCCCTGGTCCCTGTCCTTCAGGCTCGTTTCCTCTGCTGCCCAGGTGTAGGGCAGTGCAGGTTGTACGACCTGGGACACCTGTCTGAGGTGCCAGGTCACAGGGGACCTGCGTTCAGGTTCCAGCCTTTCCACTAACTCACTGTGGCTTTTTAAATGAACTGCTGCTTCTCTGCGGGCCTGTCTGCTTTACAGCAGGCCTGCTCCACGTTGGCACAGTTGACACTTGGGCCCCGGTGATCCTTTGTTACGGGGGCTGCCCTGTGTTCTTTGGGATGTCTGCAGCATCGTCGGTCTTTCCTGCTGCATGCCAGTAACCTCCCTGGTCGGGAGCCTCTGCTTTATAATGTTGCTGTTCAGTCACTAAGTCCTGTCCACCTCTCTGACAACCAGGCTCCCCTGTCCGTAGCACTTTCCAGGCAAGAATACTGGAGTGCGTTAGCATTTCCCTCTCTAGGGGATCTTCCTGACCCCCGGCCTGAGCCCACGTCTCCTGCATTGACAGGAGGGTTCTTGACCGCTGAGCCACCAGGGAGCCTCACTGATCTTTAGTGGAATAAGGGTAATCATAAAACCAGGACCCACCCTGCAGATTATCTTGAGCAAGATATGAAATAGAGTGAGGCATTTTCTAAAATCTAGCTCAGTCTTCTGCCTCGATCCCCTGTTCAGGCCGAACGTGCACAGCCGTGGCTCCTAACTGCCCTGCCTGGGAACAGCCCTCTCCTGTGCACCCAGGTCGCCCCGTGCTTTCCCAGCAGTGTCCTTGCAGCAAGCAGCGTGTTGCGTCTGACCATCCCGAGTGCAGGGGCGTGCTTCGTTTCACTTCACGTCCCTGATGTTTCACAGTGCACGCCCTGTCACAGGTGCCCCACACGTGCTTGTTGAGTGAATACATCTCTCCCCTGGGGACAGTGCTTTTTCACGTTTCCCCACCCATCATCCGCTTTGACCCTCTCCAGAGATCTGTCAGCCAGGACAGGCTGGGTTACTTCTCTCCCCTCTGGTGGCTGGGCACACGTGAGGAAGGAGGAGGTGGGACAGCCAGCCTGGGTCCTCGGTGGCTCCCTCCTGTGCTGCGCCCCTGCTTGGGGAGCTTGGGGAGGGGACTGGCAATAAGTTCAGGTGTTACTGTTTGTCTGCTTTGTTCTGTCCCGAGTATATTAATTAAGACTAAATCACTCCGTGATGTTCGTTCTCCCTGTGTGTCTGTGTTTATGGCTAACCGGCAGAATGCATTATGGAATGAATCGATGAATTCCTGGAATGCTCAGAGGCCACTGTGAGCCCTGATGATGTTAAGCAGTCTTGACAACTTTTTCCTCCAGCCATTATCCTGAATCCCATGAAAGCCAAGTTGACTTCCAGCCTAATTAGAGCAGTAGGTCACCCAGAAGCAGCTCAGAGCAGAACTAAAATCTTGAGAAGAGACCTGTCTGGTGTGATGCGATATTTTCCCTCCATCTTGTCATTGAAAACAAAAGTGTTGAAATTTCAGATGTAGGATTCCATTCTCTTTAAAGGCTTCTGAGACAGTGAGCCTGCAAGACTGAAAACGCAGAGGGTCAGAATCCAGGAGACACTGAGCAAAGAGGAGGCACTGGGGTATTTGCTGCTGGTCGGTCACAGTCGTGCCTGACTCTTCGCTGCCCCGTGGACCGCAGCATGCCTGTCCTTCACCGTCTCCCGGAACTTGCTCAGACTCATGCCCTTTGAGTCCGTGCTGCCATCCAGCTAGCTCATCCTCTGTCATCCTCTTCTCCTCCTGCCCTCTAATCTTTCCCAGCGAGTCTTCAGCAAACACAGTGTTGATTAAAAATTTTGATAAACAGTAAAAAGAAGTCCCGGACTAAGCGTCAGGAGGCTTGGTTTCCAAGTTCAGTTTTGCAGCCACTGTTTTGAGACCAGGGGCAGATCTCTTTCACGTGACCTGAGCCTCTTCACGAGGCCATTAAACCCAAGGACAGAAACAAGTCATCTGTTCAAAACAGGGTCCGTTGGGCCAGCTTTGGCAGTCACAGAGTCAAACTCAAATCATTCCGTCCAGCCTCCTATAAAACAGATGGCCGTTACACTTAAAACTGACCGGATGGCCTGTGTCAAACCCAAACAGTCTTCCCGCTCTAAAGCAGGAAGCAGGGCTTGTCCGTCTCTGGACTCCAGCGTCGCGCACGTTCCCTGCTTGCACCACTGGCCCTGATCCCCTCCCTCGGGGCCCCATGAAGGCAGTGTTCCGCCTCTCCAGTGAGCTCCATTTCGCAGGCCCAGAGCGCGCTCTCGCTTCCTTTCATCCCTCAGCCAGTCCTTATGCGTTCTGATGGCTGCTTGCCTCACTGTCTTAGTCACCCTCTCAGAATGTTTCCAGGGGCCAGTACCTCTCATATTGCGACACCTCATCATTCCTTCTGTGCTCCAGCCCGACAGGGCCTGGTTACATACTCCACGGCCTGTATCACGAAATGACTGAGTCAAATAGTCAAATACCCTTTCAGTGTTCCTGATTCGAATTCTGTGTTACAATAATGAGATGTGTGTACAATACCAGTAAGCTTAGTACCTTGTGATTTTTCAAGATGACTTAGGGAGATGTTGGACAACCGATGTTTGGCAAAGGTAGTTCAGTGAAGAAACCAGTGTCTTTTCAGCAGATGTTCAAGTTGGAACAATTAGATGGGAATATGCCCAAAAAATGAACTTTGACCTAACTCCTACACATGGTACAAAAGTTACCTCAAAGTGGATGCTAAATCCAAATGTAAAATGCGAAACTATAAAAATTCTGGGAGAAAACCGGAGACAACCTCCACGACCTAGGGTTAGGCAAAGGATTTGACCAAAAGCAACCATCCATAAAAGAAAAAAAGAGAGACGAAATGGACTTAGTCAAATTAAAATAATTTTGGTTTCCTCAAAATTAAAAACTGTTAACTCTGTGAAAAGACACTGTGGGGAGTAATGTAAAGGCACAAGACAGACTTGGGAAAATAATCTCATCAAAGGGCTCGTCTTTAGAATGCGCAGAGAGACTCTCAAAGCTTAACAGCAATAAAAGAGCCCAGTGTTTAAAAAGCGGGCAAAAGATTGAATAGACATTTCACCAAAGAGGATGTACAGGCGGCAAACAAGCACGTGAAAAGACACACAGCATCGTCAGTCACCAGAGAGACGCAGGGTAAGATTCCAGTGAGCTGTGACAGCACGCTCACTGAGACAGCTGAAATAAAGGAAACCCCGACGGTGCCACGCGCGAGTTCCCGACGGCTCTCTGGCGTGGCTGGTAGGAATAGAAACGGAGCAGCTACTCTGGAAGACAGTGCCGTTGGCAGCTTCTTATGAAGTTAAGCGTGTAACCCAGCAATCTTAGTCCTAGAGACTGCATTAGTATAACATTCTATGAAAGGAAACGGCGGCGATGGGGAACAGATCAGTGGGAGAAAGTGGCGGGGGGAGGCGTGAGCCTGAAGGGGTAGTGGAGGGAGTTTTGGGGGTACAGGAACTCAGTCTGGTTATGGTGATGGTTACTCCTATCCAGACAGGCATTAAACTCATTCCAAATGAAGTAAAACGAGTTCTGAGGAACAAAGAAAACGCACCAGGAGTTGGAATGATGAAAAATGGTTTCTCAGTAGCCTGCTGCTTTGGATTTATAGTTATGATTACTGCTGCTGCTGCTAAGTCGCTTCAGTCGTGTCCAGCTCTTTGCGACCCCATAGACGACAGCCCACCAGGCTCCCCCGTCCCTGGGATTTTCCAGGCAAGAACACTGGAGTGGGTTGCCATTTACTTCTTCAATGCACGAAAGTGAAAAGTGAAAGGAAAGTCACTCACGTGTGTCCGATTCTTAGCAACCCCATGGACTGCAGCCTACCAGGTTCCTCCATCCATGGGATTTTCCAGGCAAGAGTACTGGAGTGGGGTGTCATGCCTTCTCCATAACTAGCTAATTGTCCTTTTATCTTCAAATGCTTGTTAAAGCCGTTGGGTGTCACTGAAAGGAGGCAGAAGGCTTGGAAACATACAGATACTCAACTTACAGCTTGAGAAGTTAATTGTTCTTGGGCCAAGTTCCTAGACTTCCCTTAAAGCCTGAGCATAGTTCAAGTTCATGGACATTGCCTTGAAGTCACAGAGCACATACACTGCAACAGCTAGATTCTAGGAAGGCCTTTTTAGTCAGAAATCCCATTTTGTTCTATTTTCATTTCATTCTCTAGAAGGCTGACATAACTTGAGAGTTGTCCAGAAAGAGGTCCTTTCTACTGGGATTATTTCTGACGTGAGCCAAAATGGTGAGGTGATTTTCCTCAACAGCTTCCAAGTCCCACCAATTCATAATCAACCCATTTGGAAGCATTGCAGTTGCTATATTGGGGGTATTTTTTAAATCATAGCTTTATTCAGACATAATTTACATACCATTAAATTCATCCAGTTAAAGTGTGCTGTTCGGTACACTTGAATACATTCTGTTTTGCCGCTGTTACCGCAGTGAATTTTGGAACATTTTTGTCACCAAAAGAGAAACTCTGTACCGCTTAGCCGTCCTTTCCCATTTCCCCCCAGTCCCTTCCCCCAGCAGCCACCAAGCTACTGCTGCCTCTGTGGCTCTGCCTATGCTGAGCATTTCAGTAAATGGAATCTTGTAATGTGTGGTTCTTTTGACGGGCTTCTCTCTCCTAGCCTGACATTTTCAGGGTGCCTGCACGTTCTCCGTGCATCACTCTTGGAGATGTTGAATTACACAAGTCCATCCAAGAAGCAGCACTTTTCTCGTCTCTCCCCCCAAGGGGACAGAGGTGTAGTGGAGGCTTCACTGTGATAAGTGAGATTTGTGAGGTGATGGAATTCCAGTTGAGCTATTTCCAGTCCTAAAAGATGATGCTGTGAAAGTGCTGCACTCAGCATGTCAGCAAATTTGGAAAACTCAGGAGTGGCCACAGGACTGGAAAAGGTCAGTTTTCATTCCAATCCCAAAGAAAGGCAATGCCAAAGAATGTTCAAACTACCACACAGTTGCACTCATCTCACATGCTAGTAAAGTCATGCTCAAAATTCTCCAAGCCAGGCTTCAATAGTACGTGAACCATGAACTTCCAGATGTTCAAGCTGGTTTTAGAAAAGGCAGAGGAACCAGAGATCAAATTGCCAACATCCACTGGATCATCGAAAAAGTAAGAGAGTTCCAGAAAAACATCTATTTCTGCTTTATTGACTATGCCAAAGTCTTTGACTGTGTGGACCACAATAAACTGTGGAAAAATTCCGAAAGAGATGGGAATACCAGACCACCTGACCTACCTCTTGAGAAACTTATATGCAGGTCAGGAAGCAACAATTAGAACTGGACAGGGAACAACAGACTGGTTCCAAATAGGAAAAGGAGTACGTCAAGGTTAACTTCTATGTAGAGTACATTATGAGAAACGCTGGGCTGGATGAAGCACAAGCTGGAATCAAGATTGCCGGGAAAAATATCAATAACCTCAGCTATGGAGATAACACCACCCTTATGGGAGAAAGTGAAGAAGAACTAAAGAGCCTCTTGATGAAAGTGAAGGAGGAGAGTGAAAAAGTTGGCTTAAAGCTCAACATTCAGAAAACTTAAGGTCGTGGCATCCGGTCCCATCGCTTCATGGGAAATAGATGGGGAAACAGTGGAAACAGTGACTGACTTTATTTTGGGGGGCTCCAAAAGATTAAAAAACAGACATTACTTTGCCAACAAAGGTCCGTCTAGTCAAGGCTGTGGTTTTTCCAGCAGTCATGTATAGATGTGAGAGTTGGACTATAAAGAAAGCTGAGCGCAGAAGAATTGATGCTTTTGAACTGTGGTGTTGGAGAAGACTCTTGAGAGTCCGTTGGACTGCAAGGAGATCCAGCCACTCAATCCTAAAGGAAATCAGTCCTGAATATTCATTGGAAGGACTGATGAAGCTGAAACTCCAATCCTTTGGCCACCTGATGCGAAGAACTGGCTCATTGGAAAAGACCCTGATGCTGGACAAGATTGAGGGCAGGAGGAGAAGGGGATGACAGAGGATGAGATGGTTGGATGGCATCACTGACTCAGTGGACATGAGTTTGGTAGGCTCTGGAAGTTAGTGATGGACAGGGAGGCCTGGCATGCTGCAGTCCATGGAGTCGCAAGGAGTCAGACACGACTGAGTAACTGAACTGACTCCATACAGACATTCTGGGGAGAGCGGACCAGAGGAGAGGAGATGGGCGGGGCCTTGATTTATCTTCGGTATCTTTCTATGGTTTTGAGTTCTCTAACTTGAAGTAAATAGAATTTTAAAGCAAGGAATATCTGAGTGGAGAACTAATGCCTCCCACTTTTTTTCACTTTGTATCTGTCTAAGAAAGATCTAATAAATCATATATTTCTAAAATTTCACTGGGATGGTTTATTTAATTATTTCTCTCCATCATTTTTCCATTACGTAGTTGAAACTACATACGTTTGTACTCATTATTTTTTCATGTTTGATATTCCCCTGAATCATGTTCTTTCTCCTTAAATTGTTGTTTGATATTAAAATTGCTAACAAGTGTTCTTTTTATTTGTATTTGCCTTATAGCTTTCCATTTACTTTCAGTCTCGAAGTATCCTTTTGTTTTAACTGGCTTGTGTTGACTGGATAACTCTGGTTCTTTTTTTTTTTTGTTTTGTCCATTCCAACGTGTTATATTCCCTGTCTGTTGACCTGTGATTTCAACCCCTTTACAGTAGGTCATTCCTGGGGGGTGTCGGGCCTTCGCAGGGCTGCACTGGCAGAGGCAGCCTGAAGGGGATCAGTTTCCAGAGCTCCCGGTTCTGTGTGTCTGGGGTGTGCTGGCCTCCCTTCCTCATGTGAGCCCTTGCGGTTCCACTTTTCTTACCACGTGGAGAGAGGCAGGCATCTCGCTTGCTCTTCCCAAATCTTATGAAGATGCGTTGCCGCAGGATACAGTAACTTTCGGTGGACCAAACAGGAGTAATTTGAGAATGCGTTGGTCCTGAAGGAGCCTCCCACGAGCCAAGTAAAGACAGCATGTGCAGGAAATACATCTTAAGCTTACATCTTAAGTTGCATTTATAAATATTAGCATATTTAATGCACGCATACCATGTATGATATTTCTAAGTATTAAATCCTTTGCAATCATCTGAACTTCTGTCGTAGTCCGAGTGCAGGTTGGAAAAGAATTTCCAGACATGAGACAGAATGAGAGGGAAATAAAGTTTATTAGAGTGGGAGACGCTATTAGAACAGCAGGCCAGCTCAAGGGAGAACCAACATTGAACAGGGGTCCTCAGTCCACTTTTATAGGCAGGGTACAAGGAGTGGGATAGGGGTCTTGCGAGTTGTTTGCTGGTTGAATGCCGAATGTATACTGGGTAGGGGAAGAGTAGGGCAGATGCCTTCTCCCTCTGGGGTAGGAGGGGAGACGGGTTATGCTGTTCCATTAACAGTTACAACATGGGGGCGAGAGGGATGATAAGGATCTGGTCTTTCTGTCCCTGTGTTCCCAGACCCTCCTTGGTTTTATCTGTTTTTTCGTCCCTGGCTCACCACGTTTCCCATAAAAAATTATAGATGTTGCCCTAAAAATATGCAACAGGGTATATAATTTTTCTAAATATTTCTAGAGGGTACCTAAGCAGAAAAACTGGGGGACTAGAATAATACACATATTTATCAGTGTGTATTTTCTATTTTTAACACTGTTTTTTCCTTGTTTCCCCCCCCCCCGCCACTCCCACCACCATCCCCATTCTAATGTACATACTGAATTTTTTTGAATTGAGTTGAAAACTGTAGATCCTCTCTTTATTCTCCTTGCAACAGGGTATATAATTTTTCTAAATATTTCTAGAGGGTACCTAAGCAGAAAAACTGGGGGACTAGAATAATACACATATTTATCAGTGTGTATTTTCTATTTTTAACACTGTTTTTTCCTTGTTTCCCCCCCCCCCGCCACTCCCACCACCATCCCCATTCTAATGTACATACTGAATTTTTTTGAATTGAGTTGAAAACTGTAGATCCTCTCTTTATTCTCCTGGTTGCTGCTCCTAGCTTAGTGTGACCCGTGCTCACTCTTCTTTCTCATTACCATTGTGTGAAGTCTGGTCAGTGTCGGGCTTCCCTGGGTCTTCAGTGTTCTCTGACCTCTCTCGTCCTCGTAGAGTAACCCGCCCCCACAACACAAGGAATTTTTGTTCAGAATTAGAAATGCACTCCCTGAAAAAATGGTTTCTGACTATCATTGCTTACTCAAACATAATTTAACCTCCAGCCATAAGAAAGTTTATCAGATTTTTGCACCCCCCCCACCCATTTTTCTAACCATTTTAAAGAACCATTTTAATCATTTTGTTTTTAATGTTTTGCCATCTTTGAGAACTCTTGCTGGTTGAGGAGAGACTGCCTTTCCCAGGGCAGTAAATTTACTGTAGACAATAAATCTGTTGGTGAGTTCACTTTTCGTATACACACCAGCCAGTCTGCAGTCCATACTCTCAACCTCCTCTGTCTGGCTCACATACCAAGCCAGTATTTCTTCCTGCCCTAAAGCTTCTCCGGGCCCCACAGCCTGCTGGAATTATTCAAACCAGCCAATCCTAGTCTGTTTATCCTGCTCTGCTTTCCCCACGGAAATTCCAAGAAAGGCTGCAGCCCCTGGCCTTCCGCTCACTCCCTCCTGCCTGCGGACCAGCGCTGGCGCCTCTGCTTTACAGACCTTTTGTTTCAGGGGGAACTGTGAGTAGCATTAAGCTTTTCTTTCAGTGGCACTGTTGTCAGTCAGTCACCTTATAGATTAAGATCCAGACACAAATTACCACCACTGTGACGGTGGTAATCCGTGTCCTGTCTCTGTGAATTCTACATTTCTTGTATAAATGGAATCATACAGTGTGTGGCCTTCATATCTGGCTTCCTTCACCTAGCGTAATGATTTCAAGGCTTACCCATGCTGCGGCGTGTATCACTACCTACCTCCTTTTTATGGCTGAACAGTGTTAAATTATATGCTCCCCCTTTTTTGTAACTAGTTATTTCTTCCTTCATAAATGTTCTTTTGTGCTTGAATATATCCAGTAAAAGTTCTTCAAAGTAAGATCTGTACCTAGTAAACTAAGATCTTATATACCTGAAAATGCATTTCCCCCTCACATTTAAACAATAATTTAGTTTGGTATGAAATGCAGGTATCGAAGGTTTTTCCTCTAGAATTCTGAAGATACCGTTGCATTGTCTTTTTGCAGCTAGGCTGTAGAAGTCTGGTCTGACTTTCATTTTTCTATTGGTGATCTGATTTTACACTTGGAAACTTTTTAGAATTTTCTCTTTGTCTGCTGTTTGTAAATATTATCATAATCTGGGTGCGTGCACAGGCACACGTCTGCGTTTTATTTATCAGCTCTATTCGTCACCCTGTGAGTCTTCTCAGTCTAAGCTGTCAGGCCTTTCTTTCTTAGGCTCTGAAACATTCCATCATTGTTTCTCCAGACGTTCCATCTCTCTTTCTTTCCTTCTCACAGGAATTGGTGTCTTTCTCCTTTCCTTGTTCTTCCTTCCTGATGTGCCTTTCGTTGTGTGGTCTCAGTTGCTCAGTCGTGTCCGACTCTTCGTGACCCCTGCACTGTAGGCCGCCAGGCTCCTCTGTCCCTGGGATTCTCCAGGCAGGAATCCTGGAGCGGGCCGCCATTCGCTTCTCCAACAGATCTTCCCAGCCCGGGTCTCCCACACTGCAGGCTGATGCTTTACCATCTAAGCCACCAGGGGAGCCTAGGTCAGCTGTGTGACCCGATTTTGTGGTTTTCATCTCTTGTCAGTTCTTCCACTGAGGCTGCCCACTGAGTTCTTTATTTCAACAGTTACATTTTTACAGTAAAAAATTGCTTGGTTCTTCTTTCTCATAGCTTATTCCCACCTTATAATTGTATCTTCCCTTATATCTCCAATGATTTTATTATGGTTGTTAAATTTTCAAAGTGTTTCCCATGGTATAGTTTGTCCATAAGAAAAGCTTCTCTGTGTTTCATTTACTATCGCACTACTCTACTACAACACTGCTTCACTTTTTAAATTTTTATTAAGTATAGTTTATATACAATGCCGTGTTAGTTTCTGGTGTAAAGCGAAGTGTTTCAGTTCTATAAATATATATAAATATGTTTGTGTGGGGTTTTTTTTTTTTTTTTTTTCAGATTCTTCTCCATTATAATTTATTACAAGATACAGTGTATAGTTCCCTGTGCTATATAGGACCTTATTGTTTATCTATTTTATGCATACTAGTATGTATTTATTAATCCCAAACTCCTAATGTACCCCTCCCCTCTCCTTCCCTTTTGGTAGCCATAAGTTTATTTTTGATGTCTGTGAGTCTGTCTCTGTTTCCTAAATAAGTTCATTTGTGTCGTGGTTTAGGTTCCACATGTAAATGACATCACACAGTATTTGTCTTTCTCTGACTTACTTCACATGGTAGGATAATCTCTAGGTCCATCCATGTTGCTGCAAATGACATTAATTCATTCTTTTTTACAGCCGAGTAGTATTCCATTGTCGGAGAAGGCAACGGCAGCCCACTCCAGTACTCTTGCCTGGAGAATCCCACGGACAGAGAAGCCTGGTGGGCTGCAGTCCATGGGGTCGCTAAGAGTCAGACTGAGTGACTTCACTTTCACTTTTCACTTTCAGGCATTGGAGAAGGAAGTGGCCACCCACTGCAGTGTTCTTGCCTGGAGGATCCCAGGGACGGGGGAGCCTGGTGGGCTGCCGTCTCTGGGGGCGCACAGTCGGACACGGCTGAAGTGACTTGGCAGCAGCAGCAGCAGCAGCATATTCCATTGTGTATATGGGGCACATCTTCTTTATCTGTTCATCTGCTGATGAACACTTAGGTTGCTTCCATGTCTTGCCTACTGTAAATAGTGCTGCTATGAACATTGAGGTGCATGTATTTTTTAAATTAGAGTTTTTCTCCGGTTACATGCCCAGGAGTGGGATTGCCAGATCACTCTAATTTTCCAAGGAAGCTCCATGCTGTCCTCCATGGTGGCTGCACCAGTTTGAATTTCAATCAAGTATAAGAGGGTTCCCTTTATTCCACACCCTGTCCAACATTTGTTATTTGTAGACCACCATTGCTTCACTTCTGACTCCAGATGTGGGAGGTTTTCATACGTGAAGCATTTCTGCAACACTCACTGGGTGTCCTGCAATTATCTGGAGATAGCCTCAGATCCCGTAGGCTAAGGGCTCTGTCCCACAAGGCTGTCACCACCCAGCCCACCCCCACCTCTGCTTCAGATATCAATCACAAATCCAGGTTATTACCTGGGCTTCCCACCAACTGGCTATTAATGGGAGGCTCCCATACCCCCTTTGTGGGGTTCAGTTAATTTGCTGGAAGAGCTTGTAGAACTCAGGAAACCAGTTTATTACAAAGGAGATGAAAGGATACAGATGCAGTCAGATGTAAAGATATAAAAGGCAGAGTCCAGAATGGTCCTGAGCACAGGGGCTTCTGTCCTCGGGTTGAGGTTGTCTGCCCTGCCAGCTCTGGATGCATTCTCTTCACCAACCTGGAAGCTCTCCAGACCCCACCTTTTGGGGATTTTATGGAGGCTCCGTTAAATAGGCATGATTGAGTACGTCATAGCCAGTGATTACTGAACTCAGCCTTCTTGGAAGCAGAGGCTTTGGATTGTAAATTACAACCTAAGGGGGTTCCCTTAGGGGCTTTCCAAAAGTCACTTCATTAACATAAACTCAGGGGGTGGTTGAAAGGTGCTTGTTATCAATAACAAAAGACACTTTATCACACAAAGCTATTTCAGGAAGTGAAGACTAAAAGACCAAGTATTAAACAAGGAATGCTTCCATTGCTCTTATACTTTGGAAATTCCAAGAGTTTGGAGACCTTGGAGCCAGAGACAGGGACTAATAGGAAATATGTGTTTCTTAATGCATGTCACAGTTTTCGTTGTTTAAATGAAGCCTTTCTTTTAAGTCTTTGTTTTGTAGTGCTTATACTTCTTAGAGGTACTACAGTTCTCCCTGTGAGTTCATTGTTTTCTCGGAACGTTCAGTTGCCACGCTAGTCCTGTGTGGGTTTGTGCTGCAGATGAGTTTAGCCAGGAGCTTAGCTGAGATAAGCTCCCCTGGTGGCTCAGATAGTAAAGAATCTGCTGCAATGCAGAGACCCAGGTTTGATCCCTAGGTCAGGAAGAAGGGAATGGCAACCCACTCCAGTATTCTTGCCTGGAGACTGCCACGGACAGAGGTACAGTCTGTGGGGTCGCAAAGAATCAAACACAACTGAGCGACTAACACTTTCACTTTAGCTGAGATGGAAGTTCCTTGGGCAGATCACCATAGAAATATAGACAAAACCCATCTTCCCTTTCCAAATGCTTAGGTTTGAAAAGCAAGACCATATCTATATCCTCTCTGTACCACCAATAAGTCATATCTTTTTAATCCCAGTCTCTGAAGCAGAACAGTTCTGAACACCCACTATGTATCAAGAATTATGCTGGGCACAGGTGGTTATAAAGGGTGAATAAAACTTGGTAGCTCCTACCTGAAGGAAATCATCTATGACAGCTGAACTGATACTGTTGTTCAGTGCTGAAGAAACACAGCAGCAGGAATGACTTTCTCTGGGGGTGTGGGGGGCAATAAGTGCCTCCTTGAAGAGGCAGTATGTATATTGGGTCTTAGAGGACAAAAGTCTGACTGCAGTTGGTCCTGAACCTTGCTAATTGCTCTGGACACTTGCAGAGTAATTCAGTGAGACAAAAGAGAGATTAGTCTGTTTAGAGAAAAGGAAACTAAAACCAACAGATGACTTAAGCCACGCGGCAACTACATCTTAACTACATTTCCTAAGTAAGCTATCTTTTAGTATAGCTCCCTAATTTGTTTTCAACCATTCAGCTTCCTTTTGGGATCTAGCCACGTGGAAAATAACCTCTTTCAATTCAAGTCAGTATAGTTGTCATTTATTGAGCATGATCAAGAGGCATGCCTTAGCATTTAATTTAATGTCCTATGCGAGATTTGGTGCCCTTTGGCTTCATTTCTTTATTCGTATATTTCTTCATGTGGTCGGCATCTACCCTGTACCTAGTATATTCAGAACAGCTTACTAGATGCTGAACTCAATTCGTAATAACACATTATAAGGTGCTACCTTAAACAGGACATTTTTAAACTGTCTCACTAAATTACTCTTCAAGTGTCAACAGCCCCTATCCTATTTTTCCAACATTTTCTATTTCCCTGACACGGTTGACTTAGAAACTGGTGCTGCACCTGCAACCCATAGTTATTAATATAACCAGTCCTTCCATTGAACATGAGGCAGCTAGGTCAAACGTGGAGGAAGTGAATGCCCAAGGACATACAGCATGCCAGTAATGAAGCATGGGCTAGACTCCTTATCTCACAATGCTCTGGCCATTGATCTTTCCATACTTCTTGCTCCATCTCAGAATTCTTCCACTCAAGTGCTGTATTAAAGCCAGATGGTAGAGGGTTTTTTTTTTAATGCCCCCCAAAATTCACTCTTACCTGTTATCTATTTATTGAAGCCAGAAAAAGAGAGTAGAAACATGTTTGGAGAGCAGACGAAATGAAGGGTGAAAGTAAAAGGCACATTCCCACAATAATGATCTTTAAACTCAGACTGGTATCCTTAGGAAATGCTCAGGAAATGAAAAATAGTGCCCTTTGATACTTTAATAATCGTAATGAACTTCTGCTTCTGGCTGTGACAGAGTAATTGTTATAGACTTGTCATCTTGACAGAAACAACTATGAAACTGAACAGAACATTCAGGATGCCTGAGTAGATGAAGGATATTGAAACTCATACGAAATATTAAATTCTTACCAGTTTTCAGGCACTGACCAGGCAGCACAGTTCTGAGTGGACAAGCCCCCGTGATAAGCCCCACATTGGTCTAGCTTTCTACCTGGAGTTTCCTTCTGGTCCTGGCACAGAACGGTGGAACCCAAGCTAAAAGCTGATCTTAGTGAGCTCAGCAGTCAGATGTTGGAATTCCAAGCTTCTGAAATAGCTGGACATTGCGAGGGCAAGGAAATAGGGAAGCGGAAGCCAGGTTGAGTTTTGTGTAGGGATTCACTTTGGGTTGTTGGCTGAGGGCTGCTATGAATGAGTAGAGTGAGACTCTCCATCAGACCCAGCACAGATAGCCTTCTGTAGGGCTGAGAGCTGAATGATGTCCATGGTCAGGCAGTGCTGGGAGATGCTGGAGATGCCTGTCAGCCCAAATGAAGAGACCTCACTGAGCACCTAGGCATTCAGGTGAGACCTCAGAACAGCTGCGCTTTAGGAATAAGGACTATGCCCTTGAGAAAGGGACATACCCTAGGACCAAATTCAAAATGGAACTAGAACTTGAGAAAGAATTAATCCAAGCTTGATAGCACTAAAAGGACCTGCCCATAATTTACCTAAGAGCCGAGGCAAACTCAGTACTTTAAAGGAAGACACCGTAATCCAGACTCTGAGTGTATCATAACAGTGTCAGATGTATAAATTCATGGACATACAGTCAGAAGATACGACCTGTACTTAAGGGGAAAAATCAGTAGACAGGTGGCTCTGAAGCTGGAACTAGCAGAGAAGTACTTCAAAGTTGCTGGTATAAAAATATGTTCAAAGACTTAAAGGGAATGATGGATTAAACAGAGCAAACAGATGGAGACAGAGAAATGGAAATTATTAACAGTTTGCCAAATGGAAATTATAGCCCTAGAAATAAAGTTTTAAAATTCACTGGATGGGGGAATATTCCCTGGTGGTCCAGTCGTTAGGACTCCATGCTCCCACAGCAGGGGACATGGATTCAGTCCCTAGTCAAGGGACTGAGACTCTGCGAGCTGTGTGGCCCAGCCAGAAGATTCACTGGATTAGATTACAGACGGATCAGAGACAGCACCAGGAAGTGTTGGTGGACTTGGAAATGAACCAATAGGAATCGTCTAATCCGAAAATGGGAAAATAGTACTGAAAAAATTAACAGCCTTGGTGACTTGTGAGATAATAACAAGAGGTCTACATGTGTGTGATCAGAGTTCTGGAGGGGAAAGGGAATGATGGGACAGGAAAAAAGGTTTAAAGAAATAATTATCAAAAGTGTCCCGCGTTTGGTTAAAAGCCTGAACTTAAACATCTAAGAATTCCAGTAAACCCTAGCAGGATAAACGTAAAGAGAACCACACCTGAGGCCATCATGGCCACAACTGCTGGAAACCAAAGAAAGAGAGAAAATACTAAAGGTGGCCAGAAGAAAGATTACATAGAGAGGATGATGATATGAATGATGGCTGATTTTACGTCAGATGCTGTGGATGCCGGCAGGTAGTAGAACAACATTTTTGAGGTGCTGATAGAAAAAAAAACCTCAACATTCTCTATTCAGAGGGAAAAAAATGCCTTTGAGTATGTTAAGCAAAACAAAGATATTCCAATAAAAGAAGAGTAAGAGATTTTATTGCCAGCATCCCTGATGTACAAGAAATGCTAATGGCAGTTCCTCAGTCTGAAGAAAAATGATACCAGGCAACTCAGGTGTTTAGGAAGGGATGAAAAACGCTTTTTATAAAGGATAAATATATGTGGGTAACTATAAAAGACTTTCGTAATTAAAAAATAGACATGCACATATGACATTGTACTGAGATGGTTGGATGGCATCACTGACTCAATGGACGTGGATTTGGGTGGACTCCAGGAGTGGGTGACGGACAGGGAGGCCTGCCGTGCTGCAGTTCACGGGGTCACAAAGAGTCGGACACAACTGCGCGGCTGAACTGTACCATTAAGGATGGGAGTGGATGTATACACTCGTAAAGTTCTTATATTTTACATTAGTATGATATTAATTCTAAGTATACTGTGCAAAGTTAAGAATGTATATTTAAATCCCTAGAAAGACCTCTAAAAAATAATGTAAAGAGGAATAGCTAACAAGTCAACAGTATAGAAAAGTTAAAATGGAGTTTTTAAAGAGTATTTAGTTTACCCAAAAGAGTGCAGGAAAGGAGTAAGAGGGAAACCAAAAACAAATGAGATAAACAGAAAAAATAGCAAAATATAGGCTTCTACCCAAACATATCAATAAATGTAAATGGACTAAATACTCCAACTAAAAGGTAGAGATGGGTATGCTCATTAGCCTGATTGTGGTAATTATTTCATAATACATATGTCTAGCATTAGCCAAGGAGTGCGGGTAGCCTCTGGAAGCTGTAAAAAGGCCAGGAAATTATTCTCCTTTTGAGCCTCCAGAAGAGCCTGTTGAACTTTCCAACACCTTGGTCAAGCCCAGTGAGGCCGTGAGATCAGGGTCAGATGACTGGCCTACTGTTATCTTATAAAACTAAGGTAATAAATTTGTGCTGTTACAAGGCATAAGTTTGTGGTAACTTGTTTTAGCAGCAGTAAAAAATTTATAAGGACAGAAAAAGATATACCAGGCAAACAGTGAGCATAAGGAAGTTTGAATGGTTGCATTAATATCAGATAGAGTAACCTTAAAGACAGTGTTAGCAGCAGTAAAGAGGGGCATTTTATACTGATCCAAAGGGCCATTCATCCAGAAGATAGAATAGCCTTAAAAAGCTGGAATCAAGATTGCCGGGACAAATATCAATAACCTCAGATATGCAGATGACACCACCCTTATGGCAGAAAGTGAAGAGGAACTAAAAAGCCTCTTGATGAAAGTGAAAGAGGAGCCTGAAAAAGTTGGCTTAAAGCTCAACATTCAGAAAACTAAGATCACGGTATCCAGTCCCATCACTTCATGGGAAATAGATGGTGAAACAGTAGAAACAGTGTCAGACTTTATTTTGGGGGGCTCCAAAATCACTGCAGATGGTGACTACAGCCATGAAATTAAAAGTCGCTTACTCCTTGGAAGAAGTTATGACCAACCTAGATAGTATATTCAAAAGCAGAGACATTACTTTGCCGACTAAGGTCCGTCTAGTCAAGGCTATGGTTTTTCCTGTGGTCATGTTTGGATGTGAGAGTTGGACTGTGAAGAAGGCTGAGCACCGAAGAATTGATGCGTTTGAACTGTGGTGTTGGAGAAGACTCTTGAGAGTCCCTTGGACTGCAAGGAGATCCAACCAGTCCATTCTGAAGGAGATCAGCCCTGGGATTTCTTGGAAGGACTGATGCTAAAGCTGAATAAAACTAAGATCACGGTATCCAGTCCCATCACTTCATGGGAAATAGATGGTGAAACAGTAGAAACAGTGTCAGACTTTATTTTGGGGGGCTCCAAAATCACTGCAGATGGTGACTACAGCCATGAAATTAAAAGTCGCTTACTCCTTGGAAGAAGTTATGACCAACCTAGATAGTATATTCAAAAGCAGAGACATTACTTTGCCGACTAAGGTCCGTCTAGTCAAGGCTATGGTTTTTCCTGTGGTCATGTTTGGATGTGAGAGTTGGACTGTGAAGAAGGCTGAGCACCGAAGAATTGATGCGTTTGAACTGTGGTGTTGGAGAAGACTCTTGAGAGTCCCTTGGACTGCAAGGAGATCCAACCAGTCCATTCTGAAGGAGATCAGCCCTGGGATTTCTTGGAAGGACTGATGCTAAAGCTGAAGCTCCAGTACTTTGGCCACCTCATGCGAAGAGTTGACTCATTGGAAAAGACTCTGAGGCTGGGAGAGATTGGGGGCAGGAGGAGAAGGGGACGACAGAGGATGAGATGGCTGGACGGTATCACGGACTCGATGGACGTGAGTCTGAGTGAACTCTGGGAGTTGGTGATGGACAGGGAGGCCTGGCGTGCTGTGATTCATGGAGTCACAAAGAGTCAGACACAACTGAGCGACTGAACTGAACTGAACTGAACAAGAGCTTCAGAATACATGGAGGAAAACCATTTGACAGAAATAGACAAACCCCCAATCATGGTCGAAGGTTGTAACACTCTTGTGTCAGCAGTTGGTAACAGCAGTTAGACAGAAATAAGTCAGCGGTGACAGCAGACCAATACGGACATAAATCTGAACCAAACTATTAAGCACTTGACTTGCTGGACGTTTTTCGACCCCTGCACCCAACGTCAGAACACACCTTCTTTTCTTGTGCATGTAGTACAGTCACCAAGATCAACTACCTCCTGGGCCGTTGAACAAGCCTCCATAAATTTAAAGGGATTGAAGTCATACAGGAAAAATGAAGAAAGAGTCCTGTGTATGTTCTTTGACCACAGTAGCATTAAGTTAGAAATAAATAATAACAACAGAAGTAAGATAACATTGGACATTTGGAAATTAAAGTATTTCTCAATAATCTGTAGATAAAAGAGTCACAGGGTAAAATAGAAAATATTTTGAACTAAGAGGAAAAAAAACCCATAACATGTCAAAGTTTGTGGTTTGCAACCTAAAGCTGCTTTTAAAGAGAGATGCGTATCTTTGAAATCCTTTGAAAATGCATTTTCGACACTCAGCTCTCCAGTTAGGAGCACTCTTTCTATTGTACGATGCTCGGAACAGCTGTTTTCTGCTCTATCCGTAATAACATCTTAACACATCAATTTGCTGACCTGCCAGTCGCCTCCTTTCTCAACAGTAAAAGCCCTTCAAGGACAAGAGCTGCCATTCGGGTCGGTGTTTTGTCCCAGTTTCTGACACGGCGCGTGACGCTTGGAGGGTTCTCAGTTCTGAATGAAAGCTCGGGAGTGGATCTCACCTTCCTGAGAACCCAGTGGAGACAGGCAGACCGAGGATGATTAACCCCGTTTGACAGCAGAGGAAACAAGCCCAGGTTTCCTTAACGAGCCTGTGACCAGGCCAGGCTTCCATCACCCCTCAGATGTTTTCCTCTCAGGCCACCGATGACAGAAATGTCACCACTCACGAGAAGTGTCTCCCTAACGGAAGCACGAGTTTATTCGCGAGTAAACCGTGAGGCCTTCCCCAGCTGTACTGCCCTCGTGGTGTGTGTGCACGCTGGAGGAAGGGCCAGGTGCCGTTCCGAAGGCGTCTAGGGAGCCATCGGCGCTGGGCCCCCGAGTCGCGACAGGTGGGGAGCCAGGGCCTTGGCCTTGTCCAGGCCGCGCCCACCCGCCGGGCCCTGCAGACCGCGCCGGGCGCGGGGCTGCAGCCTGGCGCGCAGGCCGCCCACACTGGGGGCTCCGAGCCGCAAGCTCTGCTGCTCTGTTTTCTGCCTGGGTTTCAGTTCTCAACTGGGGCTTGTTTCCCCTTTGTCTCTGGTTCAGCTTCCTTTTCCTGTTTGGTTTCAAGTAGAGTCTAAAACTCGAGTCGCTGCCTTCCCAGAGCCTGTGCGCTCAGGTCAGCTGGCCTGGCGGGAACTCGGGACTCGCCGCCTCGGGCTCCCTGTCCTGCAGACTTGCAGCCATGGCCACTGTGTGAGTACCGGGACCACAGGGGACAGGGGGACCTCAGGAGCAGACCTGCAGCCGTAGCAGTGTACAGCCCGAGGGGCCATGGCAGCCTCCCCAGGTCCCCCGGTTGCACTGATTGGGAGACCGAGGCCAGAGAGCAGGAGGACTCATGGCCACCAGACGGTTACGGTTACGTTTATGATGGAGCCGCCCGCTCCATCCGCTGGTCTGTCCACCGCACCAGCCTATGCCTCTGGATGCCTGTTGCCGTTAGTGGCGCTGTGTGTGTGTGTGTGTGTGTGCCTCTGGATGCCTGTTGTCGTTAGTGGCGGTGTGTGTGTGTGTGTGTCAGACACCTAGCTCGGTTGGTGGGGGCCTCTGAGCTATCTCAGGGTCTGGGGTTTGGCTCAGAGGTGCTCTTCTCTCTAGAATGGACTGAGAACGCTCGGGGGTGTTCTCTGAATCCTGGGCACAGACGGAGGGACTGGGGTGCCTTTTGTACAGGTGGAGACCACATGGGCTGTCACAGCGGAGCCCCGACGTTCTGCCTGAGGCTCTTGGGGCTGAGTGTAGGCAGTGGATGGCTTGGGCTGCGGTGGTTTGGCACGTGTGTGGGCACCAGCCAGTCGGGGTCCTGCCCTGGTAGTTGTGAGATACTCTTTCCAAAGGTGAGATTGTGACTCAGACGTGATTCTCCCCCGCCCTGCAACCCCATGAAAGACTGGATTGTAAGACAGAGCTTTATTCTCTGGGATTTGGGCACTGAACTTCATCGACTCATGGCAGCCTTACGTCTCAGCATGTCATACTCCTTCCCCTTTAAAGATTCCTTCTCAGTTCCCAGACTGCTGTTTCACCAGTGTTCTTGTTTGATTCTTTCAACCAAGTTGGGTGGTTGGCTCGGGAAGGGTCATCACTGCTGTTCAGGGGCCAAGGAGGCCTGGCCTATGACCAGCCTTGGAGCTTTGCTCAGAGCTGCGTGTCTGGTTGAGGAGGGCCAGAGAGCATACCCAGCACAGGACAGCTGTGTCAGGAGGTTCTCCCGGGATGCCGAGCGGGCTCTCTGCAGGGAGTTATGACGGGGACAGAACAGTAAGGGGGCTCGTCCAGCGCTCCTGGTCATCAGTGGAGCTTTGGCCACGACAGCATACTCCACCCCACCCTGAGGGCCTCGACCAGGCTGCCAGAGCCCCTTCCTCCAGGCCCAGCGGCTCACAAAGCCCAGGGAAGCAGCTGGCCTCTCCTGCTCCTTCGCAGCTGGTTTTCCTTTCCTTTAACACTTACTTAGTTGGCTGTGCCAGGTCTTAGCTGCAGCATTTAGGATCTGCGGTCTTCGTTGCAGCACGTGGGATCTTTAGTTGCGCCATGTAGAATCTAGTTCCCTGACCAGGGATTGAACCTGGGCCCCCTGCGTTGAGAGCGCAGAGTCTTACACTGGACCATCCGAGAAGTCCCTGCAGCCAGTTTTATATCATTTTAGTCATTCCCCTGAGCTTTGCGGGATTTGTGGGTAGAGCTGTGGCAAACAAGACTTGCCTCTTTAAAGGCACATCAGCTTCCACAGAGGGCAGGGACCAAAGTCATTATTAGCCGAAAGCTACACTGTGGGAAGCTCAGTGTACTCCATCCTGTCTGCTGCTGACTGCAGAAAACGGTATCAGAAGGAAACAAGGAGGGAGCAAAGCCATTCCTAAACCGTTAAAACCATAGCAGGCTTGTAAGTCTCCATCTTCCAAGCAACTCGAGGCCCTCCACCTGCAATAGGGCGCCCAGGGGAGTGGTGCTTCAGGCACGTTAGCCTCCTCGTAAACCAGATTCGCCCTCTCTTATCTTTTTTTAAGTATTCCTCCATATTTGTTTAAGGGGGGGAAAAGTTGTTGCTGGTGATAATACCTTGAAATCTGAAAACTACTGATTTAGTCCAGCTCTGAGGTGCACGCATGGGGAAACTGAGGCCCAGAGTCAGGGCAGAGCTTCTCCGTGAGTGAGTTGGTGGTCCGGCCAAACTGCAGGCCAGGTTTTCTGGCTCCCCCGCCCTGCGAGGCCTCGGCCCTCAGGCTGGCAGCGGGGCTGCCCTTGCAGCAGGGCTGTGGAGCCCGGTCACTGAAGAGTGTCTTGAAACTTTGCTGTCCTGTTCTACCATCAGAGCATCTCATGGCAGTGTGTTGTCTTCCCTGGGTGTCCTGAGGCAGGAAGTGCCTGAGAGCCGGTCTAGACTTTGACAGCTGACCCCTTAAAAGAGAAAATAACAGCGGTACCCACTTTCCAGTTCCCTGCCAGGCATGGTGCTCATCACGTGATCTGATGTATGTTGTATTTAACCTCCTCTGTGGTTCCCGCCGCTGTTCCATCTCGCTGGTAAGTACAGGGGTCAGCAGAGTCAGCTTACCAGCTCCAGGGCACACTGTTGGAAGAGTTGGGGTCTAAAGCCAGGCCTCTTGTGTTTTCAAAAGCTAAGCTCATCTGTAACCTCTCAAAGGAGCTTGCCCAGAATTACCGTTTGAAGGCTCCTAGTCTCTGTTACTCTGTGTAGTCTCCCAATTTCCCGCTGTTAATACCACGGAGGCAGGAGGCCTCCTCAGCCCTCCTGTAGTGCCCATGTTTCTGTCAGTCATCCTTCCTTCGCCCCCTGCCCTCCCAGCCTAGAGCTCCTCAGGCACGGGGTCTGCGCCTGCCCATGTGCCCCAGGATGGCACACAGTCACTCAGGTGTCTACCTGAGCCAGTGATCAGAGGGTCAGCTGGGCTCAGCCTGGTCTCGTCGCCAGGCTTTAAGCTTACCCTCGGAGATGCATGTACTGCCCCATTCCTTGGCCCAGCCAGATGCCCTCAGAGGCCCCCGAGCCTGTGGACCCCTGCTTCCCTTCCGCAGAGACTCAAGGACACAGGCATATATTGGAACTGGAAAGTGTCTCTGAGGTTGGAGCCGTCTTTGTGTCCACCTGGCCTGTCAGCTGGGTGGCCTCGAGAGGAAGAGTGGGAAGGCTTGAGACGGTCTCAGGCTGAGGGTGTCAGACTCTCAACATTTGGTCGGAGTGTGTGTTCCAGATTCCACCAGGCTTCCCAGAGAAGCGGGGCCAGCTGTCCAGGCATCTGGGACACTGGCATCAGAGTGAGGAGAGAGCGGCAGTCTTGGCCGCACATGGCCTGGCAGTCTGGCCCTCCTGACCAGCTTGGATGGAAGAAAGGATTTGGGGGCTTGACACTGAATTTATTCCTCATTTACCCAAAGCCTTTCCTTAATTGGCACACTCACAAAACTGGGCCTTAGTCACCATTTGAGATTCTGCGTGTTGCTCAGTGATGTCTGATTTATTGTTTTCATTCCTGTGGTACAGCAGTTCCCAAAATGTGCTCAGAAGACCTGCCCTCTTCAGGCTCTGAGTCAAAACTGTATTTGTAACAATACTGAGACATTATTCTCCTTTTTCAGTCTCGTCTCATGAGTGCACGGTAGAATTTTCCAGAGGCTCTATGACATGTGTTGACATTGTCACTGCGACAGCCAAGGAAGCGTGTGCTTGCGTTTCTAAAATTTTTAGTTTTAATTTCAGATACGATAAATATAGATAGACTTAATCTCCATAAACAGACGCTTTCTGGCTCCCTCAGTAATTTTTTAAAAACTTACTTTATTGAAGCGTAGTTGATTCACAATGTTGTGTTAATTTCTGCGACACAGAAAAGTGATTACACATACAGATCCATTCTTTCTCATCTTCTTTTCCATCATGGTTCATCACGGGATGCTGGAGTATAGCTCCCTGTGCTGCGCAGCAGGGCCTTGTCTGTCCATCTGCATGGGAGAGTCTGCCTCTGCTCGTCCCAGAGCACAGTCCCCCCGCTGCAGCCCCCCGCTGGCAAGCCCAGGTCTGCTCTCTGTGTCATGGATAAGTACCTTTGTGTCGTATTTCAGAATCCGCACGTAAGCGACGTCACATGGTATCAGTCTCTCCCTGTCTTCACTTAGTGTGATCGTCGCTAGGTGCCTCTGTGTTGCTGCGAATGGCATTATTTATTCTTTCGTATGGCTCAGTAATATTCCACTGTATATATACACCACGTCTTCTTTTTCCACTCCGCTGTCAGTGGACATGTAGGGTGTTTCCGTGTCTTGGCTATTGTGAATAGTGCTGATCTGAACATAGGGATGCACGTATCCTTTTTAATTATAGTTTTTTCCGGATGTCTGCCCAGGAGTGGGATTGCTGGGTCATATGGGAACTTTGTTTTTAGTTTTTTGTGAAATTTCCATACTGTTCTCCATAGTGGCTGCACCAATTTATGTTCCCACCAGCAGTGTAGGAGGTTTCCGTTTTCTCCACACCCTCTCCAGCATTTGTTTATAGACTTTTTAATGATGGCCATTCTGACCGGTGTGAGGTGATACCTCATTGTAGTTTTCATTTGCATTTCTGTAATAATTAGCTAGCATCTTCAAATATTTATATGGGTGTAAATTCTGAGTCAAAACTGTATTTGTAACAATACTGAGACATTATTCTCCTTTTTCAGTCTCGTCTCATGAGTGCACGGTAGAATTTTCCAGAGGCTCTATGACATGTGTTGACATTGTCACTGCGACAGCCAAGGAAGCGTGTGCTTGCGTTTCTAAAATTTTTAGTTTTAATTTCAGATACGATAAATATAGATAGACTTAATCTCCATAAACAGACGCTTTCTGGCTCCCTCAGTAATTTTTTAAAAACTTACTTTATTGAAGCGTAGTTGATTCACAATGTTGTGTTAATTTCTGCGACACAGAAAAGTGATTACACATACAGATCCATTCTTTCTCATCTTCTTTTCCATCATGGTTCATCACGGGATGCTGGAGTATAGCTCCCTGTGCTGCGCAGCAGGGCCTTGTCTGTCCATCTGCATGGGAGAGTCTGCCTCTGCTCGTCCCAGAGCACAGTCCCCCCGCTGCAGCCCCCCGCTGGCAAGCCCAGGTCTGCTCTCTGTGTCATGGATAAGTACCTTTGTGTCGTATTTCAGAATCCGCACGTAAGCGACGTCACATGGTATCAGTCTCTCCCTGTCTTCACTTAGTGTGATCGTCGCTAGGTGCCTCTGTGTTGCTGCGAATGGCATTATTTATTCTTTCGTATGGCTCAGTAATATTCCACTGTATATATACACCACGTCTTCTTTTTCCACTCCGCTGTCAGTGGACATGTAGGGTGTTTCCGTGTCTTGGCTATTGTGAATAGTGCTGATCTGAACATAGGGATGCACGTATCCTTTTTAATTATAGTTTTTTCCGGATGTCTGCCCAGGAGTGGGATTGCTGGGTCATATGGGAACTTTGTTTTTAGTTTTTTGTGAAATTTCCATACTGTTCTCCATAGTGGCTGCACCAATTTATGTTCCCACCAGCAGTGTAGGAGGTTTCCGTTTTCTCCACACCCTCTCCAGCATTTGTTTATAGACTTTTTAATGATGGCCATTCTGACCGGTGTGAGGTGATACCTCATTGTAGTTTTCATTTGCATTTCTGTAATAATTAGCTAGCATCTTCAAATATTTATATGGGTGT
This sequence comes from Kobus ellipsiprymnus, assembly GCA_006410655.1. NCBI lineage: Eukaryota > Metazoa > Chordata > Mammalia > Artiodactyla > Bovidae > Kobus > Kobus ellipsiprymnus. The sequence continues at coordinate 422,520 of SJYR01000268.1, read as the reverse complement.
AAAGAGAAGGAAGTGGCAACCCACTCCAGTGTTCTTGCCTGGAGAATCCCAGGGATGGGGGAGCCTGGTGGGCTGCCGTCTATGGGGTCACACAGAGTCGGATACGACTGAAGTGACTTAGCAGCAGCAAAGGGACGCTGAGACCAGAAAACATTTGAAGACCACTTCTGTAAAATGGTTATATGACTGAACTACAAAAGGCAAGCAAGAATCTAGGCTGACGGCTCCCACTGGCCAAGGGGAGGACACTGGGGTGCAGGAGCCTCTTGAGCTCAGCAGCTTTCCAAGGTGACAGCACAGTTCCTGGGCCAAGTGGGGTGGCGGCATCACGGGAACCCACGCCTGCTTCTCACAGTCATCAACTGTTTCAGAATGAACATTTTAAGTTTAGAACAAAACATCAAATCTGTTTCAGGTCCGTTCCCATTAAGAGAAGAAAGGTCACCCTAGAGGGGATTTACTCGTTACCAAGGGAATGTCCCTTCCCCCTGGGAAGATCTGGCGTCCGCTCCAGTCATCAAGTTTGTGTCTCAGAGAGAAGGCAGCTGAATGTGCTTCCCAATGTGGTGTTACAAAACGGCTACCCACTCCCACCTGTATGTTGTATTCTTCCTGTTCACCCCGCCCCCCTCTGCACCCCTGGAGTGCAGTGGGCCGTGCGCCTCCCCTTGAGGACGCAAACCACGGCTCTGTTCAGACATCCAGTTTCTAAGTACCAGGCATGGGCATATACTTGACGCATAGTCAGTACTCAGAAAGAGGGGTGTTCTCTTGGTTTATTTGTCAGATTGATGCAGGAGGAGAAAGCAGTAGCGACCCAGTCTTATGGGAGTCTTGGTCCCGTCCCCTACCCCTCACCTCCACCCCCAAAGAATCCCTAAAGAGGCTGAGAAATGAGACGCCTGGCAGAACTAGGCACACCCAAAAGCAAGCACTTATGCAAAGATTATTATTGAGCAGTCACTGGGGCTCCAGAGATGAATGATATTTTTAAAACCGCAAAAAACCTGCCTCGTGGAAGACAGAGAAAATCGACAGACCTTCAGGACAGTGGCAGTGAGTGGGGCAGGGATTTCCTGAAGGCAGTAGCACCGACCTAAGCTGAGACAGTGGGATGCGGGAAGAGAAATCGTCCCGGACGAGGGAGGTGCTGGCTTAAGCAGATGGCACGTCGGCATGAGGTGAGGCCTGAGATAGCCTGGAGAGTCACCCTGAGCATGCTGGCAGCACACGGCCGCGGGTCCTGCCTGCGCCCCGAGCCCCCAGGTGGAGGCTCACCCGCCAGAGGCTCGGGCCGTGCTCCAGGGGCATCCCCCACGCTGGGCCTCTGAGCCCTGCTGTGCCCGCGTGCCCTCCCATGTCACCTCCTGAGAGGGCGATGCTGCAGCCCCACTGAAGAGCCTCTGGGTGACCTTTTTTCACACCACCTGCTGTACCTGCCACTGTTGTGAGGGTCTGTCTTCCCAGGTATCGTATATCTCAGCTTGATGGAAGAGAAATGAGAGCTGGAGGCAGCAGCTGGGAGTCAGGAAGGGTGCCAGCTCCTCTCAGCTTACAGCAGCCAGGCTCAGGCTTGGCGTGTTTTCAGGGGAAAGGGAGCGGGCCCTCCCGGTTATCTAACCACTTACCCCACTGTGCCTGGGACTGTCCTGGTCTTAGCGCTGAGCATCCTGCCCCGCCTCCCAGGAAGCCCCTCAGTCCCAGGCAAAGCCAGGTTGTCGGTCCTGCTGGGACGACACGCTTAGCCTTGGGACAGTGTGAGGAGGTGTTCGTCTAGAGGGGGCAGGCCCGCTGTGTCAGGCTGAGCAGGGCCGGCTGGAAGGGTGAGGCGTGACTGGACCCGAGTGAGCTCCTAGGGAACCCGGGGGGGGCAGCGCGCGCCTTCCCAGAGCAGCAGATCTCTCCCCCGCCGGCCTCCAGGGAGCCTCACTCTGCAGCAGGCCCACCTCAGCCTTGCGGTTTCCTGACTCAAGATCCCAGGCCGCAGTGAGACCCACAGCACTGATGGTAATCTGCAACAGATGCTTCTGTTTGGCAGTTACTTACTGCCTCTCTGAGAATAAACAGAGTAGGATTGTAGGTGGAGTGTTCCCACGGGCACACGACCACGAGTGCACTTGTGCACAGTTAGAGCAGTTTGCAGCACACAAGGGACCACGTTTACAAAGGGGAAAGCCCCCTGCCCTCAAGGAGCTCGTCATCTAGTGGGGCAGACGGGTGCTTAACGCAGATGCTGAGAAGCAGGACAGCCGGGTGAGAGCCCTGGTGAGAGGCAGAGATGAGCGCAGCGCCGAGGGGCCGGTCCTTACAGGTCCAGGCTCAACCTTGGGCCTGGTTTTCTGGCAAGCCTCTCGGGGTTGGCCTTGTTGCTGTCTGTTCCCTTCTTGGTTTGCATCATGTAACTCGAATTTTAGGGCTTCCCAGGTGGTGCAGCGGTAAAGAGTCCACCTGGGTGCAGGAGACCCAGGAGACACTGGATCAGAAAGCCCTCCTGGAAGAGGAAATGGCAACCCACTCCAGTATTCTTGCCAGGAAAATCCAACGGACAGAGGAGTCTGGCAGGATACAGTCCATGGGATCACAGAGTCGGACGCAACACACACCCTAACTTTAGGACATCATCCTCTGTCCTTCAAATTGTTGTAGTAAATGCCTGAAAAGGCCCTGAAAGGTATTTGTAGAGTGGAAAGGATTCCATGTGGACTGCACAGGAAAGAATGTGGCTGGGATGGGGTATCACTGCCAGCCCATGCAGGGTCCAGAGGGCTCATTCCCGGTCACGCAGGGAGTGGTGGGGCAGGAGCCCAGTGGCTGGTGGACGTGGAGGCTGTGCTTTCCCAGAAGGACTAGACGGGGGTGGGGGGAGGTGGAGACTGACTTCAGGCTGCCCTCTCCACGTCTTCCCGTGTGTTAGTTTTATCCACAGCCGCATCAGTGGTTTCTTAGGTCAAGTCCAGGAAGATCCCGGGATTTCACAGTTGTCTGCAGAAAGTTTGTGGTGTGTTTGCCGCTTTTCTTTTTAAGTGAGAGATTTCAGTAGTGGTCTCTGAAGAGTTAACTGCTGAGCCAATGACAAGACTCTGACTCTGCTGGCCAGGGCCTGGGCTTCTGGGCAGAGCTCAGCGTGAACTCGGCTGTCTGAGGAGCCCTGAGGTCAGCCAGCCTGGTGCCCATGAGGAAACTGAGGCCCAGAGCACACCCTGACCAGAGAGCCGTCCACGGCTTTGTTACTGTCCGTCTCACACAGCACTGGGAGGGAATTACAGGCTGGGGTTTTTGCATGGCCCACAAACACCCGTACAAAAGCCCAAAATGAGACTTGGACTGCTCACTCTGTAAGAGCCTTTTGGGAGGGAAGCTCTGCTTGTACCCCCAGCTCAGAACAGCCTGTCAGGTCCCAGGGGAAAGTCCATCAGCCTGCCGGTCCGTGTGAATGCAGCCCCGTGTGAACGGGCCTGGTGGACGGACCCCATCGGTCAGCGGCGGTTTGCTCTTGTGAAGGCAGCGTGTCCGAGATGAGCGCCGGGAGGACCAGCCTTGGTGCAGAGTGTGTGGGGCTAGGGCTGGATAGGTAGCAATAGTCTTTTTCAGTTTAGTAAAGGGAATCGTGTATATATGTGTTTAAAATACAATTCAGTATAAATTATCCTTGAAAATGCTTGTTTTCAATAAGCCAGTTTTGAAAATGCTTGTTCACCCAGTTGTTGTTCAGTGGCTAAGTGGTGTCTGGCTCTTTCGGAACCGCGAGCGTTATAGCCCGCCAGGCTCCTCCGTCCATGGGATTTGCCCAGGCAAGAACAAGGGACTGTTGCCACTCCCTTCTCCAGGGGATCTTCCCGACCAAAGGTTTGAACCTGTGTCTCCTGCATCGGCAGGCACATTCTTTACCACAGCACCAGGGAGGCCCCGTTTACCAAATTAACTTTCCTCAAAAAAACTGATTTGGACAAGTGAAGTGTCTGGTGCCTGTGAAATGTGTGTGTAGTATAGAATTTCATATTCACCCAAGTGGAGCTTTTAAAAGACAGGAAATATATGGCGCTCAGAGACAGTGTCTAGGCTGAGTAGTAATCAAGAGTTATTAAAGCAAGAAAAAAAATTTATAACTAGATGTGATGATGGATAATAACAAGACTTACTGTGGTGATCATTTTGCAATATAAACAAATAGTGAAACATTTCACACACCTGAAACCAGTATAATGTTATATATCAGTTGTATCTCAATAAAGATAGTAAAATGCTGACTCTATAAAACAAAACAAAAATCCCAGTGGGATAATAAGACGTATCTTAAGTAAAGAAGTACTTCTTTGCGTTTAGGTTTTATTAGTGGTAATAAAATAAGCAGAGACAGATGAACACTGGTCAAATGGGGGGGAAATTAGGGACATTTGGCCATGCTGTGCAGTGTGTGGGATCTTAGTTCCCTGACCAGGGACTGAACCTGCGTCCCTGCACTGGAAATGCAGAGTCTTAACCACTAGACTGCCAGGGAAGTCCAAAAAGAGGGATTTTTTTTTTTTTTTTTAGCTACAAGGTAAATTTGAACCTGAAGTTCTAAAAAAAGGAGGCGAGGGCCGGTGGGGAGGGGCCTGTGACTATAATTACAACTTTAAAAATAGTGGTTGCTGTTTCAGCATCTCCCAGGGGCAAGCACGGCGGTGGACCCATGCCTTACCATCTCCACGGAGCAGCCCCGGAGGTGTGATGTGGGCCGCCCGGTTGGCTCCGCGTGCTGCACACCGTCCTCGCCCCCCTTCACTGGCCTCCCCTGCCTAGAATCCCACATCCCCTTCCTGAACCCGCCTGGGGCTGACAGCTCTGCATCTTTAAACCCACACCGCAGTTTCTTCAGAAAGTCTCCCCGGTTCCCCCAAGCCCTGCAGGCTGAGAAGGTGTGTGATCATTCGTCGTCTTTCCTGAGTAGCTCTGAGCTCGCTGAGGGCATCTCTGCATCACTGAATGTGTCTTGACTCCTCACTGGCATCTGTGCTTGTCAGATGAAGACAAGAGGGTCGTGCCAGTAGTGGGACCCAGACCCCAAGAGAGCACGTGACCGGGGGCACTCCCTAGGGCAGAGTCGGGGGGCTCTGTTGTGTGAACGATGGACACCAGAGCCAAGACGTTCGTTCACTTGTCCACTGGATCAGACAGAACTGTTGGAACACCTTTGCGCCTCTGGAGGGTACGGAGTGGAGTGTCCCTCAGGACAAGGACAACTCAAGCTACTCTGCAGCAAAATGGGCTGGTGTGTAGAGAAGGGAGTCCCTGTGGCTGGCAACTCCATCAGAGGCTCGGTGGGGGCTAGAGCTGCTTTCGAAGATGGGTCGTGTTGTGCAGGGGAGAGTGGGGTCCCCTCCAGAGCTCTCTTCACAGGGGCCGGCCATCAGGCCCTGCTCTGAGCCAGGGTCCTGAGACTACATGTTCCTGCCTGCGGGGAGCCTGCACCGTGCAGGCTGTGTCTCTTTGAGTCTCCTAAGAGGCAGGCCCCAAGACCCCAAGGAAGGTTAGTTACCAGAGGTCAGTGAAGGGTGGAGGGAGTGGAGAGGCCCGCAGAGCCTCAGGCCACGAGGCAGGTCTGCAGGAAGAGAGGGGGCAGGAAGGACTGAGGAGGAAGCATCTTGGGTTCGGGCCTGGCTGAGGAGGAGGTTTCCCCTGGGGACGACCCCCGCCCCCACCACGGACCAGGTCACCTTGTCACCATTTAGTCGTTGGCAGAGAACATGGCCTCTGTGCAGACATGGTGGGTGTCCAGGGGCAGCAGCTGGGACCTCTGGTGGAGCCAGGCTCTTTGCGGGTGAACTGAAGGGCGCTCCTCCATAGCCATCGCACAGGGTCTCTGCCACACGCGTCCTTCCTGGTTGCTCCCTCAGGGGCGTCTTGGGGCTTTTGCATCCCACGCCAGTGAGTGCTGCAGCTGGGGCTTCGGCTCAGATCCCCTGACTTGATCGCACCTGTGCCTTGCTAATGGACACCGTGCTGCTGCTGTGTCTCAGGGTCCCTCCCAGCGCCTGAGCCGGCATCCGCGCACGCCTGCTCGCTCCCTTCCCCGTGAGCCTGGGCGCAGCTGCAGCAGTGAGTGGCACACTTAGCCCGACCCTGGCAGGTAGTTAGTTTCCGTCAGGGGGACTCTGACTTGACCTGGACCAAGGTCTGCTGATTCTCTGTACAGTTCACTCTGATTCCTAGCAGACTTCGTGAGGACAGGGCCCCAACGGCTCAGCCAGGGGAGCAGCAACTTGCTGCTGCTGCTGCTGCTAAGTCGCTTAAGTAGTGTCCAACTCTGTGGCACTCCATAGACGGCAGCCTACTAGGCTCCTCTGTCCCTGGGATTCTCCAGGCAAGAATAACTTGCTAATATTCTCCTAAAAGAGACACAGTTTCAGGCTCCAGAACTCAGAGAAGGCAGAGCATAGTGCTGTGTTTGGCTTTCTTTAAAAAATATATATATATATATATATACATATATATATATATATATATTTGTTTTTTTTGTTTTTTTTTAAGTGTGTATTTATTTGGCTGTGCTGGGTCTTAGTTGCAGCATGTGGGATCTAGTTCCCTGACCAGGGATCAGACCTGGGCTCCCTGCATTGGAAGTGCAGAGTCTTAGCCACTGGACCCCAGAGAAGTCCCTGGTTATCTTTTTGTTTTGCTTTCTTCTCCCTGCCAATATGATATGGCCATCTTCTGAGAAAACCCCTGCCTGTTTGGCTCATCACTGATTTCCCCTTGTTTGTTTGTTGAATGAATAATGAATCATGAAAAAAAAAAGGTGTAGCACGATCTCAGAGCAAAACTCATATCATACACTCCCAATACGTGTGACCACAGACAGCCCTCGACACAGGGCTGGGACGGCTGGCGTCAGGTGGACCCGACTGCTGCTCCCCAGGGAGCTGTGCACATGCCCAGATTACCATTAAGATAATCGTAGTCTGCACGTGGTCCTCCACCTTCTAGGAGTCTTACGGGAGCGGGTCCCAGGGAGGCTCAGGCACCGACTGCTGAGGCCAAGCTGAGGTTGTTCCAGGTCACTCAGGGCCAGTCGCATAAAACCACAAGTTTGCCACCTGGTGACCACCGGGTGGGGGCGAGGGAGCCTCCTCGAGTGGTCGGTCTCCCTGCACCTTAAATATGGTGACGGCACTGACTGACTGTCCTGCGTGCTCGGTCTCCTCATGACCGTGCCCGCCGCACACACTTTCACTTCCTCAGATACCGGCTCTGACCTGCTAGGCTTCACTTTCCACTCTGGATTCTTGAGCTGTGTTCCTCCGGCCTCCCTTCCCACTAGCAGCCGCTCCCCACCGCTGCTGGTGTGCCTTCCTGTACAGCCGCGTCTCACCTTCTGAACTAGGGGCTTCCAACAGACTAGAGACTGAGAGCGTGGATGTTCAAGGTGATGAAGGTGAAGAGGCGGCAGGCCCGGGAGGCTTGCCCTGAACTGGTGGCAAGCAGGGTAGTGCGCTGGCTTCCCTGATGTCTGTCTTTTCTCTCCAGGTGCTTCTTTCGCTTCTTCCCTGGTTTTCTGTCATATTCTGAGCAGGCGAAGTTGCTTAGAAATGTCTCCAGTGAACAGGGTGCAGCCATCTGCTTGTTTTGATTTCCATCACTCTGTTCTTTAGACACTCACCTAGTCATGTACTGTCTGCATAGCTCGTGTGAAGCTACACTCTCGTAATATCACCAGTTGAGCGTTTTGTCGGCTGTTGTGAAGAATGTTATCGATGCTGTATACGCTAGAGTCAGACAGAACTGGTTGGAGGTCCCAGATAAAATCACCCAATATCTGTGTGAATTTGTATAAATCTTTCCAAGTCTGCAAGCCAGGTTTTTTCTCATCTGCAGAATGGGGAGAAGTGGCTGCTTCCTAAGTTGTAAAGTTTAGGTGCTTTAGTGCGTTTTCGTATCTAACACTGTGCCTGGAATATTGTAGACAGCACATTATGGCTGAAATAACTTTTTCCATTCAATCACTTTTCCCCTGAAGGCAGAGCTGTGAGTTTCTTCCACATACCTCCATGGAAACGTTGACCCAGGAGCTCCTCTCCTCTCCCCTGGTCTGTGAAGACTCAGAACCCATCACCTCACCCAGCAGCCCTTCCATAGGGAGTTGGACACTCTGGCGACCCGGGAGTTCCTCTGTGGCAGCTGGCCTCCGTTTCAGAAAAGGACAAAGCCAGCATCCATCCCTTGTGGCTGAGGCCGACACTTAACATTCTCTCTTGCTCTGCAGTGAACAGAGTATCTGCCAAGCCCGGGCTTCCGTGATGGTCTACGATGACACCAGTAAGAAATGGGTACCAATCAAACCTGGCCAGCAGGGCTTCAGCCGGATCAACATCTACCACAACACTGCCAGCAACACCTTCAGAGTCGTCGGAGTCAAGCTTCAGGATCAGCAGGTAAGTGCTGGGGGGACAGGCCATGCCCACGAGCCTGCGCCACACACGCATGCACACATACGCACGCACGTGACACGGTGACATGGTGGAGAGCGGCCAGAACAGCACGGTCACGGTTTAGTCAGCGGTCTGGGTTCAAAGTCCTGACTACGTGTTTTCGTACACCAAGGTGTAAGACCCTGAGCACACTATCCTGTGAGCTTCATTTTTCACATGTCTTATAGAGACAGTAGTCCACACCTTGCCTCCCTCGTTGTATCATATCATATTAGAATGAAAGTAGTAGTCGTGAAACAGTTTTAAAGGTGTCTTGTACCGACGTGTTAGCATCATTCTCCACCTTGTTACCGTTGCTCAGTTGCTAAGTCGTGTCTGACCCTTTGCGACCCCGTGGACTGCAGCCTGCCAGGGTCCTCTGTCGTCCACTGTCTCCCAGAGTTTGTGCAAATTCATGTCCGTTGAGTTGGTGATGCCATCCAACCGTCTTATCCTCTGCCACCCTCTTCTCCTTTTGCCTTCAATCTTTCCCAGCATCAGCGTCTTTTCCATTGAGTCAGCTCTTCGTATCATGGGGCCACAGTATTGGAGCTTCAGCTTCAGCATCAGTCCTTCCAGTGAATAGTCAGGGTTGTAGCGAATAAAACAACATTCTCTGCCTACATACCTATAAATATTGGCTTGGACAGAAAGTTTGTTTGGATTTTTCTGTAACATCTTACAGAAAAGATGTTAAGGAAAAACCCAAGTGAACTTTTTAGCCAAACCAATACTATAGCTGTGAAGAGTTTTGGTCCACCAACCCCCTCCCTGAGTCTTACTTTGAAAGGCAAGAAGGTACTTAAATCTGCAAGATGATTTGAAGACTCTGGGATCATTCATCTCCTTAGCAGTGCATCCTGGGCAAATCAGATGAGCGAGTTTGTGAGTGTGTCTAAGCACGTGTGCAGATAAATACAAGGCAAGTCCGCCTGTGCCAGGGTAGGCGTGTAATATAACTCGACAGAGTGGTCTGATGTGACACGGGCTGAAACACAGACACAGACAAAGGGCTCGCGTGGCGTCACCACAGCGACTTGGTCAGGGCTTCAGCTCTCTTCTTAGAGGTTGACGAGGACATTTTCAGCAGCGAAATGAACAGATCTGTAGGTTAGCATTTATGAAAACCTCTGCCTTAAATAGCATCTTCTGGCAGCCCGTGTCGGTCAGTCCTTGGCTGAGCTGAGCAGCAGGTTAGCTGCTATCTCTGCAAGAATCATCATGTTCGCAAATAGAAAAGAGAACAGAAACCAAGACTCTATTTTTAAAGTGTGTTGCCTGTTGAATGGGTTTCTGCTTTGGCCAGAACAGTCCAATAGAATTGCAGATTCTTGTGGCTGAAGAGCGGAACCTCACTTCAGAATCCCTGGTCCAAGGGAGTCTGTCTGACCTGGAGCCCTGGCTACCTCCAGTTCAATCTCCATCCCTTGGGGTTGAGCCTTACTGGCGGGAAGGTTATTCTAGGAAGCTTCTAGAAGCTGTTTCCTTGTTCTTGAAGTTCACTGATTCTTGCTCTGCTTTTTAGAGGCACACCGCACCATACACTGCAGGGACATATGACACCTTTAGCCCCAACTGCAGTGACAACCAAAGCATCTCACGCGTTTCCCTAACACCTATGGCTGGGGGCCAAGGCAGTTCCACTCTGATGCTCACTTTTGATATACAGCCCACAGCCTCGTGCAGTTCCTGAATCACAGTGGGTGTCCCTAAGCGGTTGTTGCTTTTATTAGGACGAGTTTTCCATTCCCTTCATGCCTCTTGGTTGCCCTGCAGGGCACACTAGGAAGATACCCTGGTGTGTGGGAAGGGCTTGGGATGGAGAACCAGATTCCCGGAAACCAGCATAAACCGTGTTCTGAGGAGCCTCAGCCTCCTTCAGAGGAAAGCACATATTGGGGCTCATTTGGGAGGAGTCCTTTCCTGCATCTGGGGGTGGGGGCAGGCAAGCAGCGACCCCCCAGAAAAATTCAGAGAGACTCAGTTGCCTTAGCAATCTTCTCGGCCTGACAGAGGAGTTACCAACACAGCCTTCCGCTTGGAATTACACATTCAGCAGGTCAGCTCCTGGAACATGGTTGCACCTCTGCCTGGGCGGCTGAGCGTGTTAGTCAGCAGCACAGAAGAGGTTCTCAGTAAACCAAGGCGTTAGAGAGAGTGGCAGGAGGCCTGGTCTGTAATAACCTTTATGGACACAGGAGGAAAAGCTTATTTTCCTCAGGTCTGTTTTCCAGCAATACGGATTACAAGGTCAGGCATCTTCAGAGAAACAGAGATCCCCGGCCTTATACCCAGATAGGGTATCTTGTGTGTTTAATGCTCTTTATGCTCATGGAGCACTCTTCACGTCTATTATTTCATTCCCCCAATAACGACAAAAAGGATAATGCTGTAAGAATTCTCGCCCCCGTTTTGCTAAAATAGGTGGACATAAAACCAGGTGATTGTATGTGGGGGAAAAGGACTGGTAAGACGGTATCATCAGCCAAGGTCTAACCTGAATCTCACACTGAGGGGAAGAAACCAGAAGATGCTTAGTGGAGAATGGTAGTTCTTTATGTCCACTGGAAGTGTTAGCTACCAAGTGTAGTTCTCAGGCTACGTTAATAGAAGTAGAGGTGCGGGCGGAGGGAGGGTATAGTCCTGCTCGGCTCCACCGTGAACTGGTCGTACTTCACCGTGAACGTCAGGACCAGATCTGAGGGCCACACGGCATCTGTAATGAGGACAGCACCCAGACTGGTGAGAAGTCTGAAAGCAGCGCTAATATGTGGAACGGTTGAAGAAGTAGCAAGAGATACATACTTGGGGGAGAGAAAAACTGAAAGGGGCATGAGCACAGTTTCCAAATCTCTGAAGGGCTCCTTCTCCATACGGAAGGGAAATCGTACTTTCTCCGTGAAGCCCGGAGAACAACTAGGGGTCCTGCATGGATACTACAATCACGAAGATTTAAACTCCATAAAAGAAAGAACTGTTTTGCAAGGATCCTGTGGAAGAGTGCATTGCTTTGTGAGCCCACGAGCCAGCTGGCCATTTGGTAAGCGTCCTGGGAAGGACGTCCTGTCACTGGGTAGAGGTCTGGATGTGGTGAGACCTCACATGAGGCCTTGGCCAGCATATAGACCCTGCAGGTTTCAGACCCAGATGAGCTCGTGGGCCAGGAAGACTGTTGCCCACCATCAGCTTCTTTCTCTGTAAAGGGCTCTTGACTGTTCTTACTCAGAGGCCTCAGAAACATGTTAGACAGTATTTGGAGTTGCAAGGCCTTCCTTGAAGAGGACAGGAAATCACTCCCACTTGTTCCTGCACGCCTCAAAATAAAACATGTGCAAATGTAATTGTGGACTCTGACACACACACACACAAAGTGACCTTTTAAAATAAGTTTAACCTTCAGTACTTGTCTAGATTAGTCCTGCCAAAGCTTGGAGAATTAGTCTTCAAATAAAGCATACAAGGACACAGGTTGAAAAGTAACAGAGGGAAAAAGCATAAACCTTACAGACACTGACCAAGGAAAATGGTGTGACTGTATTCATATTATACAGAATAGACTTCAAGGCAAGAAGTATTACTGAAGATAAAGGACCTATTTAATGATAAAAAGCATCAACTGAAAAAAACATAACAATCTTAAATTTGTAGACTCTAATATATCTTCAGAATATATAAAGCAAAAATGGGCATTTCTAAAGGAAGAAATAGAAGCATCCAGAAGCCTTGTTGGCGATTCTGACGACACCTGCAAGAAACTGAATAAGCAGACATAGAAAATTTGAAGAGCGTGATTGACCAACTTGACCTAATTTACATTTATAGAAACTATAAGCAGTCACAGTAGAATATACAATCTTTTCAAGTGCACATTGAGCATTAACCAAAATAGACTGCATTCTAGGCCACAAAGCCAATATCAACACGTGTAATAGGATCAAAATCATACAGAGGTTTTCTTTGATCACAGAGGAATTAAACAGTATATAATTAAATAATCCATGATACCAAAAGAAAAAAGAATTCACAATATAAACTAAAAAGTATTTTGGACAGAACAATAGTGAAACTGCAATGTAGCAAAACTTGTGGGATGAAACAGCATATAGGGAAAGGTATAGTTAGAAATGCATATTTTGGAAAAAGAATGAAAAGTCAATGACCCCAAGCTTCTATCTCAAGAAGCTAGGGAAAAAACAGACATAAACCAGCAAAAATAGAAGGAAAAATTAAAGCCTAAAATTTAATGAAATAGAAAGCAGATACACAATAGAGAAAAAGCAAAATGTTTTTGTTTTTATTTTTTAGAGAGTCTAGGTAGGCCTCCATGTATATGGTCACATGATTCATGACAAAGGTACCATTGTACTTCGTGGGCTAAAGATGGTCTTTGCGATGGATGATACCAGAACAATCAGACATCAATACCAAAAAAAAAGAGAATACTTTACTCCATCTCATGCTATACCCCCAAATTAATATGAAGTCAACCTAAATATGAGAAGTGAATCAGTAAAGTCGCTACAAGAAGATTCATGAAAATATCTTCTTCATATTGAGGGGAAAATGCAGGAAAGCATCTTTGTAACCTGGAACAGGACACAAAAACATTAACTGTAAAAAAAAAAAATGAAGTTGAAGTTGGACTTCTTTACAGTTAAGGAGTTTTCTTTATTAAAAGGCACCATTAAAAGAGGGCAGACTAGGAGAAGGTGTGTGTGTGTGTATGTATAAATATAACAAAGAATTCATGAAGAATATATACAGAACTCCTACAACCTAAAATGAAAAAGGCAGACAGAAAAAAAAAAAAAAACAGTGGAAACAAGAAATGCAAATGAGCCCATGGAAGTTGCTCCACATCACCATTCATCAGGGAGATGCAAATGAGAACTGCCAAGCACTTACACACACACACCAAGCGACCAAAATGTAAAGGCTGAAACTGAAAGGACGCCACATGTGGTGAGGATGCAGAACAGCTGGAGTTCCCATTCCAGCTGGTGGAGGCGTCAGTCAATGCAGCCTCTGAAGAATGGTATGCCAAATCCTAGTAAAACTCCATATACACCTACTCTTGGGTAACATACCCAAGAGAAATGAGCACCTGTGTGCACTAAAAGACCTATGTGAAAATACTCACAGCAGCTTTACTCCTAATAGCCAACAGCTAGAAATGATGGGCAAGTCCATCAGCAGGAGAATGGATAAGTTATTTATGGTATATCAAAAAAGAGAATGTTACTAGCAAGCAAAGCTGGCACAGGTGAATCTCATAGACGCCACATTGAGTGAAAGAACATCAGAAACAAGTGCGTGCTGCCTGAATCCACTTCTGTGTCATTCCAGAACAGAGAGTGACTGATGGTGGCGCTCAGAAATGTGGGCCCCTCTGGGGAGGGGTGTGTGAGACGAAGCTGACCCACACCCCTGGGTGGGCTTGCAGTAATGTGCATGCTGTCAGCAGGTGAACGGGGATGGAGCCACTCTAGGCACAGAGCATTTTAAGATCAGCCCGTGAGGCCTGTCCGCCAGTTAATGAACACTGACCACCTCTCAGCAGATGGTCAAGTGACATGTCGGCTGTGTGTCATCGACACATCTGTCCAAAACACATTGCGTGGACTCTCGTTTTTTAGAAGGCAACTGGGATGTTTAGAATAGATCTTTTCAAATGGAAAATACCAGGTGTTTCAATGACCATGGCCATTGATCCAGAAATTCTGCTTATAGGAATGTTCACACTGATACATGCACAAGGATATTCAGTCCAGCACAATTTATGATATTTTCATTTTACATATGAAGAAGGTAGTGTCAGTAACTTTTCCAAGGTTATTCAACTGCAAAGTAATAAGGCCAGCATTTTAATCCTGAGCCATTTGACACAAAACCCCTGCCTAGTAATTGTACCTACTAGGGTAGTTGTATTCAAAACAACCCCTTGTGGGCTCTGTCTGGCTAGCAGATATGTAACTAGGTGAGCAGCCTTTAGGCTCTATGCTCTAGGTGTAAGGGCCTTGAGAACATCCCTGGAGAAGAGACAGTCTCCCCTCTCCAGTGTTCTTGCCTGGAGACTTCCATCGACAGAGGAGGCTGGCAGGCTACAGTCCTGGGTCACAGAGCCGGCCACCATTGAATGACTACCACTTCACGTCACTTCCAGGAATAGATGGGACAGAGCTGGCAACCCAAGAGCTGCAGAGGAGAGGCCAGCCACATACCTCAGAGAACCCTGAGAACTTCTAGAACGGCTTTATCACTCTCTCCCAGTCTAATATTCAAAGTCTCTAAAAATAGAGCATTGATTTCTAAGGCTTTAGGAGGTTAGAGCTAATTCCAAAGAAGGAATTATAGGAAGAAAGATTTCAACTCATTATGCTGGCAATCAGAAGCAGCACAGTCCTAGGTTACAAGCTTGGCTTCTAAATCCAGTTCTCCTGTTACGTACCATGTAATTTGGACAAGTCACTCTTTCTCCCTGGGCCTCAGTTTTCCTGCCTGTATAAAGGGAGGATTGAATTAGATACAAGCTGGAATCAAGATTGCTGGGAGAAATATCAATAATCTCAGATATGCAGATGACACTACCCTTATGGCAGAAAGTGAAGAAGAACTAAAGAGCCTATTGATGAAAGTGAAAGAAGAGAGTGAAAAAATTGGCTTAAAGCTCAACATTCAGAAAACTAAGATCATGGCATCCAGTCCCATCACTTCATGGCAAATAGATGGGGAAACAGTGGCTGACTTTATTTTTCTGGGCTTTAAACTCACTGTGGATGGTGATTGCAGCCATAAAATTAAAAGACACTTGCTCCTTGGAAGGAAAGTTATGACCAACCTAGACAGCATATTAAAAAGTAGAGACATTACTTTGCCAACAAAGAAAGGTCCATCTAGTCAAGGCTATGGTTTTTCCAGTAGTCATGTATGGATATGAGAGTTGGACTATAAAGAAAGCTGAGCACCGAAGAATTGATGCTTTTGAACTGTGGTGTTGGAGAGTCCCTTGGACTGCAAGGAGATCCAACCAATCCATCCTACGGAGATCAGTCCTGGGTGTTCATTGGAAGGACTGATGCTGAAGCTGAAACTCCAATCCTTTGGCCACCTGATGCAAAGAGCTGACTCATTTGAAAAGACCCAGATGCTGGGAAAGATTGAGGGCAGGAGAAGAAGGGGACGACAGAGGATGAGATGGTTAGATGGGATCACCGACACAATGGACATGGGTTTGGGTGGACTGGCGTACTGAGGTTCATGGGGTTGCAGAGAATCGGACACGATCAAGCACCTGAACTGAACTGAATTAGATATTCTCTCTGGTCTCTGTGTTCCTGAGCCAGTACTTTGGGCCACACTGTTGCTGTATTCGGGATGGGCATCCACCATCCCCAATCCCCACTGCCACTAAGTCCCCCTCCAAGAACACAGCCAACCAGAGATTTCAAACCACAGGTTCTAAATCTCACTTCCCCACGTCCTCCCCTTAGGTACCTGACAGATACACTGAAGAGTCTTTTTTTTTAATCTGCTTCAGTATCCCATAGCCATTCTTGACACGATGTGGTTTCCAGACCTGCTTCCATTTGAAACGTGGCCCTCTGTGTCCACCAACGGTGCAGCACCCAAGCCACTTGAGCATAGGCTTTCTGGGATGGACTTGCCCGTGTGGGAAGGGAGTGGATCTTATCTCCCTCGTGCTGGACACTGCACTGCGATTTATGTGCCCTCTGAAGAGCCATGTTAACCACAAGTCACTGTGCTTCTTATCACGCGTGTAACCACAAAACCTCCAGCCCTTTTTCTGATGATCTAAAGCTGAACCCAGAGAGAGAACCACCCCAGGAACCTGGGTATAGAGGTTGGCCCACACTGCACTGTCAGTGTGTAACAACTAAGCTATGAAGCAGTTTTATTTCCTTAGCTCATTTAGTACACGTGCCTCTCTCTCTCGGAGAAGGCAGTGGCACCCCACTCCAGTACTCTTGCCTGGAAAATCCCATGGAGGAGGAGCCTGGTAGGCTGCAGTCCATGGGGTCGCTAAGAGTCAGACACAACTGAGCGACTTCACTTTTACTTTTCACTTTTCATGCATTGGAGAAGGAAATGGCAACCCACTCCAGTGTTCTTGCCTGGAGAATCCCGGGGATGGGGGAGCCTGGTGGGCTGCCATCTATGGGGTCGCACAGAGTCGGACACGACTGAAGTGACTTAGCAGCTTAGCAGCCTCTCTCGCACCCTCTCTCTCTCTTGCTCACCCTGTCTTTTCACTGTAGGACAACCCAACCTGCCTTCCACGTGGCTAAGGGTTAGAGGAAAACGGTATCGCCCGCTGTGCTCCGGCCTTGCTTTACCGGGCAGCGCAGCAGGGTGGGGCAGTAAACCCGAGCTCTCATCTTAGCGCCCCAGCAACGTGCAGGGTGTCCCTTCACATCTCTGAATCTTCCTGAGCTCACCTTCCTGACCAGAGGCGGGCTTCCCTAGTGGCTTAGCTGGTAAAGAATCCGCCTGCAGTGCGGGAGACCTGGGCTCGACCCCTGGGTTGGGAGGATCCCCTGGAGGAGGGAAAGGCTGCCCACTCCAGTGTTCCGGCCTGGAGAATTCTGCAGAGAGTTGGGCACGACTGAGCGACAGGAGACTGAGCTGCCTCCAGTCTCAGATCACAGAACCCTGGAGCCTCACAGCCAGAGGAGAGCTGAGAACCCATCTCGTACCCCTCCTAAAGCGCGATCCTTTCCATCGCGTCACTGACAGCGGGCCATCCCGCTTCATCCGGACGCCACTTGCATATTTCCATCTCTAAGGACTGAATATTTCTCAGTTAACACTTGCTGGCAACTTGCTGTGTGGTAACAGCTGTGTTAAGTGGCTTAGTGTGCATAATTTCCCCCCATTTCCTACCGCCCTCCTCTGGCAACCATCCATCTGTTCTCTGTCTCCATGAGAACATACGAGATAGAGCGTGTGGTATTTGTCTTTCTCTGTCTGACTTCTTTTCCTCAGCATAATGCCTGTGAGATCCATCCATGTTGTCATAAATTGTGAGATTTCATTCTTTTTATGGCTAAATAATACTTCATTGTGTATGCAGTATTCCACAGTTGCGCATCTATGCATGCGTCAGTGGACACTTGGATTATTCCGTATCTTGGCTATGTTTAAATGCTGCTCCTGTGAGCGTGGGGTGCGTCTATGTGTTTGACTTGGTGGTGGCGGCTTGGTCACTAAGTCGTGTCCGACTCTTGTGACTCCTTGGATTGTAGCCGCCAGGCTCCTCTGTCCATGGCATTTCCCAGGTGAGAGTAGTATTTTCGTTTTCTTGCGGTAAATACCCAAAAGCGAAATTGCAGGATCATGTGATAGTTCCATTTTTAAGTGAGGGGCCTCCGTACTGCCTTCTAATAGGGGCTGTACCGATTTGCATTCCTACCAACAGTGCACAAGGGTTCCTTCTGCTCCACATCCTCGCCAAACTTTATTTCTTCTCTCTTAGATGATAGCCATTCTGACATGTGTGAGATGATAACCCCTTGTGGTTTTGATTTGTATTTCCCTAATCACTGCTAATGTTTAACATCTTTTTATGTATCTGTTAGCCATATTAATCCCTTATCAGATATATGATTTGCAATCACTTTCTCCCACTCAGCAGATTGCCTTCTCATTCTGTCGATGGCATCCTTTGCGTGTAGCTTTTTAGTTTGATATAGTCCCACCTGTTTTGCTTTGCTTTTGTTGCTCTTGTTTTTGGTATCAGATTAAAAAAAATCACCATCAAGACCTGTGTCAAGGAGCTTATCACTTAGATTCTCTTCTAGGAGCTTTATGGTTTCAGATCACAAGAATTTGGAGATTAAACAACATGCTGCTAAAGTGGATTGAAGGACAGATCAAGAGAGAGACTTTTAAAGGCCTGAACACAAGCAGAAATGGGAGTAAAACCCAACAGAAGTTGTGAGATGCAGCAGAAGCAGTTCTCATTGCTCCTGCTAAGTTCATAGTGGTAAAGGCCTACCTCAAGAAGCAAGGAAAGTCTCAAACAGCCTAGCTCTACACTCAGGGCACTGGGAAAACATGAGCAAAACAAGCCCAAAGTTAGTAGAATGAAGGAAGCGACGATGATTAGAGCAGAAAGAGGGACTAAAAAGACCATTGAGAAGAGCAGTGAGACTAAGAACTGGTTCTTCCAAAAGATAAAACAAAACTGACAAGCCTTTAGCCAGACTCACCAAAGAAAAGAGAGAGGACTCAGTGCAATCCTTATCAGAATTCCAATGGCATTTTCCACAGGACTAGCATGATAATACTACATTTTGTATGGAACCACAAAAGACCCCCATGGCGAAAGCGATCTTAAGAAAGAACAACAAAGCTGGAGGCATCACATGCCCTCATTTCAAACTATATTACAAAACTGTAGTAATTTAAACAGCATGAGATTGTCATAAAAGCAGAAATCAGTGGAGCAGAATAGAGAACCCAGTCATAAATCCATGCAGATACGCTTTATTAGTTTATGACAAGAGGAGTCAAGAACATAGAGCGGGGAAAAGGCATCCTGTTCAGTAAAGGGTGCTGAGAAAGCTGAAGAGCCACATGGGAAAGAGTGAGGAGTCGTCCTTTTAACTAACAACCCTTTGGTTAATGCATTCTAGACTATGCTGAGAGCTACGGGAGCATAAATACGAATTAGAAAAGACTCGCCCTTAAGAATCTTTACATCTAGAAGTCTTGATGAGATATGTGTCACACCGTGAACTCAGCAGTAACCCCGTTAGGTCAGTCGAGCCAGGATGAGTATCCCCGTTTCACAGTTGGAGAAACTGAGCCCCGGGGTGCTGCCTGTGGTGACAGGGCCAGGACCTGGGAACCCAACTCCCAGCTCAGACTGTGACCACATAGCTTTATCAGTTAAATGAAGTAACTGGTTTTCAGACCCTCACTGTTCCACTGATTGTGTTGAAGAGCTGCCTGGCCAAGCTACCCCTTCTGATGCATCCACATCCCCCTGTCCCCTGTAGCCCCAGGGACACAATGTCCTTGCCCCGGAGCAGCTCTCTCCAGCTCACTTACCTTTTATTTATTTACGCGTATTTCTCTCTCTTTTCCTTTTCAGGTTGTGATCAATTATTCAATCGTGAAAGGGCTGAAGTACAATCAGGCAACACCAACCTTCCACCAGTGGCGAGATGCCCGCCAGGTCTACGGTTTAAACTTTGCAAGTAAGGAAGAGGCGACCACGTTCTCCAACGCCATGCTGTTTGCCCTGAACATCATGAACTCCCAGGAAGGCGGTAAGTGGGGCTTTGTCTGGCCTGGCGCCCAGACCCTCCCTCCCCTCCCTCCGCCCTCCCATGGCTCTGGCTCCCGGGCCTCCTCGATTGCAGCTGTGCTGAGTCGCAGAGAATACTGCTGCCTAACTCTAGATACAAAGCACTATTAGCAGTTGGAGTGAGAAGAGAGACCTTGGCATCGTTTCCGCCCTTTGTGACCTCGAGATAGCTGTACTATGTGCCTGAAACGGGGCGTCCAGATGTTTGTTGCCTGCGTTGTCCTTCTTTCCACATTCTCACCACATATTTGGCAGAGTTTGGAGGGAACAAGCAAAACTGTATTCTTGAATTCAGTTATTCCCAAGTTTAACATACTGTTTCTGAACACTTTCTGTGTGTTGCAAACTGTCTGGGGCAAAATAGGTCAGAAGTGAATCGATGGAGCCTGTTGACTCACGGCATTTGGTATCCAAGAGAAGATGGATGGACCTGTGAACCACTAGCGATAACGTTTTGCAATAGAGGCATTGATAAGGTGTGAGCAGGGCAGGGGCTTCAGGAGCATGGAAAGGAAAGAAGGGACTGCCCAGCTGAACTTCGAGCGGTGGTGACATTTGAGCTGGAGTTTTGACCGGCAAGGAGCTCATGAGATAAGGGAGTAGGCATCCCAAGCAGGGGGAACGGCAGATAAAAAGGCTCCTGGGCCTGAAAGCCCAGCCTGTGCATGGAGGAGAGCATGCAGTGTCTCTGGGGCCCGCCGTGCCAAAGGAAGGAGGCTGGATGTGGAATTGGAAGGTGGCCGGGTTTGTACAAGGAGAGGCTTCAGCCAACCTGGGAGACTCGGGGTGTAGACAGCGGGGTAGGGGCAGAGAGAGGGGCCAGCAGGAGCGTCTATAGGGCTGGCAAAGCAGAGACACAGAAGCACACGTGGCTCTTCTGGGTAGTCTGCAGCGTCCGCTTCCGCGGGAGGACGGGGCCCTCCAGGATGTCAGCATCTTGGAGGCCAGTGACGTCCAGTGCTTGGCGGTGCGGGACTGGGCCCAGGGCGCCCTGCTGGCCTTGAGTCCAGTGCACGTCACTTGGTCTCTCTGTGTCTGGGTTTCTTTTCTGTAAGGTGGGTGAGGAGTTGCTTTTTTGTGTGTGTGCTCAGTCCCTTCAGTCGTGTCTCTTTGCGACCCCAGGGACTGTAGCCCGCCAGGCTCCTCTGTCCATGGGATTCTCCAGGCAAGAAAACGAATGGGTTGCCATTTCCTCCTCCAGGGGATCTTCCCAACTCAGGGAGTGAACCCTCATCTCTGGCATCTCCTGCATTGCAGGCAGATTCTTTACCCACGGAGCCACCTGGGAAGCCTGATTCTGTGTTTAAATGAATTCAAATATAAGATGTTAGTGGGCCACCTGACATGTGTTAATCTCCCAGTATTACTATTCGTGAGTTAGTATTACTGTCATTGCTGCTGCTGCTGCCAGAATTAAGGCAGGAAGTGGGGAGCCATGGTACTTAGAAGCTGCAGGGAGATGCCTTTTAAATAACTGTTGTGCCTTATAGGTCCAGGCTTTGGGACCTAACTTAAACCCTCAGAGAAGTTGTTTTTTTTTAAATGATGAATGTGTTTAGAGTATGCGTCCTGCGGCTCGTACGCAGAAGCAGCACTTGTAGAGTTCTGTCCCCGCTGTGAAAAGACTGCAAGGCTGTGGCTCCTCTGCTGAGAACCGGGGGCTGCATAGTGAGGGACCACAGCGGCACTGGGTGAGGGGTGCAGCGCCCCAAACATTGGAGGCCCCAAATAAACATTCATCAAACTGTCTTTTTTCCACCCAAGAGCCTTGAGCCTCAAGGTAGAATGAGCTGAGTTTAAGGTTTCCAATCTGAGTGGCCTCACTTGCCCCAGGATGAGAGTTTAGCTTTATTTTATCTATATATAGAGATACATTAAGGTGGGGAAAAGGTTTTCATTTAATCGGATGGCTGGCTCAAAGCAACTATTGACTTTATTAACTTCACAGTAGAATCACAAAGAAATCAGCTAATCCGAGCCTCATTTTCAGACAGAGATCTGTGACCAGGATAAAAAAATAACTGTTGCCAGGTAGTAAGTCACCTTGGAACCCCAGTCCCCCTGGGTGGAACGCTGTCCTTCTCGGGGTGGGTGGGTATGTGCTCACGTTGATGGGGCCCTGACCTGAGACTCTGCCCGTGAGTAGTCTTCCCTCCTGGCTCACTGGCGTTTAGAGGCCGAGAGCTGGGCCCCTGCAGACAGAGCGTTTCCTTCCCCTGTGTGTGGCCTGCTGTACCTTACAGACGCCTGAAGCGTGAGCTCCGTGAGCTTGTACAAAGGCGTCTGTGGGACCCCGACAGAGACCACACCCATCCACCCCTCCCAGCCCAACCAGGGCTTCAGGTTCTGTGACAACAGAGCACCTTTACCTGTGTTTGAACTTCATGTAAATGGATCGTACAGTGCGGACGTCGGGGTCTGATTCTTGTCCTTGACCTCATGTCTGAGGCACCCGCCCCCGACCCACGTGTGTCCACGGCCAGCCCCTGTCCCTGTGGAGCGCGCTCCGGGGTGTGGCTGTGCCTCCCTGCCCAGTCGTGCAGCTCCCGGAGCCCAGGCAGGACCCGGGCGGCCTCCCCACCAGCTGCCACTGGCCTCCCGCTGCAGATAATTGCGACGTTTCTATCAAATGCCCTGCATTGGGAAGTGCTGTTCCGCCGTCCTCGGTGGGTGCCGTTCGCAGTGCAGTGGACCCCTGAACAGCACAGTTCTGAACCGCGTGTCCACTGACGAGCGGCTGCTTTTCCACGAGTACATCTCCGGCTCTGCGTGATCCGCGGCTGGTCCTATCTGCAGGTGTGGAGCCGACTGTGTGGTTACACGCAGGTTCTCACCTCTGCAGACCAGAGCCCCGACCCCCATTGTGCTCAGGGGTCAGCCGTGGTAAGAAAAGCGTATGCTTGGAGGCCCCACGGTCTTGTATTGAGTCTTCGCTCTACCACCTGTGGCCCTGGGATAATAAACCCTACTTCCTAGGGCTAACATGAAGATTCAGTGTAAGTGTTTATAAAGCACTTAGCATGGAGTGCCTCATATGTGATAAGAGTGTGAATAATACTGGTTCCTCTTTCCACCTCCGGTCTTGCTGAATTTGCTTGTCTTTAGGTTTCAGCATCCTTGTTTGTAAAATGGGGTCAGAAGTCCCACTTAAGAGGGTGGAGGAGAGAATTCAGTTGCCCAGCGCGGGGCCGGGCATCTGGTAATCAACCACCTCTGCCCCTTCCAGTCCTCACTGGCGTGCCCTATTCCGAGCCGGGCATCCGGGGCCCGGGCTCTTAGACCGTGGACTCTCTGAGCCTCAGGGTCCAGCAGCATCTCCCACCCCTACTCTTGTGCGTGAGCGGCGCCGCTGTGCGCGAGCGTGAGTGACGCCGGCGTGCCCTGTGCGTGAGCGGCGCCGCTGTGCGTGAGCGTGAGTGACGCCGGCGTGCCCTTGTGCGTGAGGCGCGGCCCTGTGCGTGAGCGGCGCCGCCAGCGCGCCCTCGTGTGGTGCCGGGCTCCGTGCTTCTGGGCTTCCGGGTGCCGAGAGACGGGTGTGCGGGGTTTCAGAGCCAGTGCTTGGGACTGGCGGGGCGGGGATACTGGTTATGGTAGTAAGAGCATCTGCACTTTCTCCTCACAGCCCAGGGCTTGTGTGTGTGTGTTAACCAGAATCATCTCCCGCGTGCCCCTTCCAACTGCTTCTTGGGCAAAGACTCCCGCTAACCGGGCAGCCTGGGGGCAGGCCTTCGCTGCCCGCGGAGGTGCCCCCGAATGCCCTCCCCCTTTTGTCCTGCAGGTGTCAGGCCAGCTTCTGTGACACACGTTTACCCAGACGGCGAGTGGGGGCTAACGGGGGACATGTCTGTCGCAGCCCTCCGGTGGAACTGAGACTCGTATTTAGGGCCCCTGGTTTGAAATCCAGTGTTTTTTCTACAGCTCTGCGCTGCCTCAGGAGGTCAGAGAGGAGGGTCAGCCAGCCGTGGGCCCAGCCTGACCCCACAGCTCTGGGCGGTCATCTCCCTTTGGGGACCACAAGGGCTTGGGCAGGGTGGTCGGCCTGGCTCATGACACGTTACCGCCACTGTAGACAAAGGACCACGGTCATGGGTCTCAGTGTTGGTCTTCATCGTCCCAACTCCGCACTCCCAGGACCCTCACCTGGCTTCCTCCGCTGCCACCCTCTGTGGGCGCCTGCCACCGTCTGCTTAAAGCTACCTGTTATCAGCCAGGGGAGCCGTGTTTGTAGGCTGTACTTTGCCTCCAGGCCCGCCTGGGCTTCCCTCCCTTCCTCAGTTCATTCTCTGTGCAGACATCAGTTTAGGGTTAGGCTTACAACCCAGATAAAGGCAACTGGTTCTGTGTGCGTCCATGTGAGCCTGCTTCTGACCTTAAACAGGCCACTTCTCGGGGGCCGGTCTCCCCATCTCTGAAAATAGGGATACAGACTTGGCCAAGATCTCTGCAAGTCCTTCTCACGCTCCTGGCTTAGGTTTTAGGCGCACCGTCTGGACAGAGTGCGTGCCAGCTCACTCCCTACAGATGTGTCCCCATGGCCAATGCTCAGAGCAGGGAGATCCCGGAGAAGAAACTGGAATGGCGGAATGTCCCTCTCTACCTCCCCGAGGACCTAGCACCTCTGGGAGACAGGCTCCCTCATCACCCACAGTCCTTGTTTATTATTGAAAAATAGAAAATGCCAATGAGCACACAAAAAATTCCACCCTTGGAGTTGTGTTCACAGGGGAGAGGTCAGGAGCAGCTCTCCTCACAGATAGGCCATCAGACCTCAGTTAGGACTTCCCTAGCCTTAGTTTCTCCGCCTGTAAAATGGGTGGCCAGGCTGGTCTTAGACGGGATCCTGAGAAGTGAAGTTGCTCAGTCGTCTGCGACTCTGCGACCCCATGGACTGTAGCCTACCAAGCTTCTCCATGCATGGGATTTTCCAAGCAAGAGTACTGGAGTGGGTTGCCGTTTTCTTGAGGGGATCTTCCCAACCCTGGGATCAAACCCAGGTCTCCCGCATTGCAGGCAGACCTCTGAGCCACCAGGGAAGCCCACACGTGGGTGCACAGCAAAGGGTGGTGTGCGTGGCAGGAGTTGTGAAGACTGACAGACCTGTCTTGAGCAGGAGGTGGCACCTTGGCACCCCCCGGCTCAGGGTGAGAGGAGCATCCTGAGGGCCTTGGTGCAGGCTGAGACACAGGGGTGCCTCGTGGGGTTGGTGGCTGCTGCTGTTGGGGGTCAGGATCTTGCCTGTTAGAGGCAGCTCTGTTTCCAGTTCAGGGTTGAGCATAGGGACTCTCAAAACGGGGTGTGTTGTGGAGTTCCGGGGCTCACCAGGCACGTCCAGCCCTCACCTGACACAGACAGAACTGCTCCACTTTATCCCTTGGGGCTCTGCAGAAAAGGAAGAGAAACCCCTGGGGGCGTGGTGCACCGCCACACTTGCTGAGTCTAAGCGCGTCTCTCAGAACCTAGCGCTGCAGCCTTTTCTTACCTGGTTAGCTCCATGTGACATCACTGGTACCTTTCAAGCTGGTGACGGACATTCTCTCAGCCTTTCCGATGTCTGTGTCCTCAGCTGATGCCCAGCGTGGCGCCGCTGCCCGTGGGCAGGCGCCCGGGCCGGTGCCTCTCCCAAGAGCGAGGCCAGAGCCCTTTCCTCCTGTGTCCCACCTCTTAGCTTCCTGGAGTGGGGCTGCATCCTGCTTTTCGTTAAGCCTCTTTTCTTCTGAAAATCATCTAAAGTAAAAGAAATACTGAGCCGTCTTCCTCTCCTTCCTGCGGAAGCCGTGGGCACTTTCTATCCCCACCCCACCCCAAGGATCGCTGGGGACACCCCCCTCCTCCTGGCAGCTCTGCTCCTGCCTGCCCCCTGGTGGCCACCTCCCGCGCACCAGCCACCCGGGGCGTCCTACCGCCCGCACCCACAGTGAGTCAGTGGGGCGCCTTCCCCGGATCCCCGCCTGGCGTCCCCTCCTGCCCCCACACATCCATCCCCACCCGTCCTCTGGGAACCTTGCTCTGCTGACAGAGCTGTTTCCAGCGGTCATGGCAGGGTTCCCTGTCCTCCCCCGCGCTCCGTCGGGATAGGTAGCGCCCCCTGCCGTGTCCTGTTTGTCTCTGACCCTCAAACCCAGCCCACCGTCTTAGCTGACAGCCTCTGGCTGCACCCACCAGATTAGGTGAGCACACCCGGGGTCTGGCTGGTCTAGAGACGCCCAGGTTCCCGTGAGTTCTCTCACTTCCCCTCCCCTCCCCTCCCTTCCTGGGGCCGCCTCCCACTTGGTGACCTGCATTCGTGCACTTGGTTTGAGCCCGAGATGGTTCATCTAGACTGTGAGCCCATCAAGGGCAGGAGCCCTGAAGCAGGGCCGACGGGTCCCAGGTGTCCGGGGGAGGGTGAGCTTGTGGCGCCTGCCTGTCTGTGCCCCACCGGCCCCTCCTGCCGCCAGGCCATCCCCTGCCAACCTAGACGCCATCGCTGGACCAGCAGCCTGTGGAACCGGGCGCGAGGCGAGGGGTGCTATCTGTGGTTGAGGACACGGAAAATGGAACTGTCTCACACAGAAATCGCACCCATCTCCTCGGCCCGCCTTGCACCACGCAGACGGACGGCGGAGGCATCTTCCCAGCCGGCAGCCACGTCCTCACCGACCTCCAGCTGCTGTGGCTGGTGCATGCACATCGGACATGGAGTCAGATGGGGCTGGGTTCCGGCACTGCTTGTGCTGCAGGTAACCCTCGGGCAAGTCGTTGGGCCTCCCTGAGACTCAGTTTGTCCATCTGTACGATGGGTTTACCACACCCACCTCACAGGGCTGTTGTGAGAATGGCCTGAGGTGTTGTTTGTGCAAGTTTCTTGTCACTTGAAAATGACTGTAACAGTTTGAAGTCACTCTTCATACTTTTTTTAATATTTGAAAAGTTCACTAACCAATGTATCAACGTCCGTAGTGATCCCTTGGGAGATACGGGGTGGCGGGGGCAGCTTGGGCTGGGATGTGAGTCCACTCAGGGGTCCAAGAAGAGGCTCTGTCTGAGCCCCCCGTGGTGCCCTGCTGCTGCCATCGCCTTCCTGTTAGGAATTCCTGTCTGTGCGCAGTTCCCACCCTGGAGGAGGAGGACCCCTTCCACCAGCCCTGGGGTTGTCCCCCTGACACCACTGGAGGGGTTTCTTTGGGGCTTTTTGTTTTCCATAGAACTGGCCTGGGCACCACAGGCCCAGTTAGGGCTTGGAAAGGATCCATCACGGAGGCTGCCTCACAGGTTCCCGCCCACCTAGTACTTGTTGAGTTGAGGTGTGGTGACTGTTACGTGACACAGACTCCGGGGGCAGGGACGAAGTGCCAGTCCCATGCCCCGAGCCCTGTCACACAAAGAGCCTGTGAAAACTTGAGCAAGCCATTTCATCACCCCGAGATTCAGTTTCCTGATTTTCAAAGTAGAGGTAAAACTGCCTGCAAAGTTGCTGTAAGACTCGAATTGTGGCATGGACGGAATGTGATCTGTAGGCTGTGAAGCAGCCTAAGAATACAAATTGTCATGCTTGTTCCTGGAGAAGGCAGTGGCACCCCACTCCAGTACTTTGCCTGGAAAATTCCATGGATGGAGGAGCTTGGTAGGCTGCCATCCATGGGGTCGCTTAGATCGAGATGGTTCATCTAGACTGTGAGCCCATCAAGGGCAGGAGCCCTGAAGCAGGGCCGACGGGTCCCAGGTGTCCGGGGGAGGGTGAGCTTGTGGCGCCTGCCTGTCTGTGCCCCACCGGCCCCTCCTGCCGCCAGGCCATCCCCTGCCAACCTAGACGCCATCGCTGGACCAGCAGCCTGTGGAACCGGGCGCGAGGCGAGGGGTGCTATCTGTGGTTGAGGACACGGAAAATGGAACTGTCTCACACAGAAATCGCACCCATCTCCTCGGCCCGCCTTGCACCACGCAGACGGACGGCGGAGGCATCTTCCCAGCCGGCAGCCACGTCCTCACCGACCTCCAGCTGCTGTGGCTGGTGCATGCACATCGGACATGGAGTCAGATGGGGCTGGGTTCCGGCACTGCTTGTGCTGCAGGTAACCCTCGGGCAAGTCGTTGGGCCTCCCTGAGACTCAGTTTGTCCATCTGTACGATGGGTTTACCACACCCACCTCACAGGGCTGTTGTGAGAATGGCCTGAGGTGTTGTTTGTGCAAGTTTCTTGTCACTTGAAAATGACTGTAACAGTTTGAAGTCACTCTTCATACTTTTTTTAATATTTGAAAAGTTCACTAACCAATGTATCAACGTCCGTAGTGATCCCTTGGGAGATACGGGGTGGCGGGGGCAGCTTGGGCTGGGATGTGAGTCCACTCAGGGGTCCAAGAAGAGGCTCTGTCTGAGCCCCCCGTGGTGCCCTGCTGCTGCCATCGCCTTCCTGTTAGGAATTCCTGTCTGTGCGCAGTTCCCACCCTGGAGGAGGAGGACCCCTTCCACCAGCCCTGGGGTTGTCCCCCTGACACCACTGGAGGGGTTTCTTTGGGGCTTTTTGTTTTCCATAGAACTGGCCTGGGCACCACAGGCCCAGTTAGGGCTTGGAAAGGATCCATCACGGAGGCTGCCTCACAGGTTCCCGCCCACCTAGTACTTGTTGAGTTGAGGTGTGGTGACTGTTACGTGACACAGACTCCGGGGGCAGGGACGAAGTGCCAGTCCCATGCCCCGAGCCCTGTCACACAAAGAGCCTGTGAAAACTTGAGCAAGCCATTTCATCACCCCGAGATTCAGTTTCCTGATTTTCAAAGTAGAGGTAAAACTGCCTGCAAAGTTGCTGTAAGACTCGAATTGTGGCATGGACGGAATGTGATCTGTAGGCTGTGAAGCAGCCTAAGAATACAAATTGTCATGCTTGTTCCTGGAGAAGGCAGTGGCACCCCACTCCAGTACTTTGCCTGGAAAATTCCATGGATGGAGGAGCTTGGTAGGCTGCCATCCATGGGGTCGCTTAGAGTCGGACACGACTGAGCGACTTCACTTTCACTTTCATGCATTGGAGAGGGAAATGGCAACCCACTCCAGTGTTCTTGCCTGGAGAATCCCAGGGACAGGGGAGCCTGGTGGCTGCCATCTGTGGGGTCACACAGAGTCGGACACGACTGATGTGACTTAGCAGCAGCAGCAGCAGCATGCTTGTTCCTGGAGCACCCCTGTCCCAAGACATCCTCCTGGGTCTCAGCCCTCGCTGGGGCGGGAAGAAGCTGGGGCACCCTGGGGCCGGCCCACATGTCCTCTTTTGTGCCTGCCCCACCCCATCTCACTGGGTCCCCACGGCAGCCTCTGGAGACCATCAGGGACACCTTAGGAATTCTTGTCCCTGCCTGCAGGTTGAAGGTTCACAGCAGTGATTTGCCTGAGGCCACCCTCATGAGTGACAGAGACCCCATTGAGCTGGTGGCCTCCATGTTTTCTGAGTCATAACCCAGCTTGACTGTAGACTGGTTTGTTTGTTTGTTTGTTTTTTAATTTGGCTGCACTGAACCTTGGTTGCAGTGTGTGGAATCTTCCTTGGCAGCACGCAGGCTTCTCTCTGGTTGTAGCACACAGGCTTAGTTGCCCTGTAGCATGTGGGATCTTAGTTCCTGGACCAGGGATCAGATCCACACCTCCTGCATTGGAAGGCGGATTCTTGACCCTCTGGTCCACTAGGGACGTCCCTGTGGGTTATTACGGACATTTTACCTGGCCCATCTTTATAGCCAGATACTTACATCTTCTGATATAAGTCGAAAACTAGATAGCATCCATTTTCTTACCTGGCATACTATACCTTCCCTAAAGAATGATGATTTCACAGGTCAGTGTTCTGCCGACTTTAGCTCACATTGGATAAGAGCCAGCTCAGATATTTTTGTAAGTGACCATCCCAGGGACTCATGAACCGGAGCTCGGAACTTGGATGCAACCTGGGGCTCCTAGAGTAGACAGGGTGTGAGCACTTGAGGCCCCGCCCCCTGCCTGCTTGTCAGCTGCCTGCCTTCATTCATGATTTATTCATTCAGCAGACACCTGGGTTCTCACAGCGGACACTGACTTGATTTACCTGCTTCTGCGCTTAGCCGAGATAGTCTGTTCTCTACACACAAGCAGATTGATCTTTGCACAACTCGGTCAGGCCGGGTCAGCCTTGCTCAGGCCTCTCCAGGGACTTACAGTCTTACCAGCATCAAATCCAAACCCTGGCTGAGGCCTGCCTGGGCCTCACTGGCCCTGGCTGCCTTGCTCAAGCACTTCCGCCCCACTCCCTCTCCCGGGCCTACTTCCAATCGCAGGGGCCTCCTGGCCTCCGCCCCGATTGTGCCACGTGCTTCCTTACCCTGCGGGCCCTCCGCCCGGACCCCTCTTCCCTCCGAGTAACCGTGGCTCCTTCCCTGGTGTCTCTGCTTGTGACACCCCGTCAGGGAGGCGGCACCGCCACACCTGGCCCGTCAGCTCTTTCCTGCTGCGGTCTGCCTGTTACATGTTGCCTGTCCCTCCTCTCGAGAACCTGGGTCCAGGGCAACCGTCGTGTCCACAGCTGCCTCCCTGGTACCGTTTTTGTGATGGAGTAAGGACCAGGCGTGTACCGGGCCTGTTCCGTTCCAGGCCGCGCACCAGCACCCAGAGGGGACAACAGAGCTCAGTCAGGTGGGGAAGAGGCCTGGCCTGTGGGGACCTTTCCAGAGCTTAAAGGATGGAGAGGAGTTTACCAGGTGGAGGAGAGAGAGGGCAGTTGAGAGAAGCTGCCCAGCAGAGGCACGGAAACTTCTCTGCATTGAGCTCACAAGAGCAGTTCCCGTTCTGGTGGGTGTAGGGGGATCTATCGGTGAGGTTTACGAAGGTTGGTCAGTTTAGTTGCTCAGTTGTGTCCAACTCTTTGTGACCCCATGGACTGCAACACACCAGGCTTCCTTGTCCTTCACCATTTCCCAGAGTTTTCTCAAACTTGTGTCCATTGAGTCAGTGATGCCATCTGACTGTCTCATCCTTTGCCGCCCACTTCTCCTCCTGCCCTTGATCTTTCCCAGCATCAGAATCTTTTCCAGTGAGTCAGCTCTTGGCATCAGGTATCTTCAGCGGTGAAAAGTTGCATCCTGATACCCTGCCCTGGAGCCCGCCTCTTGCCAGGGCTTAGGGGAGGGTCCTTGCAGCTGCCCAGCTACCTGCTGGGACCCGAGGGCCTCGAGCGCTGCCTCTCCAGCTACTATGCAGCAGTGGCTGCAGCCTGCGGCTCCTAAGTAGACTTAGCAATGGTTTGCCCTGCCAGCCGGCCTGGGTCCCACCTGTCCCTGGATAGCACCCTGTCTGTCTCCCAGCTTCAGTGGAGCACAGCGCAGACAGGCGTTGCTGAAGGTATCCAGCTCAGCCACCACCGAGGTGGGTGACTTCAGGCCTCCGACTGTGTCCTGACCTGTTGCATGGGGTAGTGATAAGAGCCTGTCAGGTGTTTTGGGGAAGTACACGCAGCGATGCGGAGGCATAAACATAGGGTATGTCTGCTCAAAGTGCTCGCCCTCCAGCAGGGGCGCACACAGACACCTACCAACTGTTCTAAAAAGCGGCCTGGGGCCTGGCAGGCAGGGCTTCACCAGGGCCCTGAGCAGGCCTCAGGGTGGCAGGCCGGTGGGGCAGAGGTGGGAACGGGCCACACCACAGGCAGAGGAACCGCCAGAGAAAGGTGGGAAAGGCAAGGCACATCTGGAGGACGCAGGTGATCCACAGCGGAGGTTAGGAGAGCGGGCCACAGGGCCCTGGGTGCGGTCAGGATCCCCCTGTCCTGGGCTGGGGCATGGTGGAGCCGCAGGAGACTTGCAGTCTCAGTCCTTCAAGTCCTGGCCCGTGTGTCGTAAAAGCCCACGCCCATATTACGTATTTGTCCCTCTTTGCCTGTTTGGAGTTACTTCCCCTTCAGTAAAATTGATGCTCCAGAGTGTGGTCCGTGCCCTCTTGTTTCTGCATATATTTCAGTACCACCGAGCAGTGGAAGGGTCTGCCCAGGGCATGGGGCCTCTCCAGGTCGGGTGTGCAGCGTGGCCTGGCCTCCACCGCAGAGTGCAGGAGCGGCCCCGCCTTGTGACCTCAGGGACTCAGGCAAGGCTGAAGGTTAGCCAGACCGCGGATAACTGGCGGATAACTTACCTGATCTCATCTAAACTTAGAATAAATCCTTGTTGAAGAAGGAAGAGACCGGGGGTGGGCGGTTTTGGTTCTGGTTCTGACTGTGTCACTCACTTGCTGCAGGCAAGCTTCTCATCTCTCTGGGCATCCCTGGCCTGATGGGGTAATGACAGTTCCGCTCCTGGGATGTGCCATGAGAATTTAACACCGACGTGAAATGATGGTCGCTCAGGATTGCCTAAGCGGAGGGGCACTGGCAGGGCTGAGTTGTGCTGTGTCAGACTCTAGGCCGCGTGCAAGAGCCACAGCCCAGACAGGTGATGCTCTCGGGCGGTTCAGACCGGAACCTGGAGTCAAAGAGCTTCAGCAGCGTGCAGTGTCGTGCTCGGTCGCTCAGTCGTGTGCAGCTCTGTGCGAACCCATGGACTGTATCCCTCCAGGCTCCTCTGTCCGTGGGACTCTCCTGTGAAGAATACTGGAATGGGTTGCCTTTTCCTCCTCCAGGGATTCTTCCCCACCCAGGGATTGAACCCCTGACTCCTGCATTGGCAGGCGGATTCTTTACCACTGCGCCACCTGGTGAGCCCTTTAGGAGCATGCCCAGGGTCAGAGTGACAGAGCCAGGACTCAAATTTAGCTCCAGGTCGCTTCGGGCCGTGCTCTCAGAACAGTGCCAGGCATGTGGTAAACGCTTTGAGAAGTGGGGTACTGCTCCCAGCCCCTTGACACCTCCTCTGGCTCAGCCTTTCAGATGGGAAGATTAAGTCCCAAAGAGGGAAGACGACCTGCTGCCCCAGGCCCCAAAGCCCAGTAGAATCCAAGTGTTCATCATCCAGGGAAAGATTTGAAAGGAAAGGCTGTGTGAGCCCCGGGTCAGGGAGGAAATGGGTGGGGCTGGGGAGGTACGAGCCTTAAGCCCCTCCTAGGCAGCAAGTCTAGGGGATCTAAGATTCCTTCGAAGTCTAGCGTGCTACCTCACAGATTCATACATATCTGCGTTTTATCCACGAGGGAAGCTGGTAAGGGAGGTGGTGCCCGAGCCGCACAGGTCACTGGTCGGGAGAGAGGAGGCTGGGGAAGCAGGTTAGCCTGTAAGAGGCCTCGCTCACATCCCAGAGGAAGCATTTCCCACAGGACCTGCGGAAACTGATTCTTGTGCAGGGACCAGCAGAGAAGGGCTCTGCTTTCTGCTGTTTCATGTGGAAACTCAAGGAAAGAGTCTGAGACCAAGAGAGGGGAAGAACCAGCCCTCCTGCCAGCCAAGGAACTGGGGGATGCGGCATGGGGACAGAGACCTCGTAGCCAGGGCTTGGAGGGCCCCAGGCCTCTGTTAGCCGGGGAGGGCAAAGGAGCCTTCACGGCTGAAGGAACAGCCCCTGTGCCCTAGGTGCCCAGAAAGGGGTCCGGGCGGTGGAAAAGGCCAGGCTGCTGGTTGGGCCGGAACAGAAGACAGGACAGGCAGGCTGGCTGGGACCCGAGGGGAGCGACCGCGAGGGGCGCCTCGGGGGAGTGGGTGGCCCCGCAGAGCGGTGCCCAGGGCTCGTCCTTCGGTCGGTCACCTGGTCTCGCTGGATCCTCACCCACCCGGTCCCTCCCCACAGCCCCCAGGAGACAGGAGAGGCTTCTGGAAGACATGTGGTGTCAGCGGGGCCCGCAAGCTAGCCCCACCAGGGGTCGAGCCCCTCCTCGCCGGGGCCCCCGGGCGTTCTGGAATCAGGTGGACAGGAGGGCTCTGATAGGTTGGCTGGGAAGCCTCATTAAAGATTGACGCGGTGGAGCCCATTAGACGGCCGCTGGCGTATCGGTTTCCCAGAGCCCAGGCAGCGGCGGAGGAAGGAGAGGTGAGTGGGCAGGAGGCGAGCGGCGCGCCTCCCGGACGGCTCCCCGGGGCCCGGCAATGGTCAGCAGGGAGTGGACCTGCCACTGCTCCTGCCTCTGCCACTGCCGCTGCACCGTCCTCTGCACAGTGAACTGTAGGTGACGGGAGCCCCGCCCCGGCCCTCCCGCTTCACTCCCAGCTGCTGGGGTGGGGGTGGGGGCAGGGGCAGAGCCCTGGGTCCCGGGACCAAGTCCCTTCACCGATGGTTGGAGGGTTGAGGTGCTGTTCTGAGTAAGGCCTTGCAGGAGGGGCGGGCCGCCATGGCAGGTAGCGGACTCGGCGGAGGTCAGCGTGGGCTCCTGTCCCAGCAGCCCCGTCTGCGTGGGGTGCCTGTGGCCTTGGGATGTCACTCACCATTTCCAAGCCTCAGTTTCCCCCCATCTGTGACACAGGTCCAGCAGGCTCTGCCCTGAACAGTTGAGCAGCTTAATCACGGAAATAGCGCAGAGGTCCTTTGCATGATAAACCCGACCAATTTTATTGCACTTTATCCTGTTTGAGATTCTTTTCGAGGTTTGTTTAAGTCCTGAATGGAGCTTATTAAGAAAAGGAGGAAAAAAATATCTTACTCAGGCAGTAATTGTCCCCAGCACCGTGCTGAGTGGGACTGAGCAGGCTGGTTGGTGGCGTCCCTGCCTGGAAGCTGGGAGGCCTGGGTTCCAGCTCCATTTATCCCAATTCAGATGTGCTCTCAAGCAGGTCTCTCTCTTTGCTCCACCTCAGGACCCTTCTACGCCAGGAGAGGGGACACTTCTCGCTGGCACCCTGGGTGGCACACGGGCCTCCTGCCGTCCCCATCAGTGTGAAGGGGCCTGTCCCCTCCAGGGCGGGGGGTACTTGTCGGTGCTTAGCTGCGAGGCTGGGGGTTGCTTCTCACTGTGGTCCTGGGCAGCCTGCCCTCTCTGGACGGCAGCCTGCCCATCTGCCCGTGCTGACCCTCTGGGTCTACAGGCCATTTTGGTGCTGGCTGCTTAGACACAGCCTTAACCGCCGGTCACCCTGGGGTCGAGCCGTAACTGGTGGGCCAAGGGTTGAGGGCATGCTAGAGGCTGGCACTGGAAAATGACCCAGAGGAGGGGTCATTACTGTCTGTGATAAACCATCAATTTATCAGTGCAGTGATAAGTCGTCTGGCTCTGTGACCTGAGGAAAACAAAGCCAGCTGCCCCACATAGCAGCTGCTCCTCTGAGCCTAATTTCACTGTTAAGGACTGGGCTGAGAAGTACACAAGGCTGACTTTGAGCAAGCAGCAGACTGGCAGGGTGGCGGCAGTCAGGATTTGTCTGCTGTTGAGCCAAGCTCGGGAAGTGGGGCAAGCCTCCCACCCCCCAGGCCTCCTGAGCACAGAGGGGACAAGGCTGCTGTCTGTCTGTCCGTCGGTCTAAGCAGGGCTGGGCGTCAGCGTGCTGGTGTGGACAGAGCCCTGGGCTGCCGACACTTGTCCTGGGCGCTGGTCCCAGCTCTGCCACCAGGTCCTGTGGGGCCATGGCAGGGTGGCTCTGAAGAACACGGCCAGCCCAGATCACAGGCCCCGGTCCCGCGAGGACTCCTACTTGCGTGGCAGGAGGAGCCTCGACACCAGAGGGGAAGCCTGCACCCCATCTCGGAGCTCATTGGCTCTGGGCCCGTGCAGGACAGAGGCACCTCGGGAGACAGGAGAATGAGCCTACAGAGAGGTGGGGAGTCTGGGGGGCTTGGGTCTCTGCCCAGTGCGGGCCAGGCGGCTGTTGGCTCGCTGGCCAGGAATTCCATCAGCGCCACTGAGCAGGTGCTGTGTCGTGGTTCCTGGCGCTGCTGGGGTCTCGGGTTCCATCCTCTCCGGAGGCCCAGGGGATTGCCAGTAGAGGCCGCCTGGAAACCTAGCCCCTCCCTGTGTCCCCAGCAGCTGGGTGGGTGTCCTGGGGCCCCACACATG
Organism: Kobus ellipsiprymnus; assembly: GCA_006410655.1. Taxonomy (NCBI): domain Eukaryota; kingdom Metazoa; phylum Chordata; class Mammalia; order Artiodactyla; family Bovidae; genus Kobus; species Kobus ellipsiprymnus. Next base: position 386,838 of record SJYR01000268.1, on the reverse strand, counting down.
TTAACGGGTCTCTGGAGGACGATCCTTCTCAGAAGGAGGCACATTAGTGCTGCCTCAGCTCATCCACCCACCTTGGCTGGGCAACCGGAAGTACAGTACCTGGGGCAGGAGCCGTGAGGCCTGCCCTGCCCTGCCCAGCCAGAGGAGTCGCAGCTGAGCGCTGTCCCCTCCGTGGGAACTCTATTACAAGGTGGTGCGGCCTGCTGGTACATAGAAGTTCAAAAGGAGGGAGAGGATCCCACAGCCCCAGGATGGCCTCTGTGAACATCCTGTCCTTTGAAACTGTATCGAATGAGAGCTGGGCCATCCTCGGTCCTATCCTCCTCACCTGTAGAATCCTGGAAGGTGAGAGGCTTAACTAGGCAGCACTGCACTCCGACAGGAAGCTGGGTCTCCCGGCTCCAGGTTCATTCCGGAGGGGATTGTACAATCTGAAATGGTCCAGAGAGGCCAGCCGGGAATGGGGAGGGGCTGGAAAACAGGAGTGGGGGCCGAGAGGGGCTGTGGGGGGAGCAGAGGCTCGCTGTCCACCATCCAGACCAGTGTCTGGTCCCGACCAGGACTGCTGGGAGCAGCGCTCGCTGTGGGGGAACCCAGGGCCGCCTCTGGAGTTTCTCCTCCCTCAATCCCTTCAGGGTCTGCACACCTGAGAGCCTGGGGTCCAGATCTGCCTGCTGGGTCAGGTGGGCTGGTTTGCACCACCTCGCCCAAGTACTGTGTGTGCAGAGCACCTGTGCGTGGTCGGGAGGATGGCAGGAGGCAGGCTGACATGCTGTCTCCCTCCCCGAGGACACTGGTGCTGAGAGGCGGCGCAGGGCGGGTGCCTGCTGAGAAGGGCGGCCAGGGCACCAGGCCAGGGCAGGCCCCTCTGCCTGCCTGGCCACCACCCTGCCTCTCGGCCCGCTCACGCTCCCGCCCAGGCTGTTTCTCTGCTCAGCGCGTCCCACCCTCTTCAGGACCCTCTCCCCCCTCCTCCTGTCTGGTCCCCCACCCTCCTTTCCCTGGGAGGTGGCGGATGTCTGCGGGCGCTGAAGTCCCTGTGGACGGAGGGCAGTCCTGGTGTCCTCTCCTCTCAGTTTGCTTAGGGTAGGATGCAGAACCGTGCCTGGCTCTGGGGATGAGCTGAGGGTGACGTGAGTGGCATCTGGGTGGCTGGCTCAGCACCCTGGCGGCGGCTGCATAAGCCTGAGTCCTGTCTCCCCGTGTCCCATCCCCCCGGGGCGTGCCCAGTGCCTCCGCCGCTGGTGACCACAGGCCCTCAGTCAGTCGCATGTTGGCCTCGTGGGAGGCGTGCCCCCAGCGTGGCCCAGGACGGGTTTTCTAGCCGGAGGGAGGGCTCTAGAAGGAGCCACCCACTCCATCTCTGTAGTCCTGGATCATGAGACAGTTTGCCTGGGGCCCAGTCTTTCATTTATTCAATAAATATTTGTCGAGTGTCAACCGGGGTGCCAAGAACTGCAGTAAGTGCTGGGAACGAGGAGGAGAACCGGACAGTTATGTTCCTGGAGGTGAAGTCTGACAGCTGTGCGCCCAGGTCCTGCACATGCGGGCCTGGGTCATGTCTCCATGTCCTCGGGGACAAGGGGCCCGGGCTGTGCCCCCTGCACCATGGAGCGTGACCTCTGCCCTGCCTGTCCCCTGGCCCCTCAGCAAGTCTGGGGCGGGCTGCGGGGTCAGCCCCTTTGCTCCTTTCCCCGGAAGCCTGATCCTGTGTGACCAGCTTTTCAGCCATCTGCTCCCCCTGCGCCTTTCTGCTGAACTGGGGCAGCGTCCCTGGCGGCCGCACCTTACCCTGGAGTGTCAGCCACAAGGCCAGGGGCACCACGCCAGACGCTCTCACCCCACCTGCCAGCTGCCCTGCTCTTTGTGGAGGGCGGGGGTCGCTCACCCTGCCCACAGGTGAGGGGCTGAGGGCCTGCCCCAGGTCTGACCTCTGACCTCAGACCTCCGGCCCCGCCCTCCCCTCCAGTCTGGCCTGCAGCAGGACCCTCAGTCACTCACGTGACTCGCCGTAGGGCCATCAGCTCCCACCCCTCCGGTGCCTCCACTCCCCTGTGGCCGCTTCCCGGGTGGGCTGGTGCCCCGAGGACTGGCCAGCCTCCCCCGCCTCCAGCTCTGCTTCTCCTCCGTGTTCCTGCACCTCGTGACCCCAGGGGTGGAAGGGCCTCGTCCGGACCAGCAGCTTGCAGGAGTGGGTGTCTGACGCGTCTTCCACCTGAGGCTGGAACGCGGGCCTCGGGGTCAGAAGTCCAATGCTTCCCTCTGTGTCCTCAGGACTCAGGCCGAGCTGGCCCCGCTCTGTGTGCAGACGTGGGCTCCCTCAGCTGCAGCCGCCACCATCTAGACTCATCAGGGTGTGAGCCCTGCTGCCGTGGGCGGGACCTACAGGATGCCAGAAACAGGCCCCTGCCTCTCCCGACGCTGGGTCCCTGTCCCCCGTCACGTTTTCCTCTCAAGTGTCTGCAGTGCCAGTCAGCCTCTTGATTATGACTGCAAAACTTGTTTGAAGTGAGAGAGAAGGGCGAGGGCCATCTGGAGCTCCCAGACTTGGCCAGCTCCCTGAGCCCTGTGGCCTGGGGCAGGTCCCCCGCCCCTCGGAGCCACCAGCAGCCACTCCCGGCGGGGAGTGGTGAGCCTGGGCCCTGCACCTCGGTCGGCCTCTTCTCTGAGCAGGCATGGCTGTGAGGAGGCCTCTCCTCTGAGCAGGCATGGCTGTGGGGAACCCTGTGTTCCTGTGGCTCCCCTCTCAGTCGGTCTTAGTTTCATCCGAGAAGCTCAGCCCCGTTCCTTCCCCTGGGCTTGTGTTCCCCGGGACCTCCCCAACTCAGTTCAGTAAAGCACACCAAGCACCTGACATGAGCCAGCCTTGAGCGCCGAGTGAGAGACGTGCGCCCTGCCCTCAGGAAGCTCAGGGTCTCCTGAGAAGAGACCACCCTCCAGTCAGGGTGGGATCAGTTAGAAAACGGTGCTATAAGACAGGCCCTTGACATTAAGCAGTGGGGTCAGGTGGATCTTGGCACGCTTCCTGGATGGGCAGCTGCGGAGCTGGGCCTCGAAGACTTGGCAGTGAGGAAGGTGCCCGGGGGTAACGGGGGGCCCACAGAGTCGGGGAGGGGCCACACCGCAGGTGGTACGGGCTTAGTGAGCGGGAACCCAGGGCCTACTGGGGGCGGGGGGCGCTCTCCAGGAGCAGTGGCCTTGGGGATGGGCTTGACCTGAACCCATAAGGGTCAGGCTTGTGTCTTCCCGGGTCGGGTGGAAGATTAACGTGGAGAAAGGGGAGAGGGTGGAGGCTGAGGGCCCCTCGGTTGACAGCGGCAAGGTTCCAGGAGAAAGGCCGAGGCAGCCACGCGGGGAGGGAGAGGCGGGTGGGCCCTGCTGGGATCTGAGGAGGCAGGGTGACAGAGGGAGTGTCCCCACCTGGATCCCAGAGGCAGGGGCACGGCTGGCCTGAGGCGGCTCTGGGGCAGGGGAGACTCACCCGGGCCTCCACCTGGGCTTCCAGTGGCACCACCGGGAAGTAACACGGGACCCTGGACAGACGGGAGTGGTCACAGCCACCCAGCACTGCCACCCTGAGGTTTCAAAGCAGGAAGCACTGCGGGCAGCTCTGCCCAAGTGTCCCAAGGGCCCTAGACCTTCTGCAGGACGGCGCCTCCTCCCCATCCTCGTGCCTCTGCCCCAGGGCACATGGCCAGTGAGTGGAATGGACCCGCAGGACGGAGACGTGCCCCGTGTGACCCTGGACAGACCCCTCACCCTGAGATAGAGGGCCTGCGCGTCCTAATGTGAAGGACCCTCGCAGCTCAGAACCAAACTACATGTCCAGCAGTTAAGAGGAGCGAAGGCCTTGCACAACCAGGGGCATCACTCCCTGCTCCGTAGTGTCCAAAGGCCCAGCCGTGTCGCCGTGAGAGCGAGGGGTGCACGCCCCGAACCTCCATGGCGTCTCACTGCCAGCCAGGGTCCTGGTGTGGCGGGGCTGGCCCCAGCCAGGCAGGGGCTCCAGAGCACAGGCTCAGCCCCAGGAGAGGGAAGAGCCAGACACGGGCAGATCCAGGCCCGGCAGCTGAGGCCGGGACTCGGCAGAAGGCTGGGCATCAGGCCTGATCCCCAAACACTGGGCTGAGTGGGCACCGCTGCCCACCACGTGGACGCCAGGCAGAGCCCGGGCGCTGTCCGGGGGCTGCACCCTCACCCGGGGCCCTTCCGGCCAGCCTGCCCTCTGCATGCCTCATCCTTGAGGCCAGTCTCAGTAGACACACGCTGCCGCTGGATTTAAGAAAGGAAGTGGCATTTCTCGGGTAGTCTGGGTCAGGCTCTGCTGCTGACAGCTGTGTCACTTAACCTTTTCTGGGCCGTTCCCACACCTGTTACAAATCTTCCTGGGAACTGTTTGCTGGGATTGTGAGAATTAAAGTAAATGTAAATTAAATTAAGAAAAGTGCCTTGATGCCACGGTAAAGCACTGTTCTCATATTCTGGCTCTGGTTTCCTGAGAACAAGGAGGGAAGGAGCCCTCAGGCCTGGGACTCATGGAATAGGAGAGAAAAAGACCTCCCCTCCACCGTAGATTTTTTTTTTTAATTGAGGTTTCTTTCTTTATTAATCTTTAAAAATTCTCCCAACACCTATACCGAACATATTGACAAACCGGTTTTTAAAAGGAGCAAAATTATTGTATGTTGAATAAATAGAGCAGGAAAAGGGTGTTTAAAGACAGAGAAAGAAAACTAGTGTTTCTTTCACTCCTCCTGTGTGCCACCAGATACACACGTCTACGTAGTCACCTCTGTAGAGAGCCCGCAGGCGTCTTCTCTCCTGCCCGAGCGGGTGCAGCGGTGGGTGCTCAGCAAGGCAGGGTGCCCATCAGGCAGCTGGCCCACTGCCCTCCGCCTGACCCTCCTCTTTCGCAGCCAAAGCATCCACACAGGGGCCGGGAAGCGGTAGACAAGGCTCGCAGAAAACTTGCCCGAAGCCCATGGCAGGGCCTAGGGCTGGGCATTGCCGAGTATGGAAGCAAGCTTCCGGCACAGAACAGGCTGTCAAGTATAGAAAAACAGAACAAGATTCCACCCGTGTCATCACCCCTAGGGGTGGGAATCAGGCCTTCGTGGGTGTGGGTAGGGTGGGGCCTCCGTGTCAGAAGGAACCTGCTCCCTTGGCAGGTCAGGCCTTAGTCGCTGGGAGAGCGGCCTGGAGGCACCAAGGGCCCCGGTGCGGGGCAGCGGGTGACTGTTTCAGCTTGGAGATTCTGTTACCCTGTGTCCTGCCGTGCCCCGCTCCAGGGGACACGCAGCCAACCTCCCAGCTGCTTGAGGCGCCTTGTGGGACAGGCCTGCTGCCATCTTTGGGTCTCGTCTTGCTCTTGAGTGTGGCTGGCCCCTCGTCCGAGGTTGGAGATGACGCCCCTTCCCCATCTTGGCAGTGAGGCGTGAGGCCAGCTTGCCCTGGTCCCTCCCCCACCGCCCTGACTGCCTGCAGTTCCCCGGTGACACCTGGGCCGGCCGAGAGGACGAACAGTCGGCTCCTCAGACTGAAGCCAAAGCCTGGTTTTGTTGTAAATGTAACACAGCAGCAGCCCCTGTCTGAACACGAGGCATGCGTGGCAGCCCTTTGCCGGGGCCCTGCCTTCAGGGTCAAGGGCGAGAACGTGGCCCGGAAGGCTCCACGGCTGCTCACTCGTCCTCTGCCGCCCCCGTCACCTGCCCTCACCACACCTCCAGGCTCCTGGGTACATGCAGGAGGGCATCCCTGCCCCGACTCTTCCGGCTGGAAGGTCGCTCCCCTGCCCACAAGGCGGAATAAAATGGACCCACTGGGTTGGCAGTTCCAAGTTGGAACGGCTTTGTGGGATGTGGACAGACTGTACGAGGTTAGGGGATTGAGGGCAGAGCAGCAGCTGAAAAAGTGGCAACCGCAGGTGCCGTTTGAGGGGAAGGAGAGAGGGGTCAACACGAGAAGGGATGAGCTTGAACCCTGTGAAGTGGCTCCACGGGAAGACCCACAAGAAAGGGGACAGAGGGCTGAATGAGAGGATGGGGTGGGCCGTGGCGTTGCGAGGCTGAGAGCCAGCGTGAAACCATCTCCTGGGGGGCCAGGGGGCAGAGGCGGGGCCAGCCCCCAGGGTCCTCTCCCCGGTAACCCCTGCGCCTCTGTGCTTCTCTTCCCCACAGGCCCCTCCAGCCAGCGTCAGGTGCAGAATGGCCCCTCTCCCGACGAGATGGACATCCAGAGGAGGTAACTCCCCCAGCAGGCCCAGCGTGGAGGGCGCACCCGGGCGGGGGGCGGGAGCACAGGCCTGACCAGAGGGGAAGAGGAGAAAGTTAGTTGCCGCTTGGCCAGCAATGACGTGAGCATGTGGTCCCACAGAGCAGGGGCACTGCTGACTCCGGAGCCTCACCATCAGCCTGGCAGAGTCCCAGCCTGTCCACTTACTGAGCACCCTCCCAGGTGTATTAGGAGGTCATCGTCCAGGGACCCGTGTGGCCAGGGCCACACGCGACCTGCCAGGCCAGTCTGACTGAGCCCGTCCTAGGCCCCCGTCTTGTGTCTGTCTGGAGGCCTTGTGAGCTCTGGTCTCTCGTTGGAGGCCTTGGCGGGTGCCCCGCACAGCCTCCGCAGCGGGGGTTGCAGCAGACAGAGGCCGCGAGGGCGCTCTGGGCTGCACCTGCCCATGGGTGGCCAGGCCAGGCTGTGTCCTCGTCCTTGTGGGGCCAGCCTGCGGAGGAGACCGCTCCCGTGCAGTAGGGTGGCCCATCCCCACCCCCGGGGCGCGTCTTGAGTGTCTCAGTCAGCGCGGTTGTGAAGTTACAGGAGACGCCGCCTCCCCAGTCCCTGTGCCAGAGAGCGGGGCCAGGCCCTGAGCCTGCCCTGCTGGGCAGGGGCTCTGCGTCTCTGAGGGCCTGGCACCCCGGCTCTGTGGAGCCTTGCCAGGAGGCAGGCTTGGGCCACATCCTCCCCAGGGGAGCGGAAGAGGATGTGACTGCCGGGCCTGTGGCCAGGCTCAGGCAGAGCCTGAGGTCGGGGCTGGGAGGCCCTCCCCTGGCTGAGGCGTCAGGGTCCTCGCCTGGAGCCTGTCCGCTGCCCTGAGAGCCTTCGGCCCCCGCGGTAGACTTTGTGACCCTGGGCCTCAGCCTCCTGTTAGCAGGTGGCAGCGTTAGCAAGGGAAGGATGGGCGCATGCTTCCTAGACTCGGGTCACAGAGGCTCCCGTTTATTCATCCCTAGCCTCTCAGAAGAATACTGTGTGGCTTATTAGGGCTTTTGCACACCTGGTCTCATTTTAACACTCATGTTAGCCCTCAGGGGTTATCGTTACCCTGCTGTTTCTCACATGCACCACTGAAGGTGGGAGAAGAGAAAGGGAGCAGAAGTTAGGAGCAGAACCAGGACTGGCTCCGGCCCAGCCCTCTGCCAGCTCCCAGGCCGCCTCCTTGAGAGGGACGGGGGTCCCACACAGACCCTGCAGTTAGGCTCTCAGAGCTGGAGAATCACCACCGCCAAGTCCAGCGTCCAGGGCCACTGGCTGCAGAGGGCGGTTCACTTTTGTCTGACCCCTGGAGGTCAGTCTGTGAACCGCAGGCATCAGACTCCAGAGCAGGGACCTGCTGGTCAGGACGGAGGGAGGCCAGAGGAGGTTGCGTGGTGCCCACGAGGGACACAGTGAGCCCAGCACGGAGCCATCCTATCTTCTCACCACCAGCAGCCTGTGTCCAGACGACCGATTCCTCTCGTGGAGGGTTTCGGGGCATGTGGATCCTGATGGAGCGGCTGGACTTGGGGGTGATGTTTCGGCAGTTTGGATGGAGAAGCTTAATGCAGATGCTGCTGGGAGTTTTTCAAACATCTTTAGTGTCAGAAGAGCATTTTTCAATATTTATTAGATATTGGGCACAGTCCTTCCAAGAATCCACAACACATGTTCTTATTTATGGAGAGGCATCTAGGCCCAAGAAAGGGGAAAAGCTCTCCTGTGACTCCCAGAGTGGGGACCAGAAAGCGCTCTGCTGCTCAATGGCCGCGCAGTGAGCCCCGCGTGTCACCTGTCCTTCCTCCAAGGTGAACGTGCTGGCAGCCCCGTGTGCTCAGTCCCCACCAAGCACACCCAGAGCAGCCAGCCAGACACCCGCGCGCTGGGAACTGGCGGTGCAGAGGCATGGCCATGGCCTCTCTCTCTGCAGGCGCCCTGCTGCCTCCCGCCCAGGAGTAGAGTAGCCCTCAGAGCAGCCCTGGGCCCCGCGCCCCGAGATGGGCCTTCAGCGTTGGCAGTTGAAGCCGCGCTGCCATCCACAGTCCACGTGACTCCTGAGCCCCTCCTGCACTGGCGTCGTGGCCCCAGGTTCTGTGCACGTGCTCATGGGCCCGTGTCTTCACTCAGCCAGCCTTGAAGAGCAACCCAGGGCCCCTCCTGTCAGGAGCCAGGAGCTTGTCCCTGCTGAGGTCACCCGGCACAGCCACATAGCCTCCCATGGGCTCAGGGAGCTAAGCCAGGTGCAGTGGGCGTGGGTGGCCCTGAGGGCGTGTCTGCTGAGGCCTCCAGACACCGGGCAAGCTCGTCCAGCCTGGGGGAGGCTCGGTCACGTGAGCAGACGGTCACTTCAGCCTCGTGAGGGGCTCCCTGCCCAGGTGTCAGCGTCCACGGGCTGCTGGCGCCGTCCTGGGTGGGAATCTGGACCGGTCACAGCTCAGCCTGTGTAAGTGGGGACTGTAGGCCCGGCAGCCGGAGCCCAGGGTGGGACGAGGTGGCTCGCTGCTGAGCCCCAGGGCCACGGGGAAGCCTGACCCGCAGCCCAGGCCCTGACAGACTTGTTCTCGTGCCGCGGTGGCCGCTTCTCAGGCAAGTGATGGAGCAGCAGCGCCAGGAGCCTCTCGAGAGAAGAGCCTCGGCCCCAGGTGAGAGCGTCCCCCTGGGCCACCCCTCCCCGGCCGGTGCCTGGGACACGCTGGGCGCTCGGCAACCGCTGCTGAGCACACGGGCCCCAGGAGGTGCCGGCCACACCCCACATTTCTAGCTGGGATCTGACCCTGTCGCCACGTCAGCTCTCCCCCTTCACGCTGAGCAACCCAGGCCCCTGCCCGGCCTCCAGGTGCGCAGGCCCGGCCCCTGCAGGCCCACCACCCCGCGAGCCCCCCTCCTGCAGATCCTTCGCTTCCTCCAGGGCCGCCGCCTCCCTCGCACCCATGCCCCCTTCACCAGACTTCACTCCTGTCCCAGCATGGTGGTTCCTTCCTTAGAAGCTTTCCATGGGCTTCTGGCCAGCTGGAGCCCCTCCTCACAGGCCAGGGTAGCACTGTGTGCCTGCTCTTGGTGGCACTTGTCACCCTCCAAAGTGACAGATGTGCAGTCGTCCGTGTGATTGGCTCACTGCTCCCTACCAGGCCATGAGCTCTGAGAGCACGGAGCCCGCGGCCACTTGTCCCCAGTGCCCTGTACAGGGCCCGGCAGGCAACAGAGACTCGGGTGGTTGCCAGGGGACGGGGACGGGACTGCCCAGCCTGCGGCGCTGCTCCTGGACACGTGTCCCCATCGGCCCTGCCGCCGTCCCCTGAGGACAAGGGGGCCGATCCCCATTGCATCTTGGGGGCTGACAGCTGCCAGTGCCTAGGAGAGTGCTGAGTACCGAGAAGGAGCAGAGGAGGAAAAAGAGATACCGTTTGGGCACCAGAGGGCTTCCTCTCCCTTGGAAGACCACCGCTGAGCAGCAGGAAGTCAGTGGAGCTCAGGGGTGCAAAGCCAACATGTGACACTGGGTTCAGCCAGGCCCCAGGTGTTGGGAGGGACTGGGACAATAGCAGGCGCCTCCTGAGGGGCTTCTTGGAGGAGATGACCCTTAGCCGTTCCTCATCCGCAGAAGAGCGCCCCAGGAGGCTCCAGCTGGGCCTGGGCACTCACTGAGCCCACTGCTGTGTTTCAGGACCCAGCCTCCCGCCGGGGCACCCCTCTTCTGCAGCCAGCGCCCCCCTCTCATGTAGCGGCCCTCCACCCCCACCCCCACCCCC
>SJYR01000268.1:361131-376820 GCA_006410655.1 Kobus ellipsiprymnus | reverse complement strand
CCCTGTCCCACCGCCACCCACGGGGGCCACCCCTCCGCCCCCACCCCCACTGCCGGCCGGAGGAGCCCAGGGCACCAGCCACGACGAGAGCTCCGTGTCCGGCCTGGCCGCCGCCCTGGCTGGGGCCAAGCTGAGACGAGTCCAGCGGGTGAGCGTTGTGGGCCCCAGGGGGCAGGCAGGGGGAGGACGAGGCTGGGGGACCCTTCCCTGCCGGGGGTGGAGGCAGCCCCACCCTCCCCAACCAGACGGTGCCTCCTGCTGCCTCGGTCCTGGCTCCCTGGTTCTCGAGAGAGCTGGGGCGGCACTGCGTGAGGCTGGAGCTGCCGCCCTCCTAGACGAGGAAACCCAGGGCCGGGCTTGAGAACAGCTTGTCCAGAGCACGCAGGTCACCAGCGGCAGCTTGGACTCAGGCCCTGGGTCTGCTGAGTTTACATCCGTCAGCTTCCGCAGGCTCAGCTGGTGCTCCCCAGCCTTCCCCAGTGTCCTGGCAGGAGGAACTTCTGGAAGAAGGCTGTGTGGGGGGTGGCGGCTAAAGGGCACCTCTGATGCAGAGTTGTGCCCCCTCACCCCTCAGGTCACACCGGCCTTGTCAAGGCCGCTGACCGTGAGCCAGTGGACCCGGGGCGTGTCTGTGAACAGTGACCTCCAGTCAACGGCACCCTCTGGACTCTGTTGCCAGTGGGTGGGGCTGGGGAGATGGGACCAGAGGGCCTGGCCTGACCTCTTCCAGCTCTGCTGTCACACCCAGCCCCTTTTCCCTCAAGTCACTGGCCTGAAGCACCATCTCCCCTTAGCCAGAAGATTCGTCCGGAGGCTCCAGTCCCAGTGGGCCCTCGAAGTCTGACGCCAACCGGGCCAGCAGTGGGGGTGGCGGAGGAGGCCTCATGGAAGAGATGAACAAGCTGCTGGCCAAGAGGTGGGTGTGTCGACTGACCCCAGCTCATCACTTGTCTGAGCTCCTGCTCCCAGTGCCCGGCCCCGAGGTGCAGGAGGTGGACAGCACCACCCTCCCCAACCAGCAGCCACTGTCCCCTGGCTTCAGCCGAGCAGGGGAGCTGTCACTCAGGTTTTCCCTTCTCTGAGGGTCAGTCTGAGACATCGAGCCAAAAGGAGTCCTCTCAAGTCAAGCCTCCCTCATTCCAGTCTAACAAGTGTTCGTCTCAAAGATCTATGTCCCAGCCTTGTCCTGAGCAGAGAGAAACTTGAAGATAATTTCAGAGATAAGTTCTCAGGGAAAAAGAAAGCTATTCCCCCTGGGGAATGGGTGATGATGGGGCCTGTCCTGTGGGGAGTTACAGGGGCCCCAAGAGGAGTGACCGGGTGGCTGGAGCCCCGAGGACTTGCCCCCAGGGACGGAGCAGCAGTACCCCCACATCCTGACCGGTTCCGGGGCCTCCACTCCCATCCGCACTTGGTTGGTCCCCAGCTGAATCCCAAGCGGAGCAATCAGTCAGCTCCCTCGGGGCAGGGGCGGGGGGGGCGGTGGTCGCAGAGCTCGGGCTGTACTTGTGGATGTGGGGTGGCAGCAGGGGTATGCTGACAGGGCCCTGTGCCCTGGTTCACCCGGGTACTGGAGGACCAGGGAGCAAGCCTCGTGCAGGCAGGGTGGGTTCCATTCCAGGGGAGCCCCACATTAGAAATAGAAGGTTTTCTTTAAAAACAATATATGCACACTCACCCCAAGTCCAACACCAGTGCATTCACAGTAACAGCTTTGTCTTGATGGTTTAGACCAAACGGAGAGGAAGTTTCTGAGAACAGGAAAAAGGCCAGTGTGCCAGGAGCCAGGGAGACGCCAGATGGCTGGTGGCAGAGCCGGACCCGCAGTTAACACAAACCCCACACGACCGGCAAGGAGCCGTCACGCTGCCCCATGAAGCCCCGCTCGGTGCTGGGTGTCGAGTGGAGCCGATGAGATGCCCTCATGGGCTATTTCTTTGAATGAAGGTCCTGGCAGAGTTGCTGGCTCCTCCCTCCAAGGGCTGCCCCACACCCTTTCCCAGGCAGGGGCATGTTGTCTACAGGGGCTCGGCACAGGAAATCTCCACAGGACTGGAGGGGCCTGGTCTGCTGTGTTTTCTTGGAAGACTAACCTGGCTCTGGGCAGGCGCAGTGTCACGGGCACAGTGGCAGGCCAGGGAGGACCCAGGGTGCTTGCACCCAGCGTTGGAAATAAAGACAGGACAGCCAGCCCAGAAACAAATGCAGAGGCAGGACTGAGCGGGCACGCTGTCGGGAGGAAGATGTCGGGGACGATTCCCGGGTTTCTGGGAGGACCCATCCTTCCCGGGATGAGCCAATGAAGAAGGGGCCCCAGTGTGACTGCGGAGGCTGCAGCATGGGCTGGTCCCTCGACGGGGACAGCCCACTGGTGGCCGTCACCCCCATCATGCCGGTTTCCCCCTTGATGGATGGCTCACTTGTGAGCTCTTGAGCACTATGTGTTCTGGCAGCTTCAGAGAGGCTGCTGTGTGTAGGTTTGAGAATTAGCCAGATGTCGGTGCCCAGTGTGGCCAGCAGAGAGCAGGGAGTTTTCAGGGTGTTTGAGCAGGGGCTTATCCCTGGGGGGTGCTGTCGTGACCAAAGGCGTCTGTCGGAGCCTCTCCTTTCTGAGCAGCTCTTTGCGGCATCCGGGTTGCAAGGGCGTGGCTGCTGAGCTCCGAGGCAGGGGACTCGAGGGAGACAGGCAGGCTTCCTCCTCCCACAGGTGACCTGCAGATGGGATGTCCGCAGAGTGGCCTGTGGGGTGGGGCTGTCTTGCCCCTCGCGGCCAGGCCTGGGTGTTCTGGGGCCATAGCTGTCACCCAGCTCTTCTGACTGGGACGGGGTGTGGACCAGCCTCCTGCCCCTCAGGTGCTGCAGACAGATGCGAGTGTCCCCATGCCCCCTGCCAGACCAGTTTGGCATCCAGGGTCCTGGGACCAGCACAGAAGGCCTGCACATTCGCTCAGGCATCACCCCAGGCCAGATAGGTGCCTGGACAAGTTACCTCCTTCACACGAAATGGGTTAGACCCCAGCAAGGGGCCTCTGAGGACCACGTCCGCACTTGAAGAGGCGTCCGGTCAGTGTGGAAACCTCTGGGGCTGATGGTGTGTCTTCTCCCTTCTCCCTTCTGTGTTAGGAGAAAAGCAGCCTCCCAGACAGACAAGCCTGCTGACAAGAAGGAAGACGAAAGCCAGACAGTAAGTGTACCCACCACCAGCCTGCCCCGGCTTCCCATGCCATGTGGGCACACCAGGCCCCGCAGTGCCAGGGGCTGGACAGTCACATGATAGATCCTTCACTGGGTGATTGTAGGAGGGCAGGGGGACTCCTGTCCGTCCCCCTGCACCACGGGGCAGGTCTGCACTCACTGAGTGTCTGGCAGCCTTGTGGGGGAGGCAGGGGGGAGCCAGGGAAGCAGGATCCAGCCGGGAGTGTCGTGACAGGAGGGCCTGGAGCCTGGGGAGCTCAGACACACGGACAGGTCTCCTCCTCAACAGACTCGGGTGCAGTCACGGTAGTAGAGGGTGTCTGCTTCAAGACCAGGGCTGTTCCTATTTATTTCTACTGAAAGACGTCACTCGAGTCTATCGATTCCAGCAGCCTCGGATGAGCTGGGCAGAGGACCCCAAGCCTCAGGCGCTTGTTCGGATCAGGATCCTGGAGTCCCGTCTGTCCACCCAGAACTCCACGTGCCTGCCTTCACCTAGTGCAGCTAACGCTTTTGTCCTGTGTGTTAAGCTTTCCCTGTAAAAACAGATTCCTGCTGAAACCACTAAGTTTAGACCTTAATTGCAGACAGCATACAGGTTGCATCTCAGTGACAGAAATGCCAGGGCACGCGCACTGCCGTGCCACTGGGCAAGGCTCACCAGGTGAGGCCCAGGGCTCCGGCCCTGCCAGCGGCCCTCCCACCCCCTCACCCCCAATCTAGGCACGTGCAGCCCCCTCGGCCTCCACAGCTGACGCGTCCCCAGTCTGCACGTCTCTGCATAAGCATTGCTCCCTGAGAAATGGGCTCCCAGACCCCAGACTAGGTAAGGCTCCCTGCAGCTTGGTCCCCGGGCGCCTCTCCCCGCTGAGCTTGTGCTCAGCTCTCAGCGCACACGTTCATCTTGTTTACTCGCACCTTGCTGCCGGACTGTAAGCCCTGCGAGGACCACGTGTGCATGTTCCACTGTCTGCATGCCTTACACCAAGTGTGGAGTCCATCCAGCTAACTCTGCTTGAATGTCTCCAAGTGTGGCCAGGAGCCTGGGGGTAGTCACAGGCCTCCAAAGACTGGCGGATTCCAGCCAGCACCGCCAGCCCCAGCTCCCTGGGCTCTAGGAAGAAAAGGAGTGGAAGTGCTCTGTCGTATCCGACTCTCTGCGACCCTGTGGACTGTAGCCCGCCAGGCCCCTCTGTCCATGGGATTCTCCAGGCGAGAATACTGGAGTGGGTTGCTGTTCCCTTCTCCAGGGGATCTTCCCAAGCCAAGAACCGAACCTAGGTCTCTGGCATTGTAGGCAGATTCTTTACTGTCTGAGCAAAAATAGTAGGTTTCAAATCCCAGGGACCCAGGAGAAATCTTTGACTCCAAGGGTAGAGTTTTCCTCCTCTGACTCCCCTTTCTCTGTAGGCCTCCAGCTTTGGTCGAGTTCCGTTTGCCTTGGTCGAATGCGGTCGGGAGGCCCCGCCCACATGGGAGCAGCCTCTTCCAGGGCCGGGACAGTCCCGCACAGCAGAGCGAGTGCAGTGTGGCCAGGGACCCTGGCTTTTCCTTTTTCTTTTTTTTTTTTTTTGGCCGTACTGCGCATCTTGGGGATCTTAGTTCCCCAACCAGGGATCAAACCTGGGCCCTCAGCAGTGAAAGCAGTCAGTCCTAACCACTGGTCCTCCAGGGGAGTCCCTGGCTTTTTCATTTCTATACTTTTCAGTGTTTTCCAGATCTTCACTGAACATGTACAAAGTTTCAAGAAGGAAATGTGGAGTCAGGTGGCTTGGGTGGGGCTACTGCCCCTTGCTGGCCACGGGGCTCTAAGGATGTGTCCCAGGCATGAAGAGCACAGCATCTGGGTGCCTGGCAGCCTCGCCGGTTGCAAGGCAGCCGGCAGAGGGGCCTGCGGGGGTAGGGGGGCTCTTCCCGGCTTGCAGCTGAAGCCGGACTTCCCTTTATATAGGGAACAGTCTTATTAGTAATTTTTGAAATAATAGGAGGATGTTAAAATTTTTTCTGATTTATTTTCCAATTACTCTAATTTCACCCATAATATCTCCCACTCCGGCCTGTTTCCCTTGGGTCCTGGTCCCCAGGGACACGTGTTGATTTCCATAATTTCATTAACTCCACTCTCTGACAGCGAGAGGCCTCGGGAGATCTTCCTAGGGTCTTCCTGTGGGTCTTCTGTAGACCCACAGCCTAGCACATTCTTTCGCCCCTGAATCAGCAACTCTGAGAACTCTCTTCATGCACCCCACAAATAAGGGGTGGGAGTTCCTGACAGTCACGAGGTCAGTGCTCGGTGTGGAGGCCGGGGTGAGCAGTCGTCCTGACTCTCGTCCGCTGTGTCTCCCTGCAGCCTTCTTCCCTGACTCCCATGGGGTGGACCACCTCCCTGCACCACCTGGGGTTTGCATTAGTGAAGCGCAATTGTGGTCTCACTGTAAAAGTAACACTCGTTCACTGGATAATTTGGAAAACTGTGGTCTCCTAGATGACCCGGCCCAGCCAGCCTTCCTAACCAGATGGACAGCAGAACCTTTCTCTTCTGTTTCAGGAAGAGCCCAGCACCTCTCCATCTCCGGGGACCCGAGCAGCCAGCCAGCAGCCCCCCAACTCATCAGGTAAGGGGCCCCACCCTGCCTGCACCAGGCGTGGGGTCTTAGAGTGGGAGGGGCTCTCACAGAAAGACGATCTGACCCCCATGGCCTCACTTGGCGGATGAGCAGAGAGGCTGCGCTGGTGGGGCACCCTGCTGTCTTGCACGGGAGCCCCCCCGACCCCCATCAGCGGCCGCCTGCAGTCGGAGCCTGAACACGTGCAGGGCAACCTGGGGGAGAGAGCGCCCCGTCCAGCCGTTTCCCCAGCGGGCCTGCCCACACCTAGGAGGGGTCGGGGAGATGGGGCCGGAGGCTCAGCTTCCTGGCCTTGGGCCCTGCTCTGAAGAGGAGCGTGTAAATGCCGCAGTCAAAACACCAGGATGCTTCTTGTGAAACACCAGGATGTTATGGTCACCACCGAGGAGCCTTGCTCGCTGAGCAGTCAGCCAGCTGAGGCCGCAAAGCAGACGGCCCGGAGCCTGTCCTTGTCCGAGCGCTGGAACGGGTGTGGTTAGAAGAGTGCCTTCAGGCCCTGTGGTGGGAAGACGCCACTGCATCTAGTCCCTCCGTCTAGTCCCTGAGCAAACGTCTCAGGGTCTGCTCTGAGCCAGGCCTGTGCTCCCGAGCGTGTGGTGGGGGCGGGGGGGACAGAGAGAAAACAGGCCGCCCCACCCCAGCCGGTGGCGAGAGGCTCGTGCCCGTGTGGGCAGCTGTCGGGGGCACGGCTCTGCGGCCCCCTGGGCCTCATGTCCTGCCCCTCTGCTGCTTGTCGGCCTCCCTGTGAGGCTGGGGTCCATGGCCTCTCCTCAGGTAGTGCCACGATTCTTGGTGAGTGACCGCATGAACACCTCAGGTCTCAGCAGAGGGGCTGCGAGTTCCCAGGTAGAAGCTCAGTGCTTGAAAGCGGTGTGCCCCGGGCCATGTGCCCTGTGGTCCTGCTCCCAGGTCCGCCCTGCAGGCCCAGCGAGGGTCAGGCCACGCGGCCTCCAGGCTCAGCTCAGAGCGCTGGCCCCTGCTGCCCAGGGAGCTTTCCCTTCTGCCTCTCTGCTCTCCCTGCCAAGTCAGGGCACTCATTTCAGCTCAGTAGCCTCTTGTGGTAAAGTGAAATGCAGTTAGGGAGCACTTGAAAAAGGAAGGAAATCAGCTTCCAAGGCCAGGCTGGGAAAGCGCCGCAGCAGTGTGTGGGGAGAGCCGCGGAGCCGGGGACAGTGGGGGCACTGGCTCCCAAAGGCAGGGGTGGGGTACGCTGAGGGTGCAGGCGAGGGGCTTCCTGTGCCCCCCGGCCCACTGCTGGGGGCGCAGGCTGCTTCTGGAGGTCCTGGTTCAGAGCTTCCCTGCCCAGCTGGCGCATTCAGAGGGAAGCCCTAGCCATGGGGAGAGGACTTGAAACCAGGTCAACCGAGTCGCGGGAGCAGGGGCTCCCGTCCCAAGTTGGGGGGACGCAGGTGCCAGGCCTTCGAGGGCCGCCTGGGCCACGAGACCAGGGCGGGGCAGTCTGCCTGGGATGCTGCGGGGCACGGGGCCACGGCACACTCCCAGCTCTGAGGCGCTTCGTCCACTGACAGAGGCCAGCCGGAAGCCCTGGGAACGGAGCGGCTCAGCGGAGAAGCCCGTGTCCTCCTCGCTGTCCAGGTGAGCCGCCCAGAAGCACATGCTGCACCCGGGGCGGGGGCCCAGGAGGGCCTCGGCGCCAACTCAACTCTGCTCCATTCCGCCCACCGCATAGAACCCCATCTGTGGCCAAGAGCCCCGAAGCTAAGAGTCCCCTGCAGTCGCAGCCTCACTCTAGGTACCGAACCGCCCTCCTCTGGGGCCTCCTCTGTTCCCTCCCGTGACTAACACCTCGGCCCCTGCCGCGTTGTCGTCTAACAGCTATCTCTGGGAGAGGGCGGGCTGTGCGTCGTGAGGGACAGAGCAGGCCGGCTCCTCCTCACCCTCATTGATGGGGGCCCTGAGGCCCGGGGGGGTGTGACTGTCCAGAGAGGCTGTGGGGGCCGCGGAGGTACAGTCCCAGCTCTGGACTTGCCAGCCAGGACACCAGGCTAGCCGGGGGCCCACTGCAGCCTCTGCTGCTCGCTCCACCCTGCGCAGAGGTCTGCTCACCCCTCTGCAGGGTGGTCGAGTGTGGACAGCAGCCGTACACAGCAGCTCTCCCTCACCAGCCCTCGCTGCGCCCCGCGGCCTGCAGTCCCGGGGCTGGCCCCGCACCGCCCTCCTCCGCTTCCTCTGCGTCTTCCCAGGGAGATGCTGGCCACGTTTCCCAAACCAGAAGCTGAGGTGATAACAGGATGGGTTGTTTGCAGTGGAGGTCACTCAAAAAAACCTCAGGCCATCAGATAGTAACCATGGGCCGAGCGTGGCCTGAATGTGCTGGCTTCTAGAGCCCGCACTAAGGGGTGTCTCCAACGCCCATCACGAATTGGAGGGAGACAGCCCAGAGCAGGTGGTGCTTGGTCCTGGTCTGGCTGAGTCAGCCAACAGAGAGCTCTGGCCGGCCCCGCGGGAGTGGTGAGGACAGACGCGGGTGCTCAGGGAGGGCCGTTCCGGTGTCAGCCAGGGCTTGCGGGAGGCCCGAGTCAGCCAGCTTCTCGGCCAGGCCTGAGGTGCCTGCCTGCACACAGCTCGTCTCCACGTTCAAAGACCCACAGACAAGACAACCGTGCGTTCCCACAAGTGCTCGGGGGAAGACACCGAGGGTCCTGTGGGGGCCAGTGCCGGGCACAGAGGGGCTTCAGCGAGGGGGTTTCTCAGAGGCGGTGTTTGAGCGGACACGGATGAGGGGAGCCCGCCCTGCAGAGAGTGTGGAGGTGGACTTGAGGGCTGAAAGAGCGGCGAGTGCTAAGGCCCCGAGCCTGCCACCAGCCTGGCAGGTTCAGAGGCCAGAAGGCAGAGCAGTGTGGCTGACAAGCGTAGGACATGGGGAGAGCGGAGGAAGGCATGCCGAGGGGGAGACGCGTGGGTGTCCCACGCACAGGCCGCGGTCCATGCGCTCTGGGCTAGGGCGCCATGATGCAGTGCCTCCTGGGCCGCTCTCCTGGCTGGAGGCAGCAGGTAAACCCATCAGGCAGGAGCCAGAGCAGGGCCCGGGAGGCGAGGCGGGCAGGGCCGGCCTGCGGAGCTGGCTGCTTCCTGCTGGTGGAGCAAGGGCAGGCTGCCAAGTTCCGTGCGGCCAGGCGTCCCTCTCAGGGCGAGAACGCTGTCCAGGGTGTTCTCACTGGGAAAGCAAGTTCTCCAGCTCCGAGCTGGAGTGCTTCCTAGACTCACAGATGGTGCCCTGGGGGCAGCCGCTGTAGGGCCCACAGAGATGTCGGGGTCACTGTCGGGGTTGGGGGGCTGTCCAGAGGGGAGGACCAGGGCCCAGAGAGGTGACGTGGTTTGTCCAGGTGCCCCAGAAAATTGGCTCTTGAAACAAGGACTTGAACCTACAGCAGAGCAGGGGACCTCTTTCCCCACCAGGATCCAAAATTACTTAACACTCAGTCAGGACCACGTTTGGCCTCTTTACTGAGTTCCTCTAGAGACATGCAGGAGCACTTTATTTTCTTCTTTTTTAATCCGGGTATGTGCACTGGACCACTGAAATTTTATTTACATGGCATTCCGTGGTTTTTCAGCCCAGCTTTCCTGGGATGCAGTTGACGTCTAATGTGTGAGTTCAAGGTGCACGGCACGGTGACTTCACGTGTTAGATGCTGTAAATGATTACCACGGGCAGGCAGGTTAGAATGTCCGTGACCTCACACAGGCATCTTCCTCTGTGTCTGCGGCAAGAACTTGCAGACCTCCTTGCTGCGCTCCTCCCAAGTACGCGACGCAGCACCACCAGCCGCGGCCACCGTGCTGTGCGTTCAGCCGCGGCCACCGTGCTGTGCGTTCAGCCCCATGGCCTGTCCACCTTGCTGCCGCAGCCGCGCACCCCTCGGAGGCCTCACCAGCCACCCCCACCCCTGCCCCGGCAGCCACCAGGCCAGTCTCTGTCTCCAGGAGTTTGGCTTTGCGAGATTTGTTTACTCTGTGTTGGAGTATAGCCGATTAACAAGAAACATTGTGACAGTTTCAGCTGCACAGTGGAGGGACTCGGCCGCGCCTGCGCTTGATCCACTCTCCCCCAGACCCCCTCTCATCCAGGCTGCCACGTGGCCCTGAGCAGAGTTCCCTGGGCTGCACAGGAGGACCCTGCTGTTCACTCATTTTAAAAACGGGCTTTTCTGGATTTTACGCATAAGTGAGGTCACGCAGCATTCGTCTTTCTCTGGCTTATTCACTCAGCACCATGTCCATGTTGTCACAAAGGGCAGGACTTCTTTCTCGTCGTGGAATACTTCCTTGTATAAGTGTGTGTGACGTGTACCTATACATGTACACGTGTGTGCATACACACCCACGTAGATACAGATAGGACGTCATCTTCATCCACTCATCGGCCAGTGGACACTCAGGGGGTCTCCGTGTCATGGCAGCTGTGAACAGCACCATGGCGGACGTAGGGTGCGGCCGTCTGCGGGGAGCAGCGAGCTGTTCCCTCTGGCTGCGTCCCCAGAAGGGGGATCTCTGGCCCCCGTGGAGGCCCCTCCACGCTGTTCTCCATCTCAGCCACAGCGGCACTTGAGCGTCCTGCCGTTTCTCCGCTGCGGAGGACACCAGCTGGACCTAATCTGTACGGTGATGCCTGGCAGTCGTGCCGGTTCCCCCAGTGTGAGCCTGCTGGCTGTCACAGGTCCACTCCCCCAGTCAGCGTGTGTCCACCGGCTCTCACGTGTCCACTGGCTGTCACGTCCATGACCCCTGTGGGCGGCTCTGGCCACATCATTTCCCTGAACCTGCCTCTCACTCCACGTGGGGAGAAAGACAGTCCAGAAAGTGCGCGCTCGGCACCATGATTCTCCTTTGAAAGGCCAGGTGAAAGCATTTGCCAAAATTTTTTTTTTGACCACGCTGTGCCACTTGTGGGCTCTTAGCTCCCCGACCAGGGATCGACCTTGGGCCCTGGCAGTGAAAACATCGAGTCCTAACCACCGGACCGCCAGGGAAGCCCCGTCGAGACTTCCAGGGAGGATTCGTGTGCAGGGAACATTAAATTTCAAGCCAGCTAAGCTTAGTTCAGAAACGTCAGAGAAGGACAGTCCCCAGAACCGAACCCTCTGCCCGAGAAGAGCAAAACCACACGCAGAGCTGGTCCCCAACACCAGGGCCGCTGGCGCGTGTCAGACGCGGGTGCCTCTGGGCTGAGCAGCTGTCTCCTGTCTTATGCCAGCGTCACGGGTTCTCCCCGGGCCGTGGTCTAGCCAGGATCAGAGCCCTCACTCTGAGAACCAGCTT
This sequence comes from Kobus ellipsiprymnus, assembly GCA_006410655.1. NCBI lineage: Eukaryota > Metazoa > Chordata > Mammalia > Artiodactyla > Bovidae > Kobus > Kobus ellipsiprymnus. The sequence goes on along the minus strand of SJYR01000268.1, from coordinate 365,715 downwards.
ATCAGCATCCTCTTCCCAGGGGGCAAGCGTGTGGCTTGGAATGCCGTCCACACATGTGGGCGCTTCTGTGTGAGCCCTGTCAAATCGGGAGACCCCAGGTCCTGACGCTTGGGTTGGGAAATACGGTCACGGTATCCAGGAGGCCCGCTCAAGGTGGAGACAGGGCGTGAGAGTCCTTTCTGAAGTGCCAAAGCAGCAGCATGTGAAGAGGGCAGAGCCAGGCCCTCAGCGGGCAAGCACTGGGCGCCCACTTGCCTCTCGAGCTCAGCCCCCCAGTGCCCACCCAACCACACCCCGCCACCTTCTCCCCAGGATGAAGCCGGCAGGGAGTGTCAGCGACGTGGCCCTGGATGCCTTAGATTTGGACCGGATGAAACAGGTGAGTGCGTCTGTCTGGAGAGGCTGTGAAGGAGCTGGGCCCGGGGGCCTCTCGGGGCCACGGGGGCAGCAGCCGGCGGGGAGGAAGGGGGCGGGAAGCCATGTGCAGCCTCGGTGTCCCTGCCTCATCTTCACCAGGAAAGGGCCACGGGCCCTCCCAGCCTGCCTCTGGCGGGGGCCGCCCTGGCTTCGCCCAAGTATTTCTGAGGCATCGCAGGGTGTCCCATCCCCCGTCACACCCACCCTTCCCCAGTGCGGGGTAGGGGGCTGCTGAGAACACAGAGGGACGTGGCTCTGAAGGGATCCCGGCCTCCCCTGCCCGTGACCACGGCCACCTTCACCCCGAGGTCCTACTCCCAACAGGAGATCCTCGAGGAGGTGGTCCGGGAGCTTCACAAGGTGAAGGAGGAGATCATCGACGGTGAGTGGCAGGGCCCCCACCGCGGGGCAGCACCCAGTCAGGCTCATGCCAAGGGTCCTTGGGGAGGGCAGGGGTGCCTGTGCCCGGGGCTGCAAGCCAGGGGCCATGAGGGCCCAGCCAGTGAGGCCGTTCTGGGCCAAGAGGCTGAGGGTTTGCGCGAGGAGTTTTGTTCTTCCTCCCCGCAGCCCACACCAGCCTCCCAGTTCTCTGGGCAGACTGAGGTGGCTCAGACAGATTAAGGAGCTTGTCCAAGTGTGAGCACGTGCTCTTGTCTGACGCCCCCAGGCTCCCTCCTGGATGAGCCAGTGGTGGGAAGGGTGCGTTCACCAGTCCAGAGCAGCTTTGAACCATCTGTTCTTTATCCTAGTTTCCCATGGACTTAGATCACTCTATTCTGCTGCTTCCGATCCCCGAGTTTGGGGCTACAGGGGCAACTGCTGCCCTCCCAGAGGCTAGAGGGCCCCAGAAGCCACAGAACTATCTAAGGGCCTGACTGGGTCCACAGCCTGCTGGGCGCTGCTGGCCTGGAGAGCAGGCGTGCTGCTCCAGAGGGCAGGGCCTCGTCGCAGTGGATCCCATCCACCCGCCCACTCCCCACTGGAGCCTTTGAAACGGCTGGCTCAGATCTGGGGCCAGAGGAAAAGGAAAGGTGTGGGCCGAGCTAGCTAAGCCCACAGAGCAGGGAGGCACGGTCCAGGCGCTCCCCTTCCCTCCCCATCACGCCTGGGGGACTCGAGAGAGGAGAGCAGCTGGGAGCCAGCGGAGCCAGACTCCTGCCCAGGGCTGGGTGATCCGCCACGCCCTGTCCTTGATCCAGCAGAGAGCGCTCAACTTCCTGTTGGTCCAGTCCCCTGCCGGGCTGGGATGGGCAGATAAGGAGTTAATGAATGAAGAGGGGAGACAGCGGGAGCCAAAAAAAAGACACAGAGGCCAACTATTAACCCCACTTTATGGCTGGGCGCCCCTGCCTCAGGAGGCCAGGGGCCAGAGGGGTTGGGGCGGGCAGGGGGCACCTGGGTCTCCGCCTGCTGTGGCGGCCGCAGTGCTGGGACTGAGCCCCCCTCCCGCCCTGTCCCCCAGCCATCAGGCAGGAACTGAGCGGGATCAGCACCTCGTAGGCCAGAACCCCCGACGCCGCCCACGACCCAGGCCACCTGCCGGCGGGGACCCTGCGGAGCCCAGCACCCAGGCCTCCGGCACAGGCACACGCTGCAGCTAGGGCGTGCTTCGTTTAAAAGTCTTAACCTGTGATAAAGTATTAAAGTGAGGAGAAAAGTTCAATTCCTGGATTTTTTAGATTCAACCTGACAGAACACCAGGCCTGCCACCTTTTTTTGTATTTTATATCTGCCTATTTAAGTGTACATTTCTTTGGGTTCATAGAGAAGATACCCCAAGTCACGCGCCTCGTTAGAAGGTCTCAAGTTTTCTTCTAGGTGCCCCTGGGAGCGGCAACCGCTTCCACACGGCTCCTCCCCGCATCCCGGCGGCGAGGGTCCAGCCACGCACCAAGCCGTCTGTGTCCACGTGGTAATAAACGCTTACTGTCCACACCCTCCTGGCTCTGGCTTGTTCACTCAGCACCAGCTCCTGGTCGTGCCTGGCTGGGGGGGCCTCTTCTTGGGGGAGGGCCTGCAGAGTGGTGCCAGGAGTAGGGGCAGCAAGACGGGGCCCTTGGGAGTGAGGCAAGGAAGGATGGGGTGTGAGCTCAGGCACCTCCAGCGGGAGTCCGGGCGTTGCCCCCGGGCCAGCCTCCTCCAGGGAGCTGGGCCCTGAGTGAGGCTGTGCAGGAGCATCAAAGGGGCCAGGAGGGTGCACCTGCTCAAACCCCCACCCCCACCTCACAGATGGGGCCCTGTGACTCCAGAGAGGAAGGCAAGGCAAGCAGGCATGGCCTCTACCCTGCAGCCCCTGTGCCCATCAGAGGCACGTCTCAGACCATGCAGGGCTGGACCACAAAGGGTCTGGGCCTCAGCGCTGGCCACTGCTGCCCCTGCGCCCAGAGTGGCCCCAGCTAGTAGGAAAGCTTTGAAATCCTGTGACCAGCCTCCAGGACAGCAGTGTGCCTGGGCCCTGGCCCAGCCATACTCTGGGGGCCATGGGAGGAGCCCTCCACCCCCACCCCCCAGTCTGGCTCAGGACAACGGGACCATTTGCTTGCCAGGCTGGACACAGTCCATCTCAGTGCATACTCCCAGCAACTGAGAGGCAGAGGAAGCCTGCTCTGCATGTCAGAAGGGAGTGGCTTTAACCCACGGTTCCAAGAGGCACTCTGCAGCTCCTCCCATCTCCCACAGTCCAGGAATCCTGGGGCCATGGGGAGGGGCGCTGGCAGGTGTCCACAGGGTGTTCCCAGTTGCCAGGCTGCCGCCTCCCAGGAAGGTTAACAGCCCTGGGCCCACCTTCGGCTCCGGGCGGGGTCAGATAAGCGCCTGGCAACCGGGAGGGTTAAGCTGGGCTCTTGGAGCTCCTTGCTGATTGGCACTACCCTCTGGCATCGAGCACAGGGGTCTCCTTCCCGGGCCATCCCAGTGGTCAGACCACTCAGTGCCACTCCCAGCCCCACCATACCCACCTCCAGGGTGATCCTCGGCCTCACGTGTCCAAGGGGGGCTGTGTTTCCCTTACCCAGACACCCTCCTGCTGCCTGCCTGCCTCTAGGAGACCCAGACCCCCATCCCAACACAGTGCCTCCCTGGGCCAGCGGCTGCTGATGCCTCCCCCCTCACCTGTGCCATCAGCCCTTGGCTTAGCCAGGGCTGTTCCCCACGCCCTAGACACCATCAGAGCTGCCCTTCACTTGGGGTGTCAACCCTTGGTCCGGTCACCTGTCCACCCGCCATCTCCCCAGCCCGTGGTACCCCTTCTCCAGCTTCACATCTGAGCCGGTGAGGGTGTGGGCTCAAGCTGGAGCAGGAGTGAGGCAGATGGGGGTGGGGGATGGGTGGAGGCAGGAGCATGGGCCAAGGGCCACATGGACCTGGGGCCAGGCAGGATGCTGCCTCAGTGTGGTCCCCACGATGGGGCACAGGGCAGGCCCTGCCGGTGGGGAGCCAGGCCCAATCCGGGGAAGCAGGCTCTGGGGACTTGAAAACGAACGCTGGATTTAATTTAGGGCGTGGGAACGCCGGAGGACTGCTCCCTAGGCACAGAGTGCCCAGGGCAAGGTCAGGCCCAGCCCTGAAAGGGAGGGCCGGCCTGAGGTCACCAGTCCATGTACAACCCGAGCCGCCATCCGTGCCCGCTGCCGCCAGGTGTGGTCTCAGGTCTCAGTGGCTCAGCGCGCGGGAACCAAATGCAGCCAAACCAGTTCTGGGCACTAGGCCGTGGGATGGTGACAGCCAGCCCTGCATCCAGCTCCCGGGGCAGGGCAGCAGCGGAGCGCACAGCCCCAGGGCGCCGGCCGGCTGTCGGGCTCACAGGCGGTTCTCCGCCAGCTTGCACACACGCTTCACCCGCGCGAAGGGCCCCAGGGAGTCGTCGAACACAAAATCCCAGAGCACCTTCACCCACGAGTGGTGCTGGGGCAGGTGGTCGTAGTACTCCGGCGCGATCTTCCGTACCTGCAGGGAAGGGACAAGCGGGTCAGAGGCCGCGCGCAAGCACGCACGCAGACACGTGCGAGCACACAGACCTCCTGAGAACATGCTCGCGCGCACAGCCCCGTCCGCGCTGAGAGTACCCGTGTCCTCCAGCTGAGTCAAGCAGCAGGCCGCAGGCGCTGCCCGAAGGCGAAGGGGGCCATTGGCACCAGGAGGCGCTGAGCTCCGACCCCTCCCAGCCCG
>SJYR01000268.1:326460-358426 GCA_006410655.1 Kobus ellipsiprymnus | reverse complement strand
CCCCTTCCCCCTCTCTTCTTCCCATTTTTCCTGCCCTCTTCCGTCCCTCCTGCCTTTCCCCTCCACCATCAAGCCCCCAGGAAATGACGCAGAGAGTCCTGCAAGCTCTGTGCACCTGCAGACCCACCTCCACCCTCCACCCAAGGGGGCTCTGGGGAGACTTCCCAGTGGCAGGTCTTGGTCACCAGCCTCAGTAAAGAGCAGGTGTCAGCCTGGGTCACAGAAACGTGACCACCGAAATCAAAGCAGCTGCCAGGAGCTGCGGTGCTGTGTGGTGCTGTGCTGGTTGGGTCTTCAAGCGGGGTGTGGGGGGGGACCACCAGCAGACTGTCTGGGCCCTGGGAGGGGCAGCGGAGCTGGGGGCGGGGTACGTGGAGGGCTCTGGCTTTGTGCTTCAGTCCTTTTAAAGGAGATCTGAAGGAAATATGATAAAACGCTGGATGCGCTTATTGGGGGTGGGGTGGTGGGTGTTTGTTATCATACTGTTTATACTTTTCTGTATTTTGTTTAACAGAAAAGGGAAAACACAATGGCCGTGGGAGTTGCCCAAGCAGGGGAGGGCCTTCAGGAGTAGCCGCGAGAGAAAAGGGTGGAGTCAGGGCCCTCGGGTCTAGAGGGCAGTGCCTGCTGGAAACCTCTGCTTGGCTGGAGGGCGGGCAGGGCCAGGTGCAAGGCTGCCGAGCTGGCTGGCGCTGTGTCCAGGGTCCGGGAGGGACAGGAGAGGGGCGACACACGCTCGAAGGGACAGTCACGCTCCCACAGGTCCGCTCTGTCCCTGGGTTCCTCAGGTGGGGCTAGTGCCCGGGCACACGGGTGGGGATTGAGGCCAGTGAGGATGCAGGCGCCCTTGCGACCATCAGTGCCCGACTCCCGCGTGCCTAGTGTCCATCGCTCCTGCCCAGCCAGCAGCTGGGCGGCCTCAGGCTGGCCTGGGAAGAGGGTCTCCAGGGCTGCAGCAGAGGCCAGGCCCTGACTCGAACTGGCCAGGCCAGTGTCAGATCCTGGGCTGCTCATCCCTCCGAGTGACCCAGGCAGTCGCTTCCCTTTTGCGCTCAGAATGGGAAGCAGGCGACAGCTCCTCCTTCCTTGAGAACTTCCTGTCAGAGCCACTCAGCAATGGCATGAACTGTCTTAGAGGTGGTGAGCTGCCTGTCCCTGGGGGTATGCAAGGTGAAACACACAAGAGCCAAGGAATTCTGTCCAATCAGTGGGGAAGCTCGCTCCAAGTCCCCCCGCCTGAGCTGCAGTGGCGCCACAAGCCCATCTCAAGGTCGGCCCTGATCTCGCTGGGTGGCCATGGTGCCACCCTCCCTGGGCCTCCAAGTCTCAGAGGGACACGCATGGGCCAGATATGCCTTGCAGGGTGTGTATCCCCCAGACTGGTCCTGGCTCCTGATGGCAGGCCAGCTCACATTGGCTGGAGATTCTGGGGGTGCTGTTGGGGTCCCCACGTCCTGGAACTTCTGCCCAGGAAACCCACAGAATCCCCCTGGCAGCACTTACACCCCCGCTGCCTACACAGCAACACTCCCACCGAGCTGTCACCTCACCCGGCAACTACAGTGGTTTGGGCTCCAGGCAAGTGAGCAGTCACGCTACACTCGGCCTCAAGACAGCCGGCTGGGAGCCAGGGTGGGGTCTGATATCGTGCCCCGCGCCTGTTATTTTTTAATACACAGGATATGCAGCTCTGCTTATTTGGGGCTGTGCTGGGCCTTCGTTGCCACGAGGGCTTTTCTCTAACTGGATCAACAGGGGCTGCCCTCTGGTCGTGGTGCCAGGCTTCTCATTGCGGCGGCTTCTCTTTGCAGAGCGCGGGCTCTCGTGAGCACGGGCTCAGTGGTTGCGGTCTGTGCGCTCTAGAGCACAGGTCCAGTACTTGTGGTGCACGGCCTTAGTTGCTCCACGGCATGTACCATCTTCCGGGACCAGGGACTGAACTCGTATCTCTTGTCTTTACCACTGGGGCTGCCCGGGAGGCTCAGCTGGTAAAGAATCCGCGTGCAATGCAGGAGACCCCGGCTCGGTCACTGGGTCAGGAAGATCCCCTGGAGAAGGGATAAGCTTCCCGCTCCAGTGTTCTTGGGCTTCCCTGGTGGCTCATATGCTAAGAGAATCCACCCGCAATGTGAGAGACCTGGGTTCGATCCCTGGGTGAGAAGATCTCCCGGAGAAGGGAACGGCTACCCACTCCAGTATTCTGGCCTGGAGAATCCCATGGACAGAGGAGCCTGGAGAGCTGCAGTCCACGGAATTGCAGAGTTGGACACTACTGAGCGGCTTTCACTTACTTTTCTACCACTGAGCCCCAGGGAAGCCCTCCTGCCCCTGTTCCTATTCCGGCCGCTTCCAAACCTTGCACAGCTGCCTGGGTCCTCTGATCCAGAGAGCTCTCCCTGAATCCGCCAAGGACACCACCTAATCAGGTCCAAAAGAATCGTGGTCACAGCATAGTGTCAAAGCTGAACCTGGGAAAGCACAAGCAAGCCCAGGACGGACGATAAAGCTCAGCCCTGCTTAATGGGCCCCCGAGGACCACGGCCTCCCCAGGTGGGGTTGGAAGGGAGCAGCATTCATAACACGTTCAAATTTCAGCTCTGGAAAGAGGGTTTAATAACCAGAATATATAAAGATCTCATTCAACCCCTAAACAAAAAGACAAACAGCCCCAGTGAAAAATGGGCAAAGGAACCTGAATAGACATTTCTCCAAAGCCGTGTACCTGGTCCTCTAAGCACGTGAGAAGATGCTCAGCATCGTCAGTCACCAAGGGTGCCGCCAGCACCTCAGTGCGGTCCCGACTCCGAGCCGCTAGGACAGCTAAACTCAGAAAACAACAGGTGCTGATACGGCTGCAGAGAAACGGGGATCCTTGTCTGTATGTTGCCAGTAGGAATGCAACGGTGCAGCCACTGGGGAGAGCGATCGGGTGGTTCCCCGTAAAGTTGACAATGGAATCAACCGGGGACTTCCCTGGTGGTGGCTGGGACTCTGCGCGCCCATTGCAGGGGCCCAGGTTCAATCCCGACTGGAGATTAAGATCCCACATGCTGCATAACTTGGTCAAAAAAATTTAAAAAAAAAAGTTTTTTTTTAATGGAATTAACCATACGACCAAGCAGTTCCACTCCTAAAGAATTCAAATTCAGGGACACGAATAGATACTTGCACACCCATGTTCAGAGAACTGTTCACAACAGCCAGAGAGCAGGAACAACCCAAGTGTCCATTAACTGATGAGCAGATAAAGAAAAATGAGGTCCAGCCACACAATAGAATGTTACTAGGCCTCAGGGAGGAATGAAACTTCCAGTTATAAAACAAGTAGGACACAGGAATGTAATACCCAGAATGGTGATTACATTTAGTCACACTGTATCATATACTTGTAAGTTGTCACAAGAGTAGGTCTTGAAAGTTCTCATCAAGAATTTGTCATCCCACGCTAACTAAACTTACTATGGTAATCATTTTGCAATATATACACATATCAAACCATTATGTTGTACACTTTACACTTATAAGATGCTATCTGTGAATTACATCCCAAAACTGGAAAAGAATTTGTTATCCAAGAACTCATCAAGATAAAAAATTGTAACACTATAAGATGACAGATGTTGACCTATGGGAGTCATTTTGAAATATATGAAATCACTGTGTTCGGGGGAGGGATAAATTAGGTGTTTAGGATTAAAATATCCACATTACTATATATAAAATAGATAATCAACAAAGACCTACTGTTGCAGCACAAGGAACTGTACTCAATATCTTGTAATAATCTATAGTGGAAGAGAATGTAAAAAAATAATATGTATATATTTATATACATGTATATGTATGTAACTGAACCATTTTACTGTATACCTGAAACTAACACATTATAAATCGACTGTATTTCCATTAAAAAAGGTTTTTTAATCATTATGTTGTATAATGTATACCTGAAGCTAATATAAATATAATGTTATAGGTCAGTTATACTTCAATTTAGAAAATCCTTACATGGAGAAGGAAATGGCAACCCACTCCAGTATTCTTGCCTGGGAGATCCCGTGGACAGAGGAGCCTGGTGGGTGACAGTCCATGGGGTCGAAAGAGTCAGACACAACTTAGCAAGTGAACAACAGCAAGCACACAGTCAGGCCAGTTGTCATTTGGGGAAATACCTCTTGATGAAATGTGATGTGAGATGGAGAGCAAAGTGGCCTAGCAGTATGGAATGTAGAGTTCTGTAAGAAATTAAACCTTATGTATAGAGTCTGAGTGAACTCCAGGAGATGGTGATGGACAGGGAGGCCTGGCGTGCTGCGATTCATGGGGTCGCAAAGAGTCGGACACGACTGAGCGACTGAACTGAACTGAATAGAGTCAGAGTCGCAAATATTCAAATAGTAAAGTTGGGGGCTACGGGAAAAATAAAAAGTCCTTATATTGACTTTCCCACTTCCCCACTTCACAATGTCAGCGTCCTTAATCCTGCTCCTGGGAATTGACTCCCGAATAAACTAGACCACGTCCTCCTCCAAAAACAGGAATAAAGAACTGACCCAGGCGACTCACAACATGGATAAACCTTGAAGACATTACGCAGAGTGAAAGCAACCAAAGGCTACACACTGTATGTTCCACTCGAGTGAAATACCTAGAATAGGCAAGTTCACAGAGCCAGAAAGCGGAGGCTGCCAGGGCGGGTGGGCGCGGGGGACGGGCCGTGACCAGGAAGGGGTGCAGTGTCTCTATCTGGAGTCGGGAAAAAGGTTTGGAAATAGGAGTGGTGGCTACACCACACTGTGAATTCACGCCACCAAATCACATGCATTACACACAGTTAAAGCGGGGCTTCCCTGGTGGCTCAGCTGGTAAAGAATCCGCCTGCGATGCAGGAGACCCTAGTTCCATCCCTGGATCAGGAAGATCCCCTGGAGAAGGGATGCACTACTCACTGCAGGATTCTTGCCTGGAGAATCCCCATGGACAGAGGAGCCTGGCAGGGCTGACAAAGAGTCGGACACGACTGAGCGACTGAGCACGGCACACGTGGTGTGAATGGTGAATTCTGTTATAGCTTTCCATAGTATAAAGTTAAAAAAAAAATCCCAGCTCCAAGCAGGTTACCTCAGCTCCAAGGGTTTGTTTCTGAACCATAAACAGGCCACTGGGAGGATGCATAGATAAGGCACGGAGGCTTGGGCTGACTGGCTGGGAGCAGGCACCCAGATTAATCTGTGTGACGAGCGGCCAACACGTGGAGACCCAGCAGGTTTAACAGGGCAACAACCAGGGTGCTGCCCGCAGACGGGGATGCTGGGGATGGGGGTGGTGGGATTAGGCCAGTGGGCACTTCCTCCCAGGCCTGCCCACGTGGCCCAGAGGCAGCCATGTAAGTCGTCCCCCTGTTGTGGGAGGCCACTTGGCTTCCCCAGGAAGGCCAGAGGCCCCCATGTGATGCCTGCTGCCCCAGGCGGGCAGAAGAGGCAAGGAAAGGAGAGCAAGGCCCTGCCGCCTAAAACCAGCTCCCAAGGTGGAGGGAGAGACTGGCAACTGGGAGGGCAGAGAACAGCACCCCCAAAGATGCCCATCTCATACTCCCCACTTCCACAGCACCCGGGGTGCTGGTCTGCGGACCTCACAACAGCAAGGAACGTCTGGGTTATCCCAGCGGCTCAGCGTCACCCCAGGCTGGGGACAGCGGGGAAGCCTTCAGGAGAGGAGGTTCGGGGATGCTCAAGGTCTCCACCTCCCTCGCTGGCTGTGACGATGGAGGGGCTGTGAGTCAAGGGAAGCAGGCGGCTCCAGGAGCTCGAAAGTCTGGGAGACAGATTCCCCAACCAGCGCCCCCGGAAGAGACTGCAGCCCCATGAGACCCGGGTCAGGCGTCAGATCTCCAGGACCGTGAGGGGACAAGTGTGGTGTCTGCAGCCAGAGGAGGCTTGCAGCAGCTGGACGGCGAATGAAAAAAGCCCAGGGCTCCGGCCTGCACAGCCTTGGGCCCCACCTCTGCCCAGCCTGGTGCTGGGCACAGTGGCCACGCACGCTTGCCCCTGTCCACTGAGGGCCGCAGGGCCCACCCGCCTTGGTCAAGGCGGACCAGCCAGCATGGTGTGCGCCCAGCATCACCCTGCCGGGCAGGGTCAGGGAGACCAAGGACCCGGCTGGGGGGTAGGAGCTGGGCTGTGGGACCCACTCGGGAGGGGGTGCAGGGGGCAGGACTCGTTCCGCTCGTTCCGGCCCCCAGAGGGGGTCAGGGTGAGCAGGGACATGTCAGAAGGTGGGCCTCAGTGTTCCCCAGGAAGATGGGCGCCTCCGGTGGAGGGCTCAGAGGCCTGGGGAGGGGATCCGGCAGCCACGGCGGGGTAGAGCAGGGGAGAAAGAGGCATCTACGTGACAGCCAGGGCCAGGAGGACACGCCTGCGACCTCTCATCCGCAGCCAGGCCTGCATTTCATCAAATGCAAGGTCCCTGGCCTTTGCATACCTGGATGTCAGGCTAGGACCACAGGCCCCGCCAGGCTCCACCAGTCTCCCGACCAGCAGGGGTGGGTCTCTGGGCACCAGCCTCCCTGCTTGAGCAAGCAGGGACTGGGCCCTTACCTGCCTGAGCACTCCTGGGAGCTGACTCAAGTAGCCAGGGGCCACCAGCCTCTACAGGGCCACCCCCCGCCCCCGGCTGCCGTTCCCCTTGGAAGGAGGCCAGGCCCAGGGCCAGGCAGGGCAGGCCACACCTGTTCAGGTAAGCACAGCCTGGCAAGTTCTGGGCCAGCAGGGACCAGAACCCCAGCTCAGGGATCCAGGCCCACGAACAGGCCACTCCTGTGCCGCTCAGAGGCCAGGGCTGTGACCTTGAATGGGGATCCCCCCAGTGCCCCGTTTGTCGAACAAGGCCAGTAAGTCCTGCGTGAGTGGAACAAAGGGGAGCGCCCTGGGGGTTCCCCCGGTCCGGCCTGACACCCCCTTCTTGCTTTCCTGACAGTTCCCCAAGGACCCAGCTGCCCTCAGCTTGGCCGCGGCCCCAACATGGGCGAGAGTGCCCGGTCCCCAGCCCCCGACCCTGGCCAACCAAGTCCTGGCTGCACATTGCCCCGGCCTAGGTCTCTGCATCCGGGAAATGGGGGTGATGCCTGCTCCCCACCGCCCCCCGCATCCAGGCTGTGGCGAGCCCGGGATGACAGCTCAGAGCCCTAGGAGCTGTTACTACTGCTGTTATTGAACAGTTTCCAGACCTGAGAGTAAAAACGTCCCATTTCTGGCCCTTGGGGCATGGGCTGATGGTGGAAGCCGATCTGGCCCCAGACTGGCTTTAACCTGTGAGAACAGGCCCCAGACTCCCAGACCACTACACCACTGGGCCTGGCCGTCCTGCCGGAAGCAATTCAGAAAAGGATCAATGCACAAGTTAGACGCTGGGTAGCTCAGGGGCAATCTGAGAAGGGGCCAAGCTCCAGATCACCTCCCCGCTGCCCAGAGCCCCGTCCAGACCACAGAGACAGGGGAGGCGCCCCAGCAAGCCAGGACGGTGGGGGGATGGGCAGAGCAAGTGCTACAGTCCAAGGGGGACCCAGGCAAGACCCTGTGAAGGTTCAGACAGCACAGCGGCTGGGGGCGGGCGGGCTGCAGACTCCAGGGGTGGCATGGTTGGGAGGCCTCACCGAACAGACTCAGCCTTCAGTAAAGACCCCAGACTGGCACCATCTGAGTGGGGCCCTCTGGAGAGTCCCTCGGACAACAAGGACATCCAACAAGTCCATCCTAAAGGAAACCAGTCCGGAATATTCACCGGGAGGACTGATGCTGAAGCTGAAGCTCCAATACTTTGGCCACCTGATGCGAAGAACTGACTCACTGGAAAAGACCCTGATGCTGATGGAAGGCGGGAGGAGAAGGGGACGACAGAGGATGAGATGGTTGGATGGCATCACTGACTCGATGGACAAGAGTTTGAGCAAGCTCCGGGAGTTGGTGATGGACAGGGAAGCCTGGTGTGCTGCAGTCCATGGGGTCAGAGTCGGACACGACTGAGTGACTGAACTGCAGCAACTCTGGACCAACCCGCACAGCACTGGTGAGCGGGTCAAGCTGGTTCACTCGCCATCCACCACCTGCTGGACAGGTGGAACGGCAAACATTGAACCTGTTCAATGCCAGGGCTTCTGGGCCCCAGGGGACGTGGGAGGCTTGGGGTCCTCCCCGAGAAGATGTTCTGGGGACCCCCAGCCACGCAGGCCTGACGAGGTCACTGGGCACAGTCAGAGCCTGGACAGCTGTAGCTGTGGGCTTGGGGTGCCCCACTGTGGGGGTCAAAGAGGGTCAGAGAAAGGAAGGCAGGACAGCCGCCTGCTGGACTTGGCAAGGCCCCCAGCGGCCCCAGCAGGAGCCGTGTGGGCAGGAAGCAAGGTGAGAAGGTGAGGCCGAGTGAGGGCAAGGGGGGAGAGGGCTGGCTGGGGGGTCGAGTTGGAGGTGCGGGGCGGGGTCATGGAGAAGGCCGGGGTGGGGGAGCTGGCCTGACCGAGGGGTGCCTCTTCCAGGGCTCAGGGGTGCGGCTGGGGAGGTGAGACACACTGGCTCCATCTCTCCAGGTCCCAGGAGAGGAGTGAAGCCCAAGGAGGAGGACAAGAGTGCCCGGCAGCCCCCAAAGCGGAGCCCTGGACCAGCCTGACCAGGCTCTGCCCGCCCCTCCGCCCCGGGGCGATCTCAGCTGACAGCAGGGGAAACCTGCCCACCCGGGCCTCCAGTGCAGGGCACCGCAGAAGCTGGCTAGGGACACGTGTGCCTCAGGGATCTCTGGTCCAGTCGGGCAGCCTGGAGCCAGGCACGGACTGCCACCTGGAACCAGACCCATGCAATGGCTTTCCAGCAGCGGCTCAGGTGGGGCCCAAGGCGGTCGGCCATGAACAGCGGTCACTGCTGGAAGTCGCACTGTCCAGGCACGACACAGGAGGAGGGGTGGGGGCCAGGGAAGGGGCCGGGCAAGGCAGGGCAAGGCCGACAGAGTGAGACTTGACCTCAGGACCCCTGACTTTGGGCCTGCTGGATGTGAGCCGGGGCCTGGGTGTGGAACCGGACCTCAGCAGGTGAAACGTGCTCAGCGTCTGAAACACACTTACTCATTCAGGCCTCACCAATCCGCCTAGGAGGGCCCCGGGCCCCCACCTTAGAGACGGGCACACAGAGGTCCCACCGCAGCTGATTTTCCTTCTCCTTTGTTGTCCCCAAGGCTCCCTCAGTCCCCGAGGAGCTGTTTCCTGAAGCCGGGCTGCAGTCATCAGGGCCAAGTGCCCAGAGACAAGCCCTGGGCCCACATCCAGGAGAGCCACACTGCAGCCTGACAGCCCAGCTGCTGCTCCCTGGGGCAGGCCCCGTCCCTCTCTGGGCCAGCTTCCTCACTCCATCCCTAAGGCGCCTGCTCTGACAGTCCCGGGCTATAAGCACCCAGGGGTGGGGGTCTTCCCCGCGGCAAAGGGGCCACAAGCGTGGAAGAGGGAGGAGGCCGCAGGCCCTGAGGCCTCAGGGAGCCGGTGATGGGGATTTGCATGCGTTACATACATGTACATACATGTACATGCGTGGCAGACTTGTTCACAAGGCCGAGGGCCCGGCAGAGGAGCAGCCTCTGGGAAGGGAGGACCCAGGTGGGCCCGGGGTCCTCTGCAACCCCACAGAGCAGTCTCCCGGGGATGCCCACCTGGCTGTTCCCAGAAGCTTTCCTGATGAACCCTGCTGTGCCAGGTGGCAGCAGGCAGGGAAGGCTGCCGGGTCCTCACCCTCTGTGGGCACCAGGGGTGGGCACCAAGGGTGGTCCCCAGGCCCCCACCTCGGCCCTGCTGACTGGCTGGCCGTGAAGTCCCTTCTCTCTGACCGACCGCTTCCCCCAGGGATGTCAAGTGCCACGAAGGTCCCACTAGCTCGGGGTGGAGGGGTCCCTTCCCCACCGGGTGCTCCCTAGTCTCGAACATTCCCTGACGTCTATCAGTTCCCTGCTGCCCCCCCACAGGCTGCTCCAGGTGTGGTGCCTTCCCTCCCCCCTCCACACACACACACACACACACACACACACACACACACGCAGCCGAGCAGCCCTGCTCTTTGAAGCCTTCTCCGACAAAGGCGCCCCAGCCCTCTCCACCCGTCCCTCCTGCACAGCTTCTCTGCAGCTCTGTTAAGCCATCCCCCCACCCCCAGCCCTGTCTCTCCCACCTGGGTTTCGGTTTCGGAGCCAAAAGGCAAAGCTAGGCCTGTCTGGTCAGTGTGGGAGGCACTGGGGGTGGGGGGGATGGGGGAAGGGGCCCAGAGCACCTCCAGGAGTCATGACCCCACCCCCTCACCCACCTCCCGCTGAACCTGCTCCTGATTCATCGACAAATATTTGCCAAAGCTCCGGGACGAACCAGGCCCCAGATCCCAAGGCGGGAGAGGCTCCCGGGCTGAGCAGGGCTGGGCGTCTCACATCATGGGGCACAGTGTGTCCCGACAAGGATGCGCCAGGACAGGACGCACACCAGGCCCCACGACCCTCAGGCGGGAACTCGCAGGACAGGAATCGGGATTTGGATCCAGGATAGTGACTGCAAGTGGTCCTGGGCCCTTGGGGGTGAGGGGAGCGCTCTAAACTCGACTGTATAACCTCACTAAAAATCGCTGGACTGTGTCTTTATAATGAGCGAATTTTATGGCATGTAAATCATGCCTCATAAAAGTGGGTACAAATTAAAGAATGCGGGTTAGAAGCAGGCCAGGCAGGAAGGCACGGCACAGACATCAGTGCAGAGGTCAGAAAGAATGAGGAAGGGGCCACGTGAGCGGGAGCCTGCCCACGAGTCACG
Organism: Kobus ellipsiprymnus; assembly: GCA_006410655.1. Lineage (NCBI taxonomy): Eukaryota > Metazoa > Chordata > Mammalia > Artiodactyla > Bovidae > Kobus > Kobus ellipsiprymnus. The sequence continues at coordinate 347,604 of SJYR01000268.1, read as the reverse complement.
TGCCAGGGCCTGGACTGGGGACAGGCTCTTCTCAGGTCCCGGGTGGAGAAGAGGGTGGGACAGAGGTGTGGGCTGTGTCCCCAGGTTAGAGGTTTGTCCTAAGCCCAGCCCCAGTTGGCCAGGAGACCTTGGGCAGGGTGCCTAACCTCCCAGAGTCCCGCCCTGCATAAAAAAAAAAAGCAAAAAAGATGCAAATGTCTGTAAGATTAAATTTTAAAAAGTGGGGAGGAGGAACGAAAAGAATGAAAAAAATGTCCTGAGTGAAAAGACAGGGCTTCCTGCTCCCCAGTGGCAAGGATTAAGCTGTATGCCCCGTGTTCCCTGGCACAGCTGTGTGCTAAGTCCCTTCAGTGCTGTCTGACTCTTTGAGACTCTATGGACTGTAGCCCACCAGGCTCCTCTGTCCATGGGATTCTCCAGGCAAGAACACTGGAGTGGGTTGCCAAGCTCTCCTCCGGGGATCTTCCCAACCTAGGGACAGAACCCGTGTCTTATGTCTCCTGCATTGGCAGGCGGGTTCTATACCACAGTGCCACCTGGGCATTGCTGGAAAGGGGATAAAGCCCCCGGACAGTCCTGGCAGGTGGGACTAGCGATGCTCAAGATTTCGTAGGTCCCTGTTGCCTCCTGCAGCCTCGCTGGGATAGGCACAGGGGGAGGTGGGCCGACCCTGCCCTGCCCTCAGGAAGCTCAGAGTTGAGTGGAAGAGTCGGACAATTAAAGCTACCACCCCACAAGCCAAAGCAGATTTACAGATGGGAGCAAAGGTCATGCGGTAAGAGTGCACAGTACTCCGAGGCAGGACAAGGGAGGGGCAGCTGGGGAGCAAGGGTGGGGTAGACTGTGGTGTGGACCACCAGCCCACGACTGACGCTGTCACACCCCAACATGCTCCTGTTTCCCCAGCAACGTGGGCAGCGATGCCTGTTGGCAGTTTGGAACTGGCCATGATGGAATAGTTACAAACACTGGCAAGTGCCAATCTGCAAATCAGGGACTTTTGTTTCCCCCAGAGTTAACTGATGATTTATTTCCAAATGAAATGTGTGTGTGCACACACGTACTATCAGACACTGTTTCTGAGAAAGGGACGTTTAGTCTGAGACTTGAAGGAATCCTAGAAGTAGGTGGAGTAGGAAAGAGAATTCAAGCAGAGGAAGCAGCGTTTGCAAAAGCCATGAAATGGGCAGATGGAGGGCTAGCTATATTCCACTGAGTGGTCAGAGAGCAGGGGCTAGGGAGAAAGGGTACCAGAGTACTGGGGTGTCGACACAGAGATGAGATTTTTAGGAAGGGAACCCTTGGAGCAGGGCCCCAACCTCTAGGATCTAACCCTGATGATCTGAGGTGGAGCTGATGTAATAATAAAAGCAGTGAAGTGCACGAGAAATGTCGCGCGTGTGAATCATCCCCAAACCCCACCCCACCCCAGGTCCAACGACAAACTGTCTTTCATGAAACTCGTTCCCTGGTACTGAAAAGGTTGGGGACCGCTGCCTTGGAGGATTCGAGCCAGGAAGGACACAGTTAGGTCAAACAGGGCCCTAGGGATCACTCACTGTCTGTGTGGCCGTATACTCAAGCACCCCTCCCTCCCCAGCCAACTTCCCTGGAGCACAGCACCTCTTCCCTCCGCCCTCACTATATGATGCTGTGTGGCTTGCCCATCATCACAGCCCCTGCCCACTGGCTAATCAGAGGACTCACAGCTCTGGCCAGAGGTGAGCTGGCTCAAGGGGAGGACACACTGCTCAGGGAAGAAGGGGAGGGAGGCACCTACTCCCTCTATGGGATCTCGGAGCTGGGTGGACGCAGGCTGCAGCCTGCCTGGCGGACGTGGAGAAGGCGGGTCAGGCAGGATCAGGGGCAGAGAGGATAGCCCTGTGGCCAGCCTGCCCTCCTCTCTTGTGGTCTCCATGAATTCCCTTGAGCTTGTCAGCCAGTTCAGTTCTGGGCTTAGCCACTTGCCACTGAGAGAGCCCCAGCAAAGACTTTTCCTAAGCAAATAAGCCAACAATTACCGGAGCCTTACTTCCTTGTTTTCCTTGGATTATGTTTTGATTATTTGATTTTTTTAACTATGTGTGTGCCCTTTCATAAATAAAACACAAAAACAAACAAAAAAAAATTCACAAAGCTATTTGTTTTGGAAAAGACAAATTCAAACGCTGCCTCTTACTCCTCTGGGCGTGCCCGGCTTGGGCTCTGATCTCCGACAGCACAGAGCCCCACTGGCTCTCTGCTCCTGCCCTCGCAGCTCGGGGAACCTCAGCCCTGACCTGGGAGGCATGTCTCCTTCATCCAGGCAGGATCTGCAGGTGGACTTTGGTCCTGCACAAAGAGCACTGCAGCTGGCTCTACGCAAAGACTTCCTGGGTTCTGACTCCAGGACTGAGCTTCCCTGGTGGTAAAGAACCCGCCTGCCAATGCAAGTAGATGTAAGAGACGTCTGAGTGGGGAAGATCCCCTCGAGGAGGAAGCTGCAACTCATCCCAGTCTTCTTGCCTGGAGAATCCCATGGACCGAGGAGCCTGGCGGGCCACAGTCCATGGGGTTGCAGAGTCAGACAGACTGACGTGACTTAGCATGCACGCACGACTCCAAGAGGTGAGGCTCCTTAGGAGCATCCAGTGGCTCCCAGGGAGCTGGCTGGGCCTGGGCCACGGCAGCCAGCTGGCTGGGCCTGGGGCACATTCCTGCCTGGACACCAACTTGGCCTCTGTGGCCTCTAAGCTGTGTGGCCCTGGGCAAGTCACTTCCCCTCTCTGAGCCCCACTCTGGGGCCTCCCCTGTAAAGACAGGCTGACAGTTAAATGTAGGGTTTTTCTCAGGCTGGGAAACAGCAGATGGAAGAAAACAGGAAAACAGAGATGGAAGAACACTCACTCCCCATCCTTGGGGAAATCACGGAGCCTTTCTGCAAGAGAGCAGCTAACATGGATTGAGTGGTGGCAAAACACTCCCCCCACCTCATTTAATCTGCACAACGTCTCCAAAAAGCACTAGGATGAACCCATTTAACTCAATCAGACCTCAGTTTCTTCATCTGCTTATTGGCCCACCCAGGGTCACAGAGCTGATGAGTGGGTGTGGTCCTGGCTCATAATCAAGGTCTACAAACCTTCTAGGTCTGGAAACCTGCCTCCAAGAGATAAAGACCTGATGGGCTGGAAGGGAAATCCCACTGGAGCACCCTCCCCCGACCCAGGCCAGGAGGGGGCTGTTCTGCAGGAGGGAGAGCTGAGCTTGAGCAAGTAGGGCAGGCAGGAAGGACTCCCGGGTGGAGGAACTGTGAGTGCAATGCCTGGGAGGGAGGGAGGAAGACACATTCCAAGTTCTTTAGCTCAAAACTGGCTGTGTGGGGAGGAACCCGCAGCACCCACTGCAGGATGGGAATCTGCAAAGTGCCCTGGAGAGTCAGCCCTTGAGAACTTGTGCTGTCCCCGCCCTGGCCCAAGTCGCCGCCCTCTTCTCTAGGTCTTCCAGGGTTCCCAGCCATCCTGTCCAGGATGCTTCCTGGATTGGTTCTAGGGCCTGTGGCTTCTCTCTTCAGGGAGGAGTCCTTCTCCATGTCCTGGCTTGCTGGGTAACACACTGGAGCACCTTCTCACTCAACATCTCCTTTTATCCTCGTACCCACTCTGCCAGAAAGGATGACTGTGCCCATTATGCAGACTGGAGAGGTAAGGCTGTAGTCCAGAGTGTCTGCATCCCTACAAGCAGCTCCGTGGGCCAGGCTACATCCCCCAGCCTTCTCCACCTGGGGCCAGGTGCGCCGTGAGTCCTGTAAGGGGGTGGGCAGCGGGGAGAGCCCAGGGAGCGGAAGAGACAGCCCTGCAGAACCCTCTGAGCCACCTGCAGGAAGTTCGCAAGTGCCGCAGACGATGCTGCCCCCGCCGGGGCCACACACAGCGCAGGGTTACCGCTCACCTCACAGGAGAAAACCGCAGACCCACAGACCCGCCCAGGGGTCTCCAGGCCCTGGGACCCCAGCAACAGCAGGGCAGAGCCCTGCATTAACCACTCAGTGCATCCGGTGTCTGAAAGGTTTAAAAGGAATAGGAAGATACTTCCCTAGTCTTGGGGTGGAGCAGGAAGACACAAAAGAGAAAAATCTAAAGAAAAAAATCCAATCTATTCAAATGCATTAAAAAAAAAAAAAAGCTCCTGTGATTATAAAGGGAAAAAGATTTGCAATGCATTGTATAAGACTAACCTCGATACAAAGAGCTCCAACAACACAACAAGCAAAACTCCAACCCAAGAGAAAGCAAAACACAGATTTAAATGACCAATTAGACATTGAAAGCAATCATGGAATCAAACATTAAAGTCATAATGAAATAGTATTGTTTTGTCAACCTGTTTGGCAAAGATAAAAGACTTTTGCCAGCTGCAGGTGTGGGTGAGGGTGTGGAATGGTGACCGACTTTAGGGAGGAGGACCGTGTTCACCTGGAAGCCGGCTGCAAGGGCGACGTGGTGGCACCGGGCAGAGGCTGCTCTGCAGGTGCATCGTGGGTAAAGGAACCCTACATTCTGGGTCCTTCTGAGAGACTGATGGAGCCCACAGAGTGGGTGAGTCCACAGGATGGGTGACCGTGTAAGTAAAACTGACTTTCCAGGACACTACATAACAGAGAGGGGCCACCGGACACTGGGCTACAAAATAAAAGGACAGACTCTGGTAAACCTCTGTTTGTTGTTTGTTTGTTTTCAAATAAGTTGTCTCTCATTCAGCTTTGCTTCCTTCCAGGCGTTCATTCTACCCTAAAGCCCGGTTTGGGGGCTGGGCTTGGGGCCTCTCGGGCGGGGCCGCTGGGACCTGGCGCTTGGCGCACAGGGGAGCCCAGGGTGCGGCGGACGACAGGTGGCCACGGAGCTGTCTTCGCGGGGCGGGGGCGGCGCATCCCTCACAAAGACAGTCCTTGGGGCTGACCTGTGCGCCTCGAGTCCCGAGTCCCGGGAGGGGCTCCCGTCCCACAGCCGGGATGGAGTAGCCGAGACGCGCTCCCCCGACGCACGGATCTGGGCTCGGGTCCTCGGGTCCCCAATCCCGGGACAGAAGCAGAGACGCGAAGGGAGTCTCAGACCGGAGCGGGGGACCCTGGGCCGGGGAAGCTGCCGGCCGGGGAGTGGAGCCCCCACCCTCTGAAGCAGAGGTCGGGGAAAGCCTGCTGGGCAACCGGGCCGCGCAGGAGCGACGCCTCCCCGGGCTCGGGCTGACCTGGGACACCACACGGCCCCAGGGCTGTCCCCACTTGGGGCCCGCGCTCACCGAGCATCTCTTTGCGCCGCTGCGTGTGAGGCTGGTCCGTGTAGACCCACTCGAAGTCGCTGCGGCCCGCGCTGTTGCCCATGGTGGGGCTGGGAGCGCGGCTCTGAGCGCCCAGCTGCTGCGCAGGGCTCGGCTCCGCGGCACCTGCGTCCTGCGCGAGGACCAGTTCAGGGCTCGGGGGCGGGGCCTCGAGCGCCTGGGCCACCGGGAGGGGCGGGGTCTTGGGGGCGGAGCCTCAGGGCGGGGCCGGGGCGCCCGTGCCAGCCCGAGGGGCAGGCCCTCGGGGGCGGGGCCTCGGGCTGGGCGGAGGTGAGTCCCCGGGCCTCTGGGCGCCTCAGTTGCCTCGGGTTGGAACTCAGTTGCCTCAGTGTGACCCCGGGAGAGTCCCTGGGCCGCGGGGTGTGCGGGGACGCCGGTGCCCCCGGCTTCCCGGAGGCCCCATCGCGACTGGGCGCCTGTTCTCTCAGCGGCCCAGAGCCACTCGCGCTCCCGCCGCCCCTGCCCCGACGGACCCGCCGGTGAGGAGCGTCCCTCCGCCCCGCCCCGCGGCCCGGGGCAGGGGTTGGAGGGTAGGGATTAGACGGCTGCGTTGCGCAGGTGAAAAGAAGGGGAGGCTTCCCTGGCGGTCCAGCGGTTAAGACTCCGCGGTTCCACTGCAGAAGACGTGGAGGCAATCCCGCATGCCCTCATGCCCCGCCTTGCAGCCAGAACAAACAAACAAAAACAGAAGGAGCTGGGGAAAGGTTGTCACAGCGATCCGCCCTGCCCCTACCCACTCCTTTCATGCAATTGGGCAGAGGGCAGGGGATGAGGCGTCTACAGCTTCAAGGAGATGAGTCAGCCCCATGCCCGCCTTCAGGGAAAGCCAAGAACAGGAACATGGGCACGGAAGAGGCCGGTTACGACTCAGGATGATACGTGCCCGGACACAGGTAGGTCCTGGGACAGCCAGGGCACAGTCCAGGGGTTTTTGTATTAGGTCTCAAAGGGTGAGTAGGAGTTCAACAGCTAAAGAAGGCCAGCGGTAGAGCCAATGGAAGATGGAAAGGCTGGGACTTGGAAGAACCTATACCTTGTCAGAATGGAGCCTGGTTTGGGGGGAGTCGGGGCGCAGGGCTCATCTTCCTGCTTCCCAGGGATCCCCCCCGTCCTCCTCTTGCTCCTTTGGGGTTTTGCATGGTGTGCCCTGTGTACTGGAGCCCGACCTGCAGGAGCTGCCTGGGGAAGCAGACTGACCTGGAAGTCAGAGGTGCCACAAGGCAGGCAGGAAATGATGGTGGGCATCGCCCCCAGTCTCCTGCAAGTCTGTGGCCAGGGGTGTGATGCATTTGGCAGACCGCCCTCAGCCTAGGGCCAGAGGCACTCCTGGCATGAGATGACATGGGAAGCAACTATGTGGGCACACCGTGGCAGCCAGCCACCTGGCTGAGTCAAGGGTAGGAAAATGGGCCATTTCGGAGGCTGGCCTCCCTGTCCAAAAGGAACATGCTTAGAACCTTAGGTCACCATCACCCCCTGCACCACCCAACAGTGTCATCTTCTTGGCTTGCACACCTCTGGGAACGGAAAGCTCAGCATTTCCCAGGGCAACCTGCTCTGCTCACAGCCAGAGGGAGCCATAGCAGTCATCCCAACTGCGGCCACTTTACAGATGGGTAAACCGAGGTTCAGAGATAAAGAGACCCTCAGAATAAGCTTCCCTGATGACTCAGACAGTAAAGAATCTTCTTGCAATGCAGGAGACTAGGTTCAACCCCTGGGTGGGGAAGATCCCGTGGAGAAGGGAATGGCAACACACTCCAGTGTTCTTGCCTGGACAATTCCATGGACAGAGGAGCCTGGTGGGCTGCAGTTCATGGGGATCGCAAAGACTCGGACACCAGTGAGCAATGAACACTTTTACTTTCTTTCACTGTTCAGAATAAGCAGGAAAGCTGGGACACGCCCTTGATCTTCCACTTTAAAGGCCAAAGTCAGAATGTCAGCCCCATGTTACAACCAGTGAGATCTGGGTCCCAGCTCTGCCATCTCGGCACCACCATGCCTGCCAGCTCCCTGTTCCCAGGCCAGAGATCAGAAAACCACTCACAGATGGACCCCAGGACTCCGCCTGTCCAGTTGATACTTGCCCAATGGCTTCATTTTACAGATGAGAAAATTGAGGCCGAAAAGGGGACAAGTCAAAGGACAGGCTGGAGAGACACCTGGGAGTGTAATAAAGGCTCGTGACTTTCAGTCCTGTTGCTGTTCAGTTGCTAAGTCATGTCCAGCTCTTTGTGACCCCGTGGGCTGCAGCATGCCAGGCTTCCCTGTCCTTCACCATCTTGTTTAAACTCATGTCTATTGAGTCAGTGATGCCATCCAACCATCTCATCCTCTATCATCCCCTTCTCTTCCTGCCTTCAGTCTTTCCCAGCATCAGGGTCTTTTCCAGTGAGTCAGTTCTTCACATCAGGTGGCCAAAGGATTAGAGCTTCAGCTTCAGCATCCGTCCTTCCAATGAATATTCAGGGTTGATTTCCTTTAGGATTGACTAGTTTGATCTTGCTGTTAGAGACTCTCAAGAGTCTTCTCCAGCACCACAAAAGCATCAGTTCTGCATCACTTAGCCTTCTTTATGGTCCAACTCTTACAACCCCACATGACTACTGGAAAAACCATAGCTTTGACTATATGCATCTTTGTTGGCAAAGTGATGTCTCTGCTTTTTAATACTCTGTCTAGGTTTGTATAGCTCTTCTGCCACGGAGCAAGCATCTTTTAATTTCGTGGCTGGCTGCAGTCACAGTCTGCAGTGATTTTGGAGCCCCAAAATATAAAATCTACCACTCTTTCCACTTTTCCCCCATCTATTTGTGATGAAGTGATGGGACCGGATGACATGATCTTTATTTTCTGAATGTTGACTTTTAAACCAGGTTTTTCCATTCCTGATTAATCCCCAGAGTTCCCCAAGGTCAGCTTGGACCACAGAGACTCGGCTTCAAGACGGTGAACCCACTCAGAACACATGTCCTAGCCTCCCCACCACGTCTCAGGTCCTGGAAATGAAAGAAACTGCATATCTGCTTGCAATGTGGTATCCTACGTGGGATCCTGAACCAGAAAATGGGAATTAGGTAAAAACTAAAGGAATCTGAATAAAGTATGGACTTCAGTTGGTGATAATGTATTAACATTAAAAATGTTCATTTTTCTTATTCATTAGATTATATTAATATCTTATAGATACAAAGAGAATTGGGTGTAGAGGCTATGGAACCATCAATACTATCTTCATAGGTTTTCTGTAAATCTAAACCAGATGTTAAAGTTTATTTAAAAATGAAGCCTAGGGACCTTGCTGGTGCCAGTGGCGAGGACCCCTCTCTTCCTCTGCAGGGAAAACAGGTTCAGCCCTTGGCTGGGGAACTAAGAGACTGCATGGCACACAGTGTGGAAAAAAAATTAGATAATTAATTAAAATAAACATGAAGTGTATAAAATATACATATACACATATACCTGTACATACCTACATATACAGATACACACGTACATATGCATATATATATGTACGCATATATATGTAATTGTTGTTGTTAAATCCCTAACAGCATTGGAAAACAGAGACTTTTGCGGGTGGTAACTGAAAGGAAGCCAACAAGGCCAGCCACTCTTCCCTGACTCCTGCACCTCCTTCAGCCCCCACTTCCTCTAAGCTGGGTGCCAGCCCCAGTAGGGGGGCTCACTGACCCCTAGCACGGACCCTGACCAGAGGCTCTTGGTCAGGGGGCTCTGGCATCTTCAGCTGCCTGTGAGGGGCAGGAAGCACCTGTTCCCATAAGTCTTAACATAGAGCTTGCTGCCCCAGCAGAAGTCCTCTCCCGCCCCATGTTTGCAGAAAACAGGCCAGAATGCATTCCACACTGCACCTCCCCGCCATCCCCAAAGCCGACAGTCTATCAGCCCATGACGCAGAGCCAGCCAACACCGGAGGGAAATCACTCCATGAAAAAAGGGCAACCCGGGGCTTTCCTGGTGGCTCAGATGGTAAGGAATCTGCCTGCAATCCAGGAGACCCAGGTTGGATTCCTGGGGCAGGAAGATCCCCTAGAGAAGGGAATGACTACCCACTCAAGTATTCTTGCCTGGAGGATTCCATGGACAGAGAAGACTGGGCTACAGTCCATTGGGGTCACAAAGAGTTGACACGACTGAGCGACTAACACTTTCACTTTTCACCCCAAGAATGGGAGGAACTTCACACCTGGGAAAACAGAGCCAGGTGCGGGAAGAGAACTGGATTGAGGAATGAGAGTAATGTCTCCCAGGAAACATAAAGGTCTATTCCAACCTGTTAAAATAAAGAAACACACCAGAGATGGGTAGGTGCAAATTGCTTCTTTAAAAAGAAAAAAACAAGCAGCAACCAATCTCAGGCCCTCCCCGACAGGCCAGTGGTTAAGAATCCCTGCTTCTACTGCAGAGTTCCAGCCCTGGCTGGGGAACTAATATCTCACATGCCCAACAGCACAGCCACATGTGGGGAGGGAAACCTCTGTTGAAATGAAGGCATGTGAAAGAAGAGAACTGAAGAGCAGGAATAGAAACCCAACATCCTCCTAATGACATTTCTAGAAGGAGAGAGAGAATGAAGGAGAGGCGACATTTACGGTCTTCCCCTGCCTTTTCTTCTTCAAAGAAATAACCTCCAACTGAAATTGTAATGTGATTGTGTGTATGGACGGTTCTGCCAGCCTGACACACATTGTTAAATCGTCTGCAAATCTGCTTATCATCTGCTCCCTCCTCCAGAGCGTCTCTTTCCCTATGGTGCAACTCTTCACCCCTAAGGCCCAAGAGTTTCTAGCATAGGAGATGACCTTAATAACAATTTGTTAAATGAAAGAATGAATGAGTCACATCAAACGTGATAAATTTCCCCAGAACAAAGGAAAGACGTGTTTTCAGACTGAAGAGGGTGTCGACGAGGAAAGCTTGGTTCAGCCAGTTTGGCAAACTCTGCGGCAAAATCTACCGAAGCTCAACCGCCATCCTGATGGGGGGACTTTCACTCCTGGGGACATCGTGCAAAGAAACGGAAATGACATTCACCAAAGACGTGTGCAGGGATGTTCATAGCAGCTTTACTGGCAGGAGCCCAGTCCTGCAGACAATCCCAGCCTCCAGCCACAGGAGAACAGACAGAGGTCTCAGGGCCAATTCACCTGCCGGAAGGTGTGACGAGATCAAACAACAGCACCGAGACTTACACCAACGTGTGTCTCACCTGAGCGTCTGCATTTTTTGTATTTCTTTTTTATAATGCTTTTAATTTTATATTTGATTTACTTATGTTTCAGTTGCACTGGGTCTTTGCGGCTGTGCGGATTATCCTCCAATCACAGCGAGCGGGGGCTACTCTTCATTGCAGTGTCCGGGCGTCTCATGGCAGTGGCAATTCTTGTTGCAGAGCACAGGCTCTAAGCGCGGATTCAGTAATTTCGGCTCATGGGCGGGTTCACTGTGGTGCAGCAGCTTCGTCGCTCCGAGGCATGTGAGATCTTCCCAGACCAGGGATCAAGCCTGTGTCCCCTATACTAGCAGGTGGATTCTTATCCACTGTACCGCCGGGGGGGTCCCGATTTTCTGTATTTCTGATGTTTTGACATCCTGGGGCATTGCTGACCCTGAAGAGACCACCCTCCAGGGCTGGCCGGTTCCTAAAGATGGTGAAAGCCTAGCCTGGGAGCATGCCTTTCCTATCGGGCCAGTCCAGTGTGAGTCCCTCAGTCGTGGCTGACTCTGAGACCCATGGACTGTAGCCCGCCAGGCTCCTCTGTCCATGGGATTCTCCCAGCAAGAATACTGGAGTGGGTTGCCATTTCCTCCTCCAGGGGATCTTCCCAACCCAGGGACTGAACCAGGGTCTCCCGCATTGCAGGCAGACTACAGTCTGAGCCATCAGGGGAGCCCCCTTCCTATAGGACAAACTCACCTATGTGGGGCCGGCCTCCTCTGTCCTCAGGGCCAGTGTTCCCCTGCCCGGATCACCCCAAGGCCAGATACCAGACCACTGGACATACAACCTGAATAAAACTCTTCAAACGAGGACTTCCCTGGGGGTCCGATGGTTTAGACTCCAGGCTTCCAATGCACAGATTCAGTTCCTGGTTGGGGAACTAAGATCTCACATGCTGCATGGCACAGCCAAAAAAAAAAAAGAAAAGATTAAAAATAAAATAAAATTTAAAATAGCTTAGAAGTTCTTCAAAGTGGACGTCCCTGGTGGTACAGCCAGTGAGAATCCTCCTGCCAATGCAGGGGAAACAGGTTGGATCCCTGGTCTGGGAAGATTCCACATGCCTCGGAGCAACCAAGCCCCAGAGCCCCAGCTACTGAGCCTGTGCTCCGAAGCCCACGGGCCACGGCTGAGGCGAGCACCCCTCGAGCCCGCGCTCGGCAACAAGAGAAGTCACCGCAATGAGAAGCCTTCGCACCACAGGGAAGCGTAGCCCCTGCTCACCGCAAGTAGTAAGAGCAGGCGTGTGGCAAGGAAGACCCAGCGCAGCCAGAAAGAAACAAATAAAAATATTTTTAAAAAATTATTCAAACTAACAAATCCTAAGCATGCTGACCATGCCTCACCCGTTCCTTCCTGGAAACCACAATCAAGGCTCCGGCCCTGCTCCGCGCTCACACCCTTTGCTCCTGAACCTGCCCTGGTGGCCTGCCCCTGCTCTGGCAAACTGCGCAGGACGACTGTCTCATTCAGGACGGTGGCTCCCTGAGCTGCTGGCTTCACCGAACCTGAATGACAATAAAGCCTACATTTTGAAGCGGGGTGGTTGGGCTTCCGATGGAAGGAGGTGCTCTTCGCGGACTCACTGGTCCCGCCAGAGGGCAGTGGCTGTCCGGGAGCGTGGCGCCACCTGCTGGCGAACGTGCGTCGGTGTCGCTGCTGTTTTGAGTCTGAACCCTTCCTCGCGCAGAGGCCAGAGGACGTTCCCTGGGGTCCCCCTTTTTCTTGATTAACCAGCTAAGTTTCCAAAGGCCCCCAAGCGCTGTGGCCGGGGGCCCAACCTGGCAGCCCTGATGCATGTGGGCAAACCGAGCTGCCCTGGAAGGTCCCCTGCCTTTCAGCCTGGCCTGCCGAGCAGAGGAGGCCTCTTCAGAATCACCCTGCCAGCGCACCCACCCCAGGGCCCACGACACCCAGCAGGGCCTGGGGGCAGGGCCGTAGCTGTGTGGTTTGCCTTGCTGCAGTCCTGTTTCCCCCCTGACCCAGCAGACTAGGAGGGACCACACTGGTGGGGACATGGGAGGAAGGGGAGGGCGGCCCTAAAGAACCACCCGAGGTAGGGGCTGCAGCCTTGAGGGTGACCACTGGGCCCTTGTTCCTGCCCCTCCTTATTCCTATCAGCCCAAACCAGAAACTAAAAATCACAGAATGAACCAGAATAAAAGCCTCAAAAAAAAGAGGAGTGGTAGAGAAGAGGGGAAAAAAGGAAGAAAAACCAAAGCCCTAGATACAGGGGGAGAAAGCAAAAGGTGAAAACATAAATTATATATTCTACACATATCCATAAAATATAATAAATTTACATAAAGTATATTTTAAATATTTTAATAATTTATAAAATATATAATAATTTTTACATATATACTTAAAGTCATAGTTTCACCCAATTGGAGGTACAAAATTTAGAAAGTAATAAATTATATATATATATACATATATATATAAAACTATACTAACAAAAACACCATAGAATTTATCTAACAAAAAGATTTAAAACGCACCAGTTAGCTTTTGTGCTGCTATAATCCTGCATTCTTGCCTGGGAAATCCTATGGACAGGGGAGCCTGGCGGGCTATGGCCCACAGGGTCACAAAGAGTCGGACATGACTTAAGGACTAAGCATGCATGCACGATGCTATTACATATGTTCTAAACTTCTGGAGTGGGTAGCCATTCCCTTCTCCAGGGGATCTTCCCAACCCAGGGATCGAACTCAGGCGTCCCGCACTGCAGGCAGATTCTTTATTGTCTGAGCCACCAGGGAAGCCCAAGAATAGTGGAGTGGGTAGCCCATCCCTTCTCTGGCAGATCTTCCTGACCCAGGAGTTGAACCCGGGTCTCCTGTATTGCAGGCAGATTCTTTACTAGCTGGCTGCCAGAGAAGCTCCAGGTTCTAAATTAGCTTTAGTATTTGCTATTAATAACATCACCCCCTGACAAAACTTCATGGGATTTACTACTGGGGCTCAAAAGATTGTCATACCTGGGGATCCAACCAACTTTGAGCACTGTGACCCGTATAATTTTAGGGAAGAAACTGAATATAAAATAGAGAGGAGATAGATATAATTCACTTTAACACTAGCCTTATGTAAATTTCCCATGGTCATAGTTCTCTTTGCCCTAAAATATCCCATATTGGGCAAAGATGCTCTAACACTATGAATAATAAAATAAAATAAGTCTTTTGCATCTACAAACTGATTTGATAAAATGGGAACCCACAGACCCTCAATTAAAATAGTTAATGTGACCCAATGCAAATTGGAGCAGACTTCATTTTTTCAGTTCAGTTCAGTCACTCAGTCGTGTCTGACTCTTTGTGACCCCATGAACCGCAGCACACCAAGCTTCCCTGTCCATCATCAACTCCGGGAGTCCACCCAAACTCATGTCCATTGAGTCAGTGATGCCATCCAACCATCTTATCCTCTGTCGTCTCCTTCTCCTCCTGCCCTCAATCTTTCCCAGCATCAGGGTCTCTTCCAATGAGTTAGCTCTTTGCATCAGGTGGCCAAAGTATTGGAGTTTCAGCTTCAATCTCAGTCCTTCCAATGAACACCCAGGACTGATCTCCTTTAGCATGGACTGGTTGGATCTCCCTGCAGTCCAAGGGACTCTCAAGAGTCTTCTCCAACACCACAGTTCAAAAGCATCAATTCTTCGGTGTTCAGCTTTCTTTATAGTCCAACTCTCAAATCCATACATGACCACTGGAAAAACCATAGCCTTGACCAGATGGACCTTTGTTGACAAAGTAAAGTCTCTGCTTTTTAATATGCTGTCTAGGTTGGTCATAACTTTCCTTCCAAGGAGTAAGCATCTTTTAATTTCATGGCTGCAATCACCATCTGCAGTGATTTTGGAGCCCCAAAAAATAAAGTCTGACACTGTTTCTACTGTTTCCCCATCTATTTTCCATGAAGTGATGGGACCGGATGCCATGATCTTCGTTTTCTGAATGTTGAGCTTTAAGCCAACTTTTTCACTCTCCTCTTTCACTTTCATCAAGAGGCTCTTTAGTCCTTCCTCACTCTCTGCCATAAGGGTGGTGTCATCTGCGTATCTGATATCTCATGTACTTAAGCAAGTCATGGACAAGTGTCAGCTCATAATTATGATAAATGAGCTCAAATTAAATTACCTCTTTTATTTATGGTGCATATAAAACATTCCTAACAGCCTTTTAAACTGAACTTCGTTTGACGAAAATTTAAATTAGTGAGAAGGTAGACAGGCAATCATTAAAACTTGTGCTTCCTCCAGCCCAGCGTTTCTCATGATGTACTCTGCATATGAGTTAAATAAGCTGGGTGACAATATACAGCCTTGAAGTACTCCTTTTCCTATTTGGAACAAGTCTGTTTTTCCATGTCCAGTTCTAACTGTTGCTTCCTGACCTGCATACAGGTTTCTCAAGAGGCAGCTCCAAAATCACTGCAGACGGTGACTGCAGCCGCGGAATTAAAAGACGCTTGCTTCTTGGAAGAAAGCTTATGACCAGCCTAGACAGCATATTAAAAAGCAGAGACGCTACTTGGCCAACAAAGGTCCATCTAGTCAAAGCTATGGTTTTTCCAGTGGTCTTATACGAATATGAGTGTTGGACCATAAAGAAAGCTGAGTGCTGAAGAATTGATGCTTCTGAACTGTGGTATTGGAGAAGACTCTTGAGAGTCCCTTGGACTGCAAAGAGATCCAGCCAAATAAATAAACAAATATTAAAAAAGAAAGAAAGAAAGAGTTCCAGCATGGAGTCAGAACGGCCTTCTCCCTGCAACACTTCTACGCCCTCCAGCTGCCGAGCCGGACCGTGACAACTGCCTCTTCCTCTTGGTTACACACAACACCAGTCCCGCTCACCTCCTTCACACAGACTTTATCTGACCGTCAGCTCGTGCCCTAGTAACGTGACTGCCCCCCAAAACACACCGAGATTGTATTGTTAAAAAACAGACAACAGCAGCAGCAAAACATATGCATCTCTCGTATTTTTAACACACTCTAGAATTTCACGGAGATACTGTTAGAGATGCTGGAAATTTCAGATCTGTTTTATTGGGTGTTATTGCTGTTCAGTCACCAAGTCCTGTCCGACTCTTTGTGACCCCATGGACTGCAGCCCGCCAGGCTCCTCTGTCCATGGGAATCTCTAGGCAAGAATACTGGAGTAGGTTGCCAGGCCCTCCTCCAGGAGATCTTCCTGACCCAGGGATGGAACCCAAGTCTCTTATGTCTCCTGCACTGGCAGGTGAGTTCTTTCCCACTAGCGCCACCTGGGAAGCCCATGCTATCCCCTGCTGCTGCTGCTGCTGCTGCTGAGTCGCTTCAGTCGTGTCGGACCCTGTGTGACCCCATAGAGGGCAGCCCATCAGGCTCCCCCGTCCCTGGGATTCTCCAGGCAAGAACACTGGAGTGGGTTGCCATTTCCTTTTCCAATGCATGAAAGTGAAAAGTGAAATTGAAGTTGCTCAGTCGTGTCCAACTCACAGCGACCCCATGGACTGCAGCCCACCAGGCTCCTCCGTCCATGGGATTTTCCAGGCAAGAGTACTGGAGTGGGGTGCCATTGCCTTCTCCATGCTATCCCCTACCCTTCCCCAAAGTAGCTGGAATATTCCCTCCACTCATTAGCCTAAGGAATTAGCCATACCTATTAAACAGTAACCCCATATCCCAGGGCTGTTCTCACCTTCTGAAATGGCTCACACTGTCTCTATGGAGTGTGTTTATCTCTATATAAATCCACTTCTTACCTATCACTTTGTCTTTGACTGGATTCTTTCTGCGATGAGACATCAAGAACCTGAACTTCATTAAGTACTAAGGCCAGGTGTATGACCTCAGTTAAAAGACCATGTTCAAGTTCAAGTCCCAGTCAGGAGTACACGGTTTCAGGACACCTAATACTTGCTACCTGTGCCCTTTCCTTCCTATTCTCACAATAAAATGTTTTCCATGCTGTTTAGGGAAATGTATGCCCTACTCTAAAAGCCTCCTCTATCATCACCCCCAAGGAGTCCTTAAAATGACGTCATAACATCACGGGGCCGGTTGTATTATTCACAGCTATTTGTTTTCCATACTTCTGATGCTCTGACATCTTGGGTCCCTGTTGACATTGAAGAGACTACCCCTGCCACGGTAGCCAGTTCCTGTGCTGAGTTGCTTCAGTCGTGTCCAGCTCTTTGCAACCCCATGGACTGTAGCCCACCAGGCTCCTCTGTCTATGGAATTCTCCAGGCAGGAGTACTGGAGCGGGTTGCCATGCTCTCCTCCGGGGGATCTTCCCGACCTAGGGATTGAACCAGCATCTCTCACATCTCCTCATTAGCAGATAAGTTCTTTACCACTAGCGCTACCTGGGAAGCCAGTTCCTGGAGATAATAAACTGGGCAAGGATGTGGGGCAACAGAAACTTATACATCGACGCAGTTCAGTTCAGTCGCTCCGTGTGTCCGATTCTCTGCGACCCCATGGACTGCAGCCCGCCAGGCCTCCCTGTCCATCACCAACTCTGGGAGCCTACCCAGACTCATGTCATCTGTCAGCGTCCTATCATTTTGCCTTTCCACACTGTTCATGGGGTTTTCAAGGCAAGAATACTAAAGTGGTTTGCCATCCCCTTCTCCGTGGACCACCTTCTCTCAGGCCTCTCCACCGTGACCCGTCCATCTTGGGTGGCCCCACACGACATGGCCTAGTTTCACTGAGTTAGACAAGGCTGTGGAGCAGGCGGGTTCGATCCCAGGTCGGGTGCTAGGATCCCACGCTTCTCAGGACTACTCAGCCCACAAGCCACAGTGACCAAGCCTGCGCCACAACTAGAGAGAAGCCCCCAGACCTCAAGGAGAGATCTTGCAAACCACAACGAAGGTCCCGACTGCCGTAACCAGACCCAACGCAGCCAAAAATAAGATTAAAAAAAAGAACTGTGGTCTAGTTAATAGTTTCCCACGGGGACAGGTGCTAACAGTTCTAGAACCGCTCTAGAGGTATCCCGGAACTGAACAACTAAGAAAATAGGTGGCCGATGGTGAGAGCCAGGTTTCTTGCTGTTGGGGAAGGAGGTTGAGATAAACAAGGGCAAGAGGCTGAAACATTCCATGCAGTAACTGATTTTGATCAGGCTAAACTTACGTTTAGCTTAACATATACACAAATAGATCGGGTTGCTCTGTTAGCTGAGAACACCTAGTATTAACAAGGACACGGCAGCAACTATGATCACAGTTGATTTTGATTTCTAATATCCTTCTTCAGTACAATAATTGGTGCTCTTTGCAGAAACGGCAGATGGTAAGACTAGGGTGCGGAGAAGGCAATGGCACCCCACTCCAGTGCTCTTGTCTGGAGGGAGGAGGATCCATGGATGGAGGAGCCTGGTGGGCTGCAGTCCATGGGGTCGCTGAGGGTTGGAGACAACTGAGCGACTTCACTTTCACTTTTCACTTTCATGCATTGGAGAAGGAAATGGCAACCCACTCCACTGTTCTTGCCTGGAGAATCCCAGGGATGGCGGAGCCTGGTGGGCTGCCGTCTCTGGGGTTGCACAGAGTCGACATGACTGAAGGGACTTAGCAGCAGCAGCAGCAAGACTAGGGTAAGAACTATACAAGATGAACCGGGAGATCCTGAAGTTACAGAAAGTAAGAAAAAGCTCAACACACACACACAACACAATGATGGGGCATGACAGAGACCCAGGAGCCAACTGCAAGAGTTCCCAGTGGCCAAAGTGCAGACAGTTTGAGCAACAAAATAAAGTAGCATTGACTATTAGAGAAATGCAAAAATGCAAATCAAAACTACAATGAGGAATCACCTCACACTGTTCAGATCGGCCATCATCAGAAAGTCCACAAATAACAAATGCTGGAGAGGGTGCAGAGGAAAGGGAACCCCCCTACACTGTTAGTGGCAATGTAAATTGGTGCAGCCACTGTGGAAAACGGTATGGAAGCTCCTTGAAAAATTAAACTTGGAGTTACCATATGACCCAGCAATCCCACTCTGGGGCATAGATCCAGAAAAGATGAAAATTCTAATTGCATCCCAGTATTCACAGCATCACTGTTTACAGTTGCCAGGACATGGGGGCAACCTAACTGTCCACTGATGGACGAATGCATAAAGATGTGGCATACATTAATACGCACAATGGAACATTACTCTGTCATAAAACATAAACAACGCCATTGGCAGCAACATGCATGGACCGAGGGATGATCACACTGAGTGAGGTCAGAGAAAGAAACTACATATGGAACCACTTGTACATGGAATCTAAAATACGAGGTAAATGGACTTATTTACAGAACAGAAACAGACCCAGAGACATAGAAGATAAACTTATGGTTACCAAAGGGGGAAGGCAGTGAGGGAGAGATAGGTCAGAAGTTTGGGATTAACAGATGCAAACTGCTCTACACAAAACAAGGAACAATGTCCTATTGTATAGCACTGGGCACTTTATTCGATATCCTGGAATAAACTATTATGGAAAAGAATCTTAAAAAGAATATATATACATTCTTTTTCACTGTGCTATACACCAGAAACTAACAGAGATTGTAAATCGACAATATTTCAGAGGAAGAAAGAAAACCAAAATGGCATTGGATTGTAGCCCACAGCATTAAATAAATATCCATGCATCCATATTCATATGAATAAATGATTAAGGAAGTAGCTAAATGGGGGAGAAGAGACAAATCTCCCATGTGGAAGAATTCCAAGGAGTTTAGAATTCCCTGAGGACGCCCCACCCTCAGGGACAACCCCGCACTCCTCAAGTGTCGGCTGTTCCGTGACTTCCTTCCAAAGAGGACAGTATGGAGGGGAGGGGAAGAGTCACTTCACAGAGGAGATACCCGACAGACACACCCCAGCCAGGTGATCAAGGTCAAATCAGCAGTGATGAACCTCGCTGATTATATGTGCCCTTGATGTGAGGAAATGGCATTTCACCTCTGTGATCTTCCTCCCAAACCTATAACTTGAGTCTAATCATGAGAAAAATGTCGGATAACCCCCAACTGAGAAATATGATATAAATACAAAATATCTGACTTTACTTAAAACTGCCGAGGGGACTTGCCTGGTGGTCCAGTAGTTAAGACTTTGCCCTCCGATGCAAAGGGCGCAGGTTCAATCCCTGGTTGGAGAGGTAAGAGATCACATGCCCCACAGCCAAAAAACCAAACATAAAACTGAAACAATATTGTGACAATCTTAATAAAGACTTTAAAAATGGTCCACATTTTTTTAAAAAAATTGCCGAGACCATCAAAAACAAGGAAAGTCTAAGAAACTGTCACAGCCAAGAGGAGCCTGAAGAGACATGACACCTGAACATAACGTGGTGTCCTGGGATGAGTTCTGGACCAGAAAAGTTGACATTGGGGGGCTTCCCCAGTGCTCCAGCGGCTGACTCCAGGCTCCCAATACCGGGGGCCTGGTTCCATCCCTGGTCTGAGAACCAGATCCCAGATGCAGCAACTGAGAGTTCGCCTGCTGTAACTAAGACCCAGTGCAGCCAAATAAATACATTTTTTTAAAAAAATGACATCAGGGAAAAATAGAGGAAATCCGCATGAGGTATGCATTCTAGTTAGTAATAAAACTTCACTGTGTGATCACTAATTGTAACAAATCTACCACGTTAATGAGCATGACTACAGGAGAACTCTCTGGGCTCTCCTCCCAGTAACTGTAAATCTAAAATTGCTCTAAAATTTTTAGTTTATTTAGAAGAAAATACACAAAAGCATACAGACTGTGTGTTTCCACTGACGTGACATTCAGTAGGCAAAACTGAGCTTCCCAGGCGGTTCAGTGGTTAAGAATCACCTGCCAATGAAGCGGACACGGGTTTGATCCCTGATCTGGGAAGATGCCGTATGCTGTGGGGCAACTCAGCCCATGCGCCAGAACCACTGAGCCTGAGGGCCCGCGAGCCCGCGCTCCCCAACAAGAGGGGCCCCCGAAACGAGAAGCTCCCGCACCACAATGAAGAGCAGCCCCCATTCGCCGCAACTAGAGAAAAGCCTGGGCACCGCAGCAAAGACCCAGCACAGCCAAAAACAAATAAATAAAATCGTAAATTTAAAAATAAGAATAGGCAAAAACAGTCAGTGGGGTTGGTGGTCAGAACAGCGGCTTCCTTTGGGGGTGCTAGGAAGCCCAGTGGAGGCCGGAAGTGAGTGGTCAGCATTTGGACCAGGTAGGGGTTACACAGGTGTAGACGAATGTGAAAATTCCTGGAGCTGTACTCCAAAAATGTTTGCATTTAATATATGTCACATTTGAATTAAAAAGTGAACACAAGAGGAAATAGTTACAACAGAAAAGCCAGACATCACCATCTAGACATCACCATCAAGAAATTTCTGAACACTCACGATGAAGAGAAAAATGCCAAAAGCGTCCAAGAAGAGACAGAAAAGATACTGCCTGAAAAAGAACCCGAGTCAGCCTGGCCACAGACTGCTCAGCAACGCTGTGCAGAGGAAGTCCTGGAGCGGCCGCCGTGCCCACCCCTTTGGGCCTCTCCCACCTCGGGACACACCCCCCCCCACCC
>SJYR01000268.1:284394-320687 GCA_006410655.1 Kobus ellipsiprymnus | reverse complement strand
ATAGCTGTGGAGTGGGGGAAGGGGCAGAGGGGGAGGGGGGAGGGGTAGGGGAGGAGGGTGCTGCAGGAAGAGGGAAAATTTGCTTTGGGGGCCCCTCTCCCCATCTGCTTGACTGGGGCTTGGAGAGCTGAGAGCCCTGAGCATGTCCCAGGGAAGGGCCTCTGGTCCCCCTCCCCCAGATGAGGACAGATGGGACGGCAGAAAAGGGGTTAAAACAGGAATGTCAAAAGAATGGCCACGAGTTTGAGTTTGAGCAAACTCCAGGAGACAGTGAAGGACAGGGAACCCTGGCATGCTGCAGTCCCCGAGGTCCCAAAGAGTCGGGTACAATTTAGCGACTGAATCCCAACAGGAATCCATTCAAGAGTGAACTCCCCATCAGCATTTCTTCTTGGGCCCCTGCTCCTGGGGCCAACTCCGTAGGGGCTGAAACAGGGACACCCACACTTTAGCAAAGAGCAAAGGGGGCGGCAGCTGAGACCTTGAAGGAGACAAGGCACCCAGCAAGCCCGTCAAAGGCTGAATCAGGGGAGGTGGTCAAGCCTCCGGGTGGCCCTGCCAGAGAAGCTGAGTTTGCCCGTCACCAGCGGAGCGCAGGAATGGCCTGCTTGAGGAGGCGAGAGCAGCAAGCATGACTAATAGAACCAAGGCTAATCCTTGTGCTGAGTTCGTCAGCCCTGGGCCCTGGCTCACTCAGCCCTCCCTACCTCCCTGGCATGGACTGCGGGTCTCAAGCCCCATTCACGGATTCGCTGACCCTCGCTCTGTTCATCTCTCTGCCACAGAGAGAGACTTGGAGAGGTCTACTCAGGGGTCAGCACAGGGTCTCGCTGTGGTGGACGGAAGGCCCAGAGCTCACGTCCTGCACCTGCTCCAAAAGGAGTCTCCAGGGCTCGCTAGCAGACTGCCTCTCTCATCCAGCTGCTGCCCACGGCGGGCCCTGAACACCCTCCAGTGCCAAGCCTTTGCTCCGGCGGTTCCCTCTGCCTGGAATACCCTCACTTAGACCTGGTCAAAGTCCCCTTGACCTGTCTAAGGCCAATCCCTTGGTGAAGCTTCCCTAGACCCCTACCTGGAGCCAGGCTCTCCTTGGCCTGGACAGGTCAGCTTATCTCTGGGTCCTCAGTGCCTACATGGGGTATACAGCAGTTGCCTAATAGGTGCTGGCTGAGTGCATTTCTCATCCACTACCTGAATGAAGACTTGGCCTGCGCTTGGAGCCTCAATCTCCCATCTGTGGAAGGGATCTTGGGAAAAAGAAGCATGCTCTGTCCCTCCAGGAGAGATTTCAGGACCACTGAGAACCCACCCCCTAGGAGCCCAGGGGCTGAGACACCAGCCCGGAGATTTCGACGTGGGGGCTCTGGAGTAGAACGGGGGAATGTTTCCCCACATGAAAACGAACCCCAGGGCTGCCCTGGTGGCTCAGTGGTAAAGAAGCCACCTGCCGGTGCAGGAGACATGGGTTTGATCCCTGGTCCGGGAAGATCCCACGTGCTGAGGGGCACCTGAGCCTGTGAGTCACAACGACCGAGCCCATGCCCCGCCGTTACCGAAGCCCACACAGCCTAGAGCCCGAGCTTCGAAACGAAAAGAGGCCACCGCAACGAGAAGCCCGCACACTACAACAAGAAAGGAGCTCCCGCTCCCGCAACCAGAGAAAAGCCTGCGCAGCATGGAGGCCCGGCATGGCCATGAATAAATGAATAAAATTATTATTTAAAAAAAAAAGCTCAAGCCCAGGGGTGCCTTGCATGTCTCACCTCCTGAGTATCTACCCCAGACCGCAGGGGAGGAGAGCGGAGTCCTGGACACCAAGGCCAGGCAGGGAGAAGACCCCTGGTGACCTGGGAGGAACAGGAGCAGGTGTGGCGGGGCAGGGCCCCGGGACTCCAAGAGGCAACAGAAGGCACCAGTCTGGGGTGAGCCGAGGATGCTGCTAGGGGCATTTATAAACAGCCAAGCCAAACCGCAGACACCAGCGACCAGTGAAATGAACTCCCTGACGTTCTCTGCTGTCCTGATTTCTGCTTTCAGAGCAGCTGCCAACAACGGAGTTGGTCAGGTCACCTTCTCCTACAAAAAATAAAAAAACCCAGGATGGGTCAAGTTCCCTCAACCAAGACTCACTATTAACTAATCACATGCCATGGGCCAGGCCCCAGGGGAGGGGGTACAATCCTTATTGTTGTTGTTGCTGTTTTAAAAAAATATATATTTTTGGCCGCTCTGAGTCTTAGTTGTGGCCTGTGAGCTCTAGTTTCCCAACCAGGGATCGGACCAGGGCCCCTAGAGTCCTCTCGCCGCTGGAGCACCAGGGAAGTCCCCTGTTGTTATTGTTATTAGTACAATAACATACGTGTGACAGTGTGAGTCGCTCAGTAGTGTCCAACTCTTTGGTAGAACCCACCCCCTAGGAGCCCAGGGGCTGAGACACCAGCCCGGAGATTTCGACGTGGGGGCTCTGGAGTAGAACGGGGGAATGTTTCCCCACATGAAAACGAACCCCAGGGCTGCCCTGGTGGCTCAGTGGTAAAGAAGCCACCTGCCGGTGCAGGAGACATGGGTTTGATCCCTGGTCCGGGAAGATCCCACGTGCTGAGGGGCACCTGAGCCTGTGAGTCACAACGACCGAGCCCATGCCCCGCCGTTACCGAAGCCCACACAGCCTAGAGCCCGAGCTTCGAAACGAAAAGAGGCCACCGCAACGAGAAGCCCGCACACTACAACAAGAAAGGAGCTCCCGCTCCCGCAACCAGAGAAAAGCCTGCGCAGCATGGAGGCCCGGCATGGCCATGAATAAATGAATAAAATTATTATTTAAAAAAAAAAGCTCAAGCCCAGGGGTGCCTTGCATGTCTCACCTCCTGAGTATCTACCCCAGACCGCAGGGGAGGAGAGCGGAGTCCTGGACACCAAGGCCAGGCAGGGAGAAGACCCCTGGTGACCTGGGAGGAACAGGAGCAGGTGTGGCGGGGCAGGGCCCCGGGACTCCAAGAGGCAACAGAAGGCACCAGTCTGGGGTGAGCCGAGGATGCTGCTAGGGGCATTTATAAACAGCCAAGCCAAACCGCAGACACCAGCGACCAGTGAAATGAACTCCCTGACGTTCTCTGCTGTCCTGATTTCTGCTTTCAGAGCAGCTGCCAACAACGGAGTTGGTCAGGTCACCTTCTCCTACAAAAAATAAAAAAACCCAGGATGGGTCAAGTTCCCTCAACCAAGACTCACTATTAACTAATCACATGCCATGGGCCAGGCCCCAGGGGAGGGGGTACAATCCTTATTGTTGTTGTTGCTGTTTTAAAAAAATATATATTTTTGGCCGCTCTGAGTCTTAGTTGTGGCCTGTGAGCTCTAGTTTCCCAACCAGGGATCGGACCAGGGCCCCTAGAGTCCTCTCGCCGCTGGAGCACCAGGGAAGTCCCCTGTTGTTATTGTTATTAGTACAATAACATACGTGTGACAGTGTGAGTCGCTCAGTAGTGTCCAACTCTTTGGGACCCCATGGACTGTAGCCCGCCAGGCTCCTCTGTCCATGGGATTCTCCAGGCAAGAATACTGAAGTGGGTTGCCATTCCCTTCTCCAGGGGATCTTCCTGACCCAGGGATCAAACCTGGGCCTCCTGTATTGCAGGCAAATTCTTTACTGTCTGATTCACCAGCGAAGCCCCATAATAACATATGGATAACATAATAATGTTGAGTGAAAGAAGCCCGACCCGAGAGAGCACTGACTGTGTGATTCCATTGAAATAAAGTGCAAAAAGCAGGGGAAATTTATCTATGGTGGTAAAAGTCAGAATAGCATTTGCTCTTGGTGGACTTTGGGGGCTGAAATGGACTTTAACTTGATGGGTGTGGAATCACAGTGTGGACATGTGGAAGAATTCATCTGACTGCTCACTTAAGATTTTACACTGTAATCTAAACACACCAATAAAGCTAATATAATAACAGTATAGGAAACACTGATGCCCGTTGCCCGGTTTTGAGCCCCTGCCAGGGCTGGCAGGCAGGACTGCCTCCACCAAAGGCTCCTCGCTACCCAGCATAGGGGAGCTGCCTGGCAACGGCTCTCCGTTCGTCTTCACAACTTCTACAACCGTGGAGACTGCAGCTGGGTGCACGTGGGCCTTGTTTGAGTCCAGCGCTCTTCTCAGGAAGCTCTGTGCCACTGCTGCCCTAGGAAGGGTGGCAGAGGCTCGGGTCCGACGATGGAGTCTGGGCTTCCAGTGGCCTGGCGCCCCCGTCTGCCCGGTCAGGCTGTGGGGGGCCAGAGGAGAGGAGGACTCATGCTTCCAGGAGGAGGTGATGTTCAGGCTGAGCGTTTAGACCAGTGGTGAGGTTTATTTTCCATTTTTATTTTATGGTTAATATTTATTTTTATTTATTTACTTAGTTGGTGGCACAGGTCTTACTTGCTGCATGTGGGATCTAGGTCCCTGACCAAGGACGCTGACCAGGGATTGAACCCGGGGCCCCTGCATTGGGAAATGGGAAATCCGGGGTCCTGAGAACCTTCCAGAAGGCCTTAATAAGAGGCTGGAGAAAGAGGAGAACCAAGGCAGGACGATGTCACCTCCTCTCTCCACTACCCCACCCACCAGCCCCACACCAACACAGAGCTTTGTGTGCCTGGAATCCAGGCGACACACCGGAGCTGCTCCACCCAGGCGGCTCCTGCTGTGATCACTGGCAAGGACATGGGACACCTCCTCCAACAGGCCCCAGAGAGGACAGGGGCTCTGTTGGCAGCCCCAGCAAGGACTTATGGTTCAGAGGGAAAATTAAAAAAAAATCAAGATGCCCTTGAAGTCCATCTGGGGCGTGACCACTGGGACTGTGGGATAGGAAAGAGCTTTGTTTTGATTTAAAAGCTTCTGTTTTGATTTAAGATCCATGATGCGTTAGACACAGTGCTGTTGCTGTTGTGTTAGTCATTCGGTCATGTTCCCACTCTTTGTGACCCCACGGACTGGAGCCAGACAGGCTCCTCCGTCCATGGAATTCTCCAGGCAAAAATGCTGGAGTGGCTTGCCATTTCCTTCTCCAGGAATTCTTCCCTACCCAAGGATCGAACTCTAGTCTCCTGCATTGCCGGCAGATTCTTTACCATCTGAGCCACCAGGGAAGCCCGTGATATACGTGTATATGATATAAATTGATGTGTTTATCCGGATGTTTGTTTTCATTTAAAATTATATTGTTATAAGGATGGGGAGAGAAGGAAGGAGAAAGGAAAGACATAATAGTGTCATCACTGGGACTTACCTGATGGTCCAGGGGCTAAGACTCCAAACTCCCAACAGGGCGCCTGGGTTTGATCCCTGGTCAGGGAACGAGATCCCATATGCTGCAAGTAACAGCTTGCATGGATGAAAGTCACTCAGTCATGTCTGACTCTTTTCGACCCCCGGGACTATACAGTCCATTGAATTCTCCAGGCCAGAATACTGGCGTGGGTAGCCTTTCCCTTCTCCAGGGGATCTTCCCAACCCAGGGATCGAACCCAGGTCTCCCGCATTACAGGCAGATTCTTTACCAACTGAGCTATCAGGGAAGAGTTTGAATGCTGCAACTAAAAAACCCTACATGCGGCAACTTAGACCAGGCGAAGCCAAATAACTAACTAAATAAAAATTGTAAATGTCATCATTCTTCATAGCTGGGAGTCAATAGATCTCCTTAAGAAATAAAGGATTCGTGTGTTATATACACTTACAGAGGTAATCACAAGTACACAGCTACAAAATTTCCAAAATATCAGAAGAAATGCTTGCACTTAAATTAAGCAAATATATTATAAACTACAAAAATAGAAAACATAAAATAAGATGACTTCATTGAATCTAAGATGCGTCACATCAATATATATAAACTCATCTGGAAAGGAACATGGCTGTCAAAGTAGTTCACATTCAACTCTAAGCTGGAGGTAAAAGTGACTCCCAAACCGGAAGACTCAGAAAGAATCCAGATAAAAGGAAGGTGCAAGGCATAACAAGCAAATGCAAACAAACAGAAAGCAGGGGTCAAGTTCAAGGCAAAACTTTAAATGGGTCAAGAGGCGCATCTTATAATGAGAAAGAGTGCGAGTCCCAGTGAAGACACCACATATCTAATAGGCACAAAACTGCATTCATGGATAATCCGGCAGCAAGCAACACAGAGTCCTCATTCATACAATAAAAGAAAGACAAGGAGAAAGAGTAAAGTGTACATCAGGAGTAGGAAATTTTAGTTCATCTCACACAGATACATGTACGAAAAATTAAGACTAAAGAAGACAATAATATAATTATTAAGACAGATTTCATTTTTATAAAACTGTGCCTTAGAACCAGGCTGCTGCTTTGCAAATGGACATCTGAACATTCACAAAGACTGACCACATATTAGACCACATTTTTGAAAAAACTACGACATTCCAAAAAGTAAATATAAAACAGACAACATTCTCCAATCACAATGTAAATAGAAGTAGAAATTATAACCAAACTACAAAACAAAAAGGTGTTACTACCTATAAATTTTAAAACCCTCAAATTGTTCTTACAAAAGAAAATCAGGTCAAAATTTAGGAATATCTAGAAAACAATTATAATTGAAACACTGAATATGAGAACCCAAGAACCTATAGCTAAATGAGTACTCAGAGGGAAATTCATAGCTTTAAATACTTCTTTTTTTTATTTTTAACTTGTTTTTAATGGAAAAATAATTGCTTTACAATATTGTGTTGGTTTCTGCCATACAGCAACATGAATCAGCCATAGGTATACATATGTTTAAATATTTCTATTAATAAGGATGAATAGAAATTAATGAACTAAGCATCTAACTCATGCCAGAGGTTAAAAAACACCACTACCAACAAAATCCCAATAGAAACAGAAGGACAGAAATAAAGATAAAAGTGTAAAATGATTTTGAAGGAAAAAAAAAACAGTAGAACTATTTCAAGTAAAATAAATCCAGTAGAAATAATTTTTTTTAAATTGAAAATAGTAGGAATTCCCTGGCAGTCCAGGGGTTAGAAATGGAGGCTCTCATTGCAGAGGGCCCGTGGTTTAAGTCCTGATCAGGGAACTAAGACCCCACATGAGTGAAAACAGCTTAAATCAGTAGTTGATCAAGTCAAGAAAAGATAGGAGTAAAATACAAAAGCCCTACAGAAAGTGATTAAGTGGAGACAAATTGTTCACTGCACACGTTCTGGTGCCTTTGTGTGCGTGCTAGTGCTAAGTCCACCTCAGTCGTGTCAGACTCTTTGCGACCCCATGGCCTGTAGCCCGCCAGGCTCCTCTGTCCATGGGATTCTCCAGGCAAGAGTACTGGCGCGGGTTGCCACGCCCTCCTCCAGGGGATCTTCCCGACCCAGGGCTGGAAGCTGCGTCTCTTCTGTCTCCTGCATCCGCAGGTGGTTCTTTACACTAGGGCCACCTTGGCGACTTTAGAGCGACCCTTTTGCCTGGAGACGGGCCGCAGTGAGACAACTCAGTAACGATCAGTTTCTGTGTTGTGTTTTGGCAAAGGCGTTGCTCCCGCTGGGGTGAGCGGCCTCTGCAGCAGAACGAGCCAAGCTTTGCCTTGCGCTTTCCTTCGTTTTGATTCTCAAACGCTGCCTGCCGTTTTCACAGGATGAAGACTGAGTACGGAGAATCCTCCCTTGGATGCTTTCTAAGGAACATCTTCCTTACCCTGGGGCCGCCTGACAGGTTGAGGCCAGAAACTGGTCCCCCTGAGTAACCAGTCATTGGTCCAGATGGGGGTTCAGAGGGGTCAGAGGACATGGCCGTTTTCCCAGCCCTCACAAGGCACCACTCCCCTGGAAGAGGCTTCCCTGTCTGCATTTCCTCCCAGTCAGTTGCCAGTGGGCCAACTTCAGCCCTTAAGACTCTTGAGAGTCCCTTGGACTACAAGGAGATCCAACCTAAAGGAGATCAGTCCCTGGTGTTCACTGGAAGGACTGATGCTGAAGCTGAACTCCAATACTTTGGCTACCTGATGCGAAGAGCTGACTCATTTGAGAAGACCCTGATGCTGGGAAAGATTGAAGGCGGGAGGAGAAGGGGACGACAGAGGATGAGATGGTTGGATGGCATCACCAGCTCAATGGACATGGGTTTGGGCAGACTCTGGCAGTTGGTGATGGACAGGGAAGCCTGGCGGGCTGCGGTTCATGGGGTTGCAAAGAGTCGGACACGACTGAGCGACTGAACAGCAAAACTTTAGCCCTTTACTTCACCTTCATGGCCCCCCTCCAGCGAGCCTGAGGCCCTGGCTGGGGAAGGAACCTTGCCCTCTGTAAATGAAAATGTGCCGGTCGGCTCAGTCAAGTCTGACTGTTTCCAGCTGTTCAGTCCACGGAATTCTCCAGGCCAGAATACTGGAGCGAGTAGCCTTTCCTTTTTCCAGGGGATCTTCCCAACCCAGGGATCGGACCCAGGTCTCTCCGCATTGCAGGCGGATTCTTTACCAGCTGAGCCGGAAGGAACCTCCCCAAAT
The DNA here is from genome assembly GCA_006410655.1 of Kobus ellipsiprymnus. Classification (NCBI taxonomy): domain Eukaryota; kingdom Metazoa; phylum Chordata; class Mammalia; order Artiodactyla; family Bovidae; genus Kobus; species Kobus ellipsiprymnus. Next base: position 312,176 of record SJYR01000268.1, on the reverse strand, counting down.
AAGGATGCTTCCAGAAGAAAAGGAAAGCTCAGAGACCTGGGGAGCCCCAGGGAGTCTAGCCATGGGGCTTCAGGGAAGGCTTCCTAGAGGAGGCGGCGAGCACGACGCTGAGACTCAGAAGTCCTGGACCTCACAAAGGGGCAGGGTGAGTGTTAGGGGGGAGGACAGAGGACTTGTAATTCCAAAGGCCCAGAGAACCCTACACTCCCACCCTCAGGGCCTTGGAACTCGGGCCCGGCAGAGCAGGGTTGCACAAGGGACACCCTGATAGACCACACGAGAAACGACCACTGTCTCTGGACGCCGGACCGCCTCGGCCAACACACGAGTCAGAGTAAATTCACAGAAATGGGTCACTTGGCCAAGTGGACGTCCGGAGAATGGCTGACGGTCAAACCGCGACCGGCCACACTAGTGACGTCCCCGAAGCCCCGAGCCGCCCCTTTGCCGCCCCCTGCCGGCCGATCTGTCCGCGCCTCTGCTTGCGGCAGAACTCGCGAACCGCCCGGGTGCCGGGGCACGGCCAGCGCGGGGATTGGCCGCTCCGGGTCACGTGGCTCCACCCTGAGCCAACCAGCGGAGGAGGCGGGGTCTCGCGTGGCGCCTCTCCGGCCGGGCGGGGCTGTGGGCGGGGCGACGCAGCTGTTAGCTCCGCCCCCTCCCTGCGCCCCTAGGTTTCAGACGCCGGCACTTGAAGCTGCAGCTCCCGCCTTTTCTTCCTCACAAAGCGGCGGAGCAGGCTTTCCAGACTCGTCAGTGGCTTTTTGGGGGGATAAAGATACAAATCCTCGCTGGGACCCGAGCCCTGCGGCCTCCCGGCCTCAGCCCTCCTCTTCCCCTCCCGCCCCTCCGCCCCAGCCATCCGGGCCTTCTGCCGCTCCGCCCCCTTGCCCCTGCGCCCGGGGCCTAGCCCGGCCTCCCCCGCCACTCCCGCTCCGCCTTCTCCAGCCCACGTCTCTCCTCTGCTGCAGCTGCCCTCCCCACCCCGTCCTCCCCAGCTCCGCGCAGCCGGCCAACTCCCAGATCAAGGCCCGGGGGGAATTTGGCGCTCGCCGCCGCCTTCGGGGTCCACAGCCCCACCCCCCGTCTTGTGATCAAGAACAGGCCTTACTTCCCCAGACTCCAGTGGCTAGCTCTGACCCCACCACTGCCCTGAAGAACCCCAGGTGCGGAGCCTTGAGTTCAAACCCAGCCCTCTAACGGACACATCTGTGGCCGCCCTGGGAGAGCAGGCCATCGGTGTGCTTGCAAAACAGCGCAGCCTGCTTTGGGAGAACGCTGCTGATTTGGCCCAGGTGGCTGCTTGGTGGACGTTGAACCTCCGCTGCCCTCCCTGCAAGGTCAGACACGTGAAAAGAGGTTCATTAAGGACTTAGTAACATTCTCTGTTAGGCTCAAACTTCAGCACCATCTGATAGTGAAAAGAACCAGTCTTCAGCATGAGTCGGGTCGCCCTGACCACAGGGCCTTCTACCCATCCTCAGCAACAGCCCCGGGGGGCCGTGAGGCTCACCACCATCTCAAGTCTGAACTCTGGCTCGGCTCTGCATCCTGTGTGACCTTGGGGAAGTGATTTCAACTCTTTGATCCTGTTTTGTTTCTCCTTTTAAGTTTTATTTTCAATGAAGTTAGTAACAGATACACATTTTTTAAGGACAAATAGAACTACAAGGCTTATAATGAAAAAATGGCAGTTTCCTGACCCCATCCCACCCCAGGTCCTCCCCTTAGAGGCAGACATATGAGCTAGATGTTTCTTCTGACTCTCACCTCTTTCTGTGTGATAGACTTGTACTGACAGTAATTGATTTTTCACTTTTAGATAGAATCCAATGGCAACCCACTCCAGTATTCTTGCGAAGAGAATCCCATGTACAGAGGAGCCTGGTGGGCTGCTGTCCTTGGGGTCTCAAACAGTCGGACACGACTGAAGTGACTTAGCAGCAGCAGATAGAATCCAATGACTGCCTGCTGCTGAAGGACGAGGACCTGTTTCTGTTAGACCCTGACACCCCCACGCTTGTTCCCCTGCTCTGTCCTCCCAGGGCGATCACAACCCTTTAGGTCTCTCGCCTGTAACAGGGGCCGTCTCCTCAGGCCTGGTGTCAGCCTAGTATGACCTCCTGGGTCCTAGAAACACACACAGTGCATGGCCCGTGGCGGGTGCTCAATAACGACAGGCCTTTGTTGATAAATACCATTGAATGGTTCAGGTATATTTTAAAATTTTTATTATGAGCAGTTTCAAACATCCACAAAAGTAGAGAGAACTCAACAGTCTGATGAATCAGCTACAGCTACGTCAACCCGCAAGCCTAAGGGCACCCACTTATGAGTTTTTCCTCCATCATTTCTAACATAATTGAAAATGGATTTGTATACCCCTAACCTTTTAATTTTTTAAAATTTTATTTACTTAAGGTTGTGCTGGGTCTTCACTGCTGCACGCAGGCTTTCTCTTTGGAGGAAATCATAAGACTCAGTTAGATAAAAAGGCTTCAGTAAGTGGTGAGCTATACCATGTCCATAGATTGGAAAACAACATTATAAAGAGGTCTGCTCTCCCCTCGTGATAAATGAGTTCAATGCCACCCCAGTTAAAACCTCAATGGGCTGTATCACAGAACTCTGCACTGGGCTTACTCCTGGGAGAAGGGAGGGTTGTGGTCAGGACAGGTCACAGCTTCTGGGATTCAGCAGTGTTTGAGTGGGGAGGGGCTCTGGGATCATTTTCAGGTGAAACTGGTCCATTGCCATTGGGCTTGTAAATTGATACATCTCTTTGCGGGTAAAATTTCATATATCAACATCTATGAAAACGCTCTAATTCTTGGACCCTGTAATTGCTCTCCTGAGAATAACCCAAAAGAAAAAAATGTAATTTATTCCTTAGCAATGTTAAGCATCTGTCTGCAATGCAGGAGACCCAGGTTTGACCCCTGGGTCGGGAAGATCCCCTGGATAAGGAAAAGGCAACCCACTCCAGTACTCTTGCCTGGAAAATTCCATGGACAGAGGAGCCTGGTAGGCTACAGTCCTTGGGGTTGCAAAGAGTTGGACACGACTGAGCAACTTTACTTTCTTTCTTTCTAATGTTATTTTTATTAATAATACTGAAAACTGGGAGGAAAAAGCCCCTCAATATCCAACCATGCGGTTGGATTTCTGGCTCTGCCACTTACTAGCTACCTGACATCAGGCATACCCTTCTCTGGCTTTCCGTTTCCTCCTGCATGCAATGGAGGGAATGGTGCCCAGCCCTTGGGATGACTGCAAGATACCTGGCACCCAGCCGGCAGCCCCCTGAAGCCTTTTTAGAGTAAGCAAGTTTTGTGCTTCTGGGGAATGGCCTCCCGAGGTTGATGCCACCAGCTGGGCTGGGCAACTAGCCCAGGTGCCCTGGAGACAGCGGCCCCATGGCCCCAAAGCCCCTCCACCCCCATTTTGGTCTGCTCAGTGCTTCCCTCCCTGCATCAACCCCCAACCCGGCTTCCTGCACCCTAGCTCTGTTCTACCATCCACTTCCAACTGCCAAGCACTCACCTACGTGCCCCAGGCAGATCCAGCTGCCACAGCTTGCCCAAGCAGCCAGCAGCACCTGGCCACAGCTCAGCACCTGCTCACACACCTGCTGGCCCTGGGCTAGCCCTGGCTTCGGCGCAGCTGCCCGCCCGCCCACTGTCACTCACGTCTGTTTGGATCAGCTACCATTTCCGGCATTTCCTGTGCTCTGGCTGACTTGGTGAGAGAGAGGTGACCCCTGGCCTCTGGGCTCGTGAATTCCTGGGTAAGTCAGTGAGCAGCCTCCGGGCTGGTGTCTGTCTTCCACGAGGATGGCCTCCATGGACAGCTGAGCCCACCCACCGCAGAGGCCCCCTGTCTAAGAGCCAGGCCCGGTCCTGCTGAGGACTGCTCCTTAGTCTGCAGTCTCCATGCCCTGCCTGCTGAGCCCGTGGATGCTATTGCAAAGTGACAGAAGGCCATGTAGGAACTAGCAACGTGGGCCACACTGGGACTTTTTTTTTGGATATTTTTCCAAGATATCACAGAATAAGTCCATTTCAACTCAGAGGGGACTTACCCAAGGTCACATGGAGTTACCAGCAGAGATAAATAGAAGCCTGGTCTCTGATTGTGGGCTAGGGCTCGCCCCCTCTTCCCTCTGGCTCCAAGCTAAGGTGCTTTACATAAGGAACTTCATTCTTACAACTGCCCTGAAAGCCAGGACTATTTTCCCACTGGGGCTCAGAGAGTTTCTGTCACTTGTCCAAGGTCACACAGCTACTCAGTAAGGAGTGACGAAGCAAGGGCTGCTCTGCTCTTCGGTCCATAGCTTGGGTTGCATTTAGGACTCACAGCCACAGAAGTACAGCAGTTCGAGCTGGATGGAGCAGACTCCGGAGAAGTCCGGCTTGTCTGCGGTCAGTGCCCAGCAGGACACGGGGGCGAGCTGGAATCTGTTGGGAGGCACAGACAAGGTTCTCCATGCTACATGGGGACAACAGTGGACACCCAGAACATTTAATCCTCAAAGCAGCAGCCCATGAGAGACATCTGCTGGGAACGTCCCACAGAAGACGAAATAAAGTCCAGGCAGAGAATCTGGACACGGAAGAATGGACAAGGGAGACCTGCACCCTCGCCTGCACGCCCAGCACCTCCCCCCTAGCCTCCCCCGTCTTGCGGAAAGGCACCCCAAACGCCCAGCTGCTAGTACCAAATATCTGGTATGCTTCCCTTTCCTTCATCTTCCATATCCAATCTGTCAGCAAGTCCTGTGAGTCCTATGTCTGAAATACACTGATTTGACTCATGGTGCTCACTCAGTCCTGTCCGACTCTTTGCGACCCCATGGACTGTAGCCCACTAGGCTCCTCTGTCCGTGGGATTTCCAGGCAAGAATACTGGAGTGGGTTGCCATTTCCTCCTCAGGGGGTCTTCCTGACTCAGGGATCAAACCTGCGTCTCCTGCATCTCTGACACTGGCAAGCGGATTCCTTAGTACTGAGCCACCTAGAGATCCCCAATTTCACTACCCTTCACCATTTCCACTCCCGCAGCGGGGTAGCTCGTCTTCCCTCTGTGGACTGCCGCAGTAGCGTGCCCTTCCAATCCCTGCTTCTGAAACTGATTACCTTAGATTGGGACTTGAACCAACGTGCTGGAACTCGAACCCAGCCAAAACCCACAGTCTGCCAACTGAGATCCCGGTCCTGGTTTCCAGAGCTAATGAATCTCAGGTTCTTGATGTCTCATCCTAGAAAGAATTCAGAATGAGACAGAAGTGATAGGTAAGACATGGATGTACTCAGGGAGGACACACTCCATAGACAGCATGCGGGCCCTCGCAGGGGCTGGTGCATGCGGAACATGGCCTGGCTTGTGTTTATGGGCGGGTAACTTCATAGGGTAACGAGTGGGAAGATTTTTCTAACTATCTTGGGGAAGGGCTGGAAATTTCCAGGAACTGGGCCACCACCCACTTTTTGGTCTTTTGAGGGTGCCTTGGAACTGTCAGGGCACCTCTGGGTGTGTCTTTAGCTTGCTGGTTGTGGATCAAGGCCTAGTCAAAGTTGACTTGCCTGCCACCCTGGACCCATTTGACTGTAACTGGTTTATGTTGTGTTCTTGGTCTGTGTTATTCTTTCAAAAGTTGTGCCCTGCCCCCTTCCCCTGTTTCACTTCCGTTTGAACCCCTCAACAATCTAGTCTCTGCAGAGCAGTGGGAGTAATTTTTTGGAAATGATTATGTGAGATAATCATTCATATGCAGAGTACATCATGGGAAATGCCAGGCTAGATGAAGCACAAGCTGGAATCAAGATTGCCAGGAGAAATATCAATAACCTCGGATATGCAGATGACACCACCCCTTATGGCAGAAAGCGAAGAGGAACTAAAGAGTCTCTTGATGAAGGTGAAAGAGGAGAGTGAAAAAGCTGGCTTAAAACTCAACATTCAAAAAATGAAGATCGTGGCATCCGGTCCCATCACTTCATGGGAAATAGGTGGGGAAACAGTGGAAACAGTGAGAGACTATTTCTTGGGCTCCAAAGTCACTGAAGATGGTGACTGCAGCCATGAGATTAAAAGACGCTTGCTCCTTGGAAGAAAAGCTATGACAGTGTATTAAAAAGCAGAGACATTTTAATACAATAAAAAACCTAGACAGTGTATTAAAAAGCAGAAACATTACCTTGCCAGCAAAGTTACGGTTTTTCCAGTAGTCATGTATGGATGTGAGAGCTGGGACCATAAAGAAGGCTGAGTGCTGAAGAAATGATGCTTTTGAACTGTGGTGTTGGAGAAGACTCTTGAGAGTCCCTTGGACTGCAAGGAGATCCAACCAGTCCATCCTAAAGGAAATCAATCCTGAATATTCACTGGAAGGACTGATGCTAAAGCTGAAGCTCCAATACTTTGGCCACCTGATGCGAAGAGCTGACTCATTAGAAAAGACCCTGATGCTGGGAAAGATTGAACACGGGAGGAGAAGGGGACGACAGAGGATGAGGTGGTTGGATGGCATCATCGACTCGATGGACGTGAGTTTGAGCAAGCTCTGGGAGATGGTGACAGACAGGGCAGCCTGGCGTAATGCAGTCCGTGGGGGGTCACAGAATCGGACGTCACTGAGCAACCTATCAACAACAAATGTGAGATAATATTCAATTTAATACTCACTTCAAAGCTGTCTGAGTAGCTGGAGGCTGAATGGGTGTATCAATAAAAAATTATCCCAGGGACTTCCCTGGTGGTCCAGTGGGTTAAGACTCCGGGCTCTCCCTGCGGAGGCCCAAGTTCAATCCCTGCTTGGGGAACTAGGATCCCACAAGCCATCGTTGTGCAGTCGCTCAGTCGTGTCCAACTCTGTTACCCCGTGGACTGCAGCATGCCAGGCTTCCCTGTCCTCCACCATCTCCAGAGCTTGCTTAAATTCATGTCCTTTGAATCAATCGGTGATGCCATCCAAGCCATGCAGGACAGTAAAAAAAAAAAAGAAAGAATAATGTACAAGAGAAGGACTGAAAGATTGGTGGTTTTGAAACAGGAAGGAAGGGGACAGGGCACAACTTTTGAGAGAATGACATAGCCCAAGGATACAACATAAAGCAATTATAATCAAATGGGTGCAAGATGACAGACAAGTCAACTTCACTAGACCTTAATCCTCAATCAGCAAGCTAAATGACACACTCAGAGGCACCATGACAGTTCCAAGGCACCATCAAAAGACCAAAAAGTGGGTGGTAGCCCAGTTCCTAGAAATCTCCACCCCTTCCCCAAAATAGTTGGAATAATCCTGCCACTCATTAGCCTGTGAAATCACCCAGCCCATAAAAGCTAACCACACCAGATACTGAGGCCACCAGACCTGCCCTCTGTGTTGGCCCACACTCTTGTCTGTGGAGTCTGTTTCTCTCTAGATGAGTCCACTTCTCACCTATCACTTTCTCATTGAATTCTTTCTGCAATGAGACATCAAGAACCTGGGCCTCGTTAGGTCCTGAATCCAGGTTCTGTGGGTTTTGGCTGGGTTTGAGTCCAAGTCATGTGGGTTAGATCCCAAACTGGGTTTTGGCTAGGTTCAAGTCCCAGCCATGTGGGTTCAAGTCCCAATCTAAGGTAAAGAGCTTCAGTTTTGGATTGGCAATACAACGTGGAGCTCAGAGGACTATCTCCATTTGTATGGGGATTTGCTGTTAATGTGTAGCTTTTGATGAGTGTGCTTTATGAATACAACACCATACACATTTCATTTAAAAAAACATACTATATTTAGGTATCTATTAATAAAGTTTGGGCTACAAGAAGATCATACCAGTCAATCCTAAAGGAAATCAACCCTAAATATTCATTGGAAGGACAGATGCTGAAGTTGAAGTTCCAATATTTTGGCCACCTGATGTGAAGAGCTGACTCACTGGAAAAGACACTGATGCTGGGCAAGATTGAAGGCAGGAGGAGGGGGCGGCAGAGGAGGAGATGATTGGATGGCATCACCTGTTCGATGGACATGAATTGAGCAAACACTGGAAGATAGTGAAGGAACCTGGGGTTCATGGGGTCACAAAGAGCTGTACATAATTTAGTGACTGAACAACTTCCCTGGAGTTTCAGTGGTTAGGACTCAGCGCTTTCACTGCCAAGAGCCTAGTTTGATCCGTGATTGGGGAACTAAGATTCCGAAAGCCCATGTTAATATTTATGATAATTTTTGTTCAAGTAAAAGAAAAGCACAGCAGATGCAGGGCTGCCCCTGACTCACAGGCAGCACTCCCCTCCACCGCCAGAAGGTCAGGCAGGCCCGAGCCCACTCAGGCTGGCTGCTTGGCCCCCTCGGCCTGTTCTCCCCTGGTCCTCCCACCCTCTGTCCCAGTTAACTCCTGTGCCTGGATCACAGGCTTGAAGGTGGTTTCAAAGCTCAAAACTGTGCAGGCTCCCAGTGGAAGGGCTGCCTGGTGAAGCCGCTCCAGGAAGTCACCTCCCTCCCCGTTGGCCCCACTTGGCTCTCCTGCAAATCTGGGAGAGCATCCCTCACCTGCGTCTCGAGGCGGTTGTTCCGTTCCAGAAATAGCTCCTGTTTTACAGCTTTTGGGCTGATACAGATTCCAGCCTCATTTAAGGCGAAGGAGGAGTTTGTTTGTCCCTGAGGTCGACCTAAAACCTGCCCTGAGGACAGAGCCACGCCTGTGACTCAGGTCCTGCTAGAATTCCTCCAAGGGCTTGGGTGGCACGTGGGATCAGAGCCTCATAAAACCAACCAGCAACTAGGCTCAAGGGAGGGGCCCGGCCAGCTTCAACCACCCACCCAGTCACGTGCAGCACATCACTGATCGGCTGAGTTTAAAGCGGTAAGTGACCGACTGGTTAGTTAGTTCTCCCCCCTCCCCGATGCTGAGGGCCCAGTGCAAAGCCTGGGTGAACAATGGAAGGAGGAGAGGGGAACTGCACCCTGTGACCCTGGGGGAGGGGGAGGGGCACTGGGGAGGCGAGGGCTGCCCCACGTGGACAGTCAGGGTCTCCATCAGTCCCGGCCGCTTTGACAGTCCTGTAGGCCGGTGGCTTGCAAACAACAGATACTCGTTTCCCACAGTTCTGGAAGCCGAAAGTCTGAGATCAGTGTGCTGGCGTGGTTGGCTTCTGAGAGCTCTCTTCCAAGCTGCAGATAGATGCCTGTTTCCTCTCTGTCCTCGCAGGGCAGAAGGTGAGGAAGGGGCAGAGGGGCTCCCTGGGGTCCATTAGGACACTAATCCCATTCGGGAGGGCCCCACCCTCCTCACCTAATCACCAGCATGTTGTTCAGTCCCTCAATCACGTCAGAGTCTTTGCGACCCCATGGACTGCAGCATGCCAGGCTTCCCTGTCCTTCACCATCTCTTAGAGCTTGCTGAAACTCCATGATGCCCTCCAACCATCTTGTCCTCCGTCTTCCCCCTCTCCTCCTGCCCTCAGGCTTTCCCAGCACATTGGAGACTGGATTTCAGCACATGGATTTTGTTCAGGGAAATAGTTATTCCTTAGCAGGTTCTCTGCAGTGGTGGCATTTTAAACTGACAGGGCTTGATACAGGGAATCAGTTTACAAAAATCACTTGATGGACCGAAAGCAATGGACCAGAAATCCACGACCGGGGGACCCCCCAACAAGGGCCCAGACCAGGACGGTGGGGAATTGGGAGGCCCCCACCAGCACTGTTCAAGGGTGTGCATCGGGGTGGTGACCCAGCAGGGAGGTGACCCAGGGGTCAGGAAACAGGGTGACTGCTGCCTCCAGCACCAAGGAAACAGAGACAAGGACCCAGACTTGCTGGTTGGGGGAGGGTGGTGCTGGAGGGACACGGGGGAGGGAGTGCTTAATATGGGAAGCAGACTGGACACAATCTCCATCCGGAACCTGTCTTTCCAACTCCCAGAGCAAAATGGCCCTCAGCATCATGGAGGGGGTAGAACAAACGAACGAAAGAACACGCCAACTAACCACCTAACTGCACTGCCCCCTCCTACTTTAAACTCAGTGTGTCATTCACACATTGCACATGCCTGCACACACCAAAGTTGACACTTTCGCCTTCCAAACTTGAGCATCAGTATCACTCAGAAGCCCAGCTCCCAGGGAGTCTGGGAAGCAAGAAATAAGGCTCCCAATCCATCCTCCCTTCCAGCACTGAGGCTGGAGGGAGGAGAAAGGCTCCCCAAAGACGCCGCTGCTGCTGGTCTAGGGGCTGGGTGGGGAGGGAGAAGACCCGTTGGTGCCACGGGTGGGCAGTGGGGGCAGCAGGAGGTGGAGGCGAGGGGGCCAGAGTTCAGTTCCTGCAGAGCTCAGAGTTTCTGGGTCCCCTTCCTAGGCCTGTATCTCCCAGGGCTGTGGGGATCTTTCCTGTAGACCATTGATCCAGGGGAGAAAAATCAATTAAAGCCCATTGACTGAAAAAATAACTTGGGCTGGAATTTTTCTAGCGGGAAGAAAAGCTCCAAGCCATAACTCATCTACTGCTCTATTAATAACACACAAAGCCACAGCCAATAAATAGAACAAGTGTGAAGTGTATACATTATGCTGAGAAGTGGGGAAACGAGTGAAGCAGGGGAGGGTGGGGGGACAACATATGGGGACAGGAAAAGGGAAGACGGCAAAAGAGGAGAGGAAAGCAGGGGAAGAAGCCAGGGAGACAGAGGCAGAGAGGAAGGGACCGAGGATGGAGAGCTGGTGCAGACTCGGAGTGGCAGGCGATGGGGCCGTAGCCCTGCTCAGGCAGTGAGCGGCCGGAGTGCAAAAGGGAGGGCTGGGTTCATTCTCCCATAAATAAGAACTCTATTTCCTTTGCAGTGAATATAAGAGATAGGCCAAGCTTCTGGAAGCAGGCCCCCACTCAGCCCCGAGCGGCTGATGTAACCCATATCTGGCGGGAAGAGCCTCGAAGGACTGGCTTCTCACCCTGCTTCCGGGTGCCCCAGATGTGTGTTGCCTCTTATCTTCCCACTTGCTCAGAGTTCAGTAGATAAGTTTGTTTCCAATTCTTTAGGCTCTCCCTTGCCTCGCCTAAGGTAACCATCACTAATGTGTACTCCCTGTTCCTCTTCACGCTCACGTAACAGACAGACTGTCTCTGTCGATGTGGTGGGGGGGATGGGACGGAGAGCAGGAGGCAGGCAGGAAAGGGAGCATTCCACAGATACACAACCCCGCTGCGGCTGCACTGCACTTAACGTAAACAGCATGCTGATCAGAGTGGAGGGGTTCCCTCCTGCTGGAATGCTGGCGCTGGCCTTTGAGGGGAGGTTGAAGGATCCAGGGTGCAGCGATGGAGCTTGGGGAGAGGCAGGGCATCTCTGACATGACTGCAGAGCTTCTTGGAGCAGAGGCGTGGGGCTGAGGGAAGGCTTGTGTGTAGAGGAGGTCGGGCCGGGGGTGACTTGGGTCGGCCTGATGATCAGAGCTCACGGAGGATGGCCGTTAACCAGGACGAGTGCTGAAAAAGCCCTTTCTACTGCCTGAACGCCTCAAGTAGTTGGACGAAATCAGTTCTAGGGTCTCTGGACTCAAATTCTTTTTTGGTTTGTTTTGGTTGCTCCATGAAGCTTGCGGGATCTTAGATGCCTGAGGACCAGGGACTGAAGCCTGGAACTCTAATCAATAGCCACCAGGGAAGTCCTCTCTGGACTCAAATTCTGCAACTCCCACCAAGTGGGTGAATTCTACCACCACCTGAAATGAGAGGGTCCCCAAACAGCATCTGGTACCCGCTGGGCCTGTCCTCCCCCGACCCCCTGGTGCTTAACAGGGTGGGTGGCTGCCACGTGGGAGCATTTGATCTGGTGACCTCCAACTGCAAGTCACTCAGTCCTGTCCGACTCTTTGGAGCCCACCCTGAACTATGCAGTCCATAAAGTCCTCCAGGCCAGAATACTGGAGCGGGTAGCCGTTCCCTTCTCCAGGGGATCTCCCCAACCCAGGGATCGAACCCAGTCTCCCGCATTGCAGGCAGATTTTTTACCAGCTGAGCCACTGGGGAAGTCCAAGAATATGAAGTGGGTAGCCTATCCCTTCTCCAGGGGTCCAGACACAGGAAATGAACCGGGGTCTCCTGCATTGCAGGCCGATTCTTTACTGCTGAGCTACCAGGGAAGCCTAAGACATACCCTGAGGAATGGTTCCTCTGGGGATCGAACCCAGGACCTCCTAGTGACCTGGACTCGCTGTTTTCTCGTCTTCTGTGTAGTCTGCTGGGGAACTGATGACCCCACCGCACCTGGTGAACAGCCAGAGCAACACCCAGGGGTGTGGGGACAGCGAGTGATTCGCCAGGGACAGTCTGGGCGGGGGGGGCGGGGAGCTAGCGTGCACTAGGGGAGCATTTTCAGGTGGTGAGAAGTCAAAGGACTTACTCTTCAACTACGACGGAAGGAGGTCGTAGGTAGAATGCTTGAGCATGGTTAACCACTTCACTATTCTTAGGTTTTTAAATGGGGAGAAACCTCCCAGCCATCACTTTTCCTCCTGATAGGGAAAAGTTACGGCTGGCTAAAGTATTCAAAAGATCTGATACCAAGTGAAAGATCAGTCTGGGGGGGGGGGGCGGGGAGCTAGCGTGCACTAGGGGAGCATTTTCAGGTGGTGAGAAGTCAAAGGACTTACTCTTCAACTACGACGGAAGGAGGTCGTAGGTAGAATGCTTGAGCATGGTTAACCACTTCACTATTCTTAGGTTTTTAAATGGGGAGAAACCTCCCAGCCATCACTTTTCCTCCTGATAGGGAAAAGTTACGGCTGGCTAAAGTATTCAAAAGATCTGATACCAAGTGAAAGATTCAAGCAAAAATTCAAAATAGATGATTTGGCTCTCATAAGCTTTTCTTTATCTGCTATTAAAAAAGGAAAAACAAAACATGCTTATAAAATACATGTTTATTTGAACACCCAAGTTCACAGCAGCATTATTCACAACACCTAAAATGTGGAAGAAACTCAATTATCCGCTGAGGGGATGAATGGATTAGTAAAATGTGATATGTGTGTGTTTGTGTGTGTGTGTGTGTATGTATGTATACAATGGACCATTATTCAGCCGTAGAGAGGAAGGAAATTCTGACATGCATTATGACGTGGATGAATACTGAGGGCATCCTGTGAAGTGAAGTAAGCCAGGCATAAAAGGACACACTGCACGATGCACTTACACGAATGGCGTGATCTGGAACAGGCAGGTTCAGAGACGGAAAGGGACTGGTGGGTGTCAGGTGCGGGCTGTGCGGAGTCGAGTTGGGGGTTACTGTTCAACAGGAGGAGAGCTTCGGTTTGGCAAGATGCAAAGAGGCTGGGGGACGGACAGCGGTGATGGATGCGTGGCTACACAGACGTCCTCGGCACCAATGAACCGCACACATAAAAACGGTGAAGACGGTAAATTTTGTGCCTCTTTACCACAATAAAAAATCAATCTAAAAGTAAAAATACATGTGATAACTGCACACAAAGTAAAAAAAAAAAAAACCCACAATATAAACACAATAAAAATGGGCCAAAATCCTCCTTCCCAGAAGCAAATGACACTGTTTTGACATGTCTACTTTCCACTTTTTCTAAAAGTTCAGGTTATAGTATGTGCATATATGTGCTAATTTTTGATTATTATATCATAGCATTTTTCATATTAAAAGCATCTACAAAATTTTAAAAACCCATACAAAATTTGTGGTTTAATGATATTCCGTGGGCTCCATACGGATGGACCTTGAAATCGCTAAAATACACATACAGTAGGTTCTCATTACTTATCTATTTTGTACATGGTATCAATATATCGATGCCTGTCAACCCCAATCTCCCAATTCCTCCCACCTCCCGCTAGAGATAACACTTTAGACACCCAGAGAGTAACATCTCCTTTGATCCCATTCCCCGTCTCTTGCTCCCCAAGGGAATGACTTACAATCTCCTTGGCGGCAGCAGGTCAGGAACATGACCCTGCAAGGTCCTTGCACCCCAGGGCCAGGGTTTATACAAGAAGTCCAGTGAGTGCTCTGGGCTCACGGCTCCACAGGGCCGCCTGACCACTGACTCTGCAATCCCCTTCGCCTTTTCTTCACAGTCATGAGATGAAGACGCAGTCCCAGCCATCATGCCGGTTTGGGGGCAGGAAGGAAGAAGAGGGGCTGTCTCCTGGGGCTTTGCCTATTAGGGAAGAGGAGCCTCTCTAATGACACACATTTCCCCCGACACTTCATTGGCCAGACCTGGGACACATTCTCCCTCTCCCCAATGCCTCAGATCCATCACAGGCTACAGGAAGTAAGACTGTTTAGCTGATCAGAACGTAACCCCCGAGCTAAGGTCGTTCCACCCTCTTATCCCAAAAGATCAGATTTCTGTTACCTGAAGGAAGATACTGGGGCTCTGAAAGGGCAGGGGATGGGGTCTGGGAGGAGGGTGGTTGCCAGCCGACACCAGAGTGGACGCCAGGAGAACCCGATGTCTTCTGCTAAACAAGTGCACACAGGTACGTTCGTGTGACATATAGCCATGTGTTCAAGTACTCCTCAAGGCTGTTTCTGGAAGGGATTTCTGACGTGCAACCCCAGTTTATGTAAAGGATACGTGAGTCAGCTGCTAACATTGAGCTGGCGCAATAACGTGATGGATAACAGTCCAGACGCCTCCCATCTCCATAGGTTCCTATGACAGACACAGCTGATCAGATGAAGATTTAACTATTACTTTTGGTCCGTATTAGGTAAGTGATTACATTTGGATCCTAAAAAACACAGTTTGAACACGGGGTGGGGAAAGGTGACTTAAGAGATGCACACACGTGCAAGCAAGCAGGGGCTGGCTGGCAGCTCTGAACAGGGACAGGGAGGAGTCCTGGTAACCCTTGACACCATGAAGTCACAGCTGAACGTGGCTGCGCCCACTCTGGGTGGAGCCAGAAGTGGTCGGGCTTGAGTCTCCCATCCAGTAGCCTCTGCATCTAGAATTCAGTGGTTTGGAGGGGGAAAGAAAAGGATGAGCCGCATCGCATCCAAGGGAAGCTACTACTTAACGGCTGAAGAGATGTGTGTGAGCAGATCTATAAAACACCTCTGTCTGCCTGTAATGCGTGCAGCTTTGTCACTTGCTGACCACCAAGTTAATACACGAATCAATAAGGCATTTACTTCAACAGGAAATGGTCTATGTGGATTCTTTGTTGTGGCAGTCACACCAGGGCTTTGCTTGTGGTAGTAATGTTTGCTTTGAGAGGGCTGGAGGAAAGATTGTATGAGCTTCCACCCGGCAAGTCAAAATAAGGCTATTTTTCCAAAGCACAGTCTCCTTAAAGGGTTTCATGTTTGAATATGCTTTTGAGAAATAACTAGAAATATGCACTTTCGGGTACTGGGTTGGCGAGAAAGTTCGTTACAGTTTTCCATAAGATGTTATAGAAAAACCTGAAAAATTGTTTTTTGCTGAATCAACATTTTGGGACAAGCTATATATAGTCTTTACTTTTTTCACATGATAAACTAATGATTTTTCACTGTTTGAACTTCCAAGAACGTCTAATTTCCAGACACTGTTTTTACTTGCTTGCATGTATGGAAATTCATAGTACTCAAAAAATCTCAAGGATAAGTAAGCTAACAAAGGTCTGTATAGTAAAAGCTATGGTTTTCCCAGTAGTTATGTATGGATGTGAGAGCTGGGACCATAAAGAAGGCTGAAAGCCAAAAAACTGATGCTTTCAAACTGTGGTGCTGGAGAAGATTCTTGAGAGTCCCTTGGACTGCAAGGAGATCAAACCAGTCAGTCCTAAAGGAAATTAAGCCTGAATGTTCATTGGAAGGACTGATGCTGAAGCTCCAATACTTTGGCCACCTGATGGGAAGAGCTGAAGCACTGGAAAGGGCCCTGATGCTGGGAAAGATTGAGGGCAAGAGAAGGGAGGGCACAGAGGATGAAATGGTTGGGTGGCATTACTGAGTCACTGGACATGAATTTGAGCAAACTCCAGGAGATAGTGAAGGGCAGGGAAGCCTGGCATGCTGCAGTCTATGGGGTGGCAAAGAGTCAGACACAACTGAGCGACTGAACAACGAAATAAGCTAAATTCAGAGCTCCCTGAGAGTTTGATCACACTAAGACTCTGCCACACTGCTTAGCCTGTGAAGCAGCATTTTCCTGTCCCCCCATCTCCCATCCGAGTAAACCACTGTTTATCTAACACTTAGGATGTTCCAGGTTCTGAGCACTCAGATGCATGAACAGCCACAAAAAAGCAGAAGAAACATCCTTGCCTTCCAGAACCTTCCAACTCAGGAACTGTCTACAGGGAATTAAAGTGAAAGCCAGCTAACTGAGCAGCACAGCAGGCTGGGACTTTGGCGTGCTCTGGAGAAACAGAAGACCAGGGAGGGGGTTATTTGCAAGGGGAGGGCCTGGGAGGCCTTGAGGCAAGACTGGAACTGAGCAGAGAGGTTGGGAGATGAGAGGAAGGCACTCCTCAATGAAGTGAGAGCGAACAAAGGTGTAGAAAATGAAGGGGCATTTTCATCAACAAAGACACGTCTGTGAGGCTGTGGGGGGGAGGGGCTCGGGATGGAGCAGAAGGGAGAGAGAAAAGCAGCCACAGATGAGGGGATTTAGTTAGTGCCTATTACATGCCAGGGGCTTCCCTGGTGGCTGGGTTGGTAAAGAAGCTGCCTGCAACTCCAAAGACCCGGGTTCAATCCCTGGCTTGCGAAGATCCCCTGGAGAAGGAAATGGCAGCCCACTCCAGGATTCTTGCCTGGAGAATCTCATGGACAGAGGAGCCTGGCAGGCTACAGTTCATAGGGTCGCAAAGAGTCCAACACAACTAAGCGGCTCTCACAGACACACACACACACACACCAGGAACACTGTACATACTATTTCAAACATTCCAGCAATCCTGAATAGTAATATTCTGATCTTACAGATCAAGAAACTGGCCCAGAAGGAGTTTCCTGGTAGCCTAGTGGTTAGGATTCTGGGCTTTCAATGCCAGGGCCAAAACCTGCTGGGAAACTAAGCAACGTGGTCCCCTCTCCCCTACCCTCCAAAAATAGAAATTTAAAAACAAGGAAAAAAAGAAACGTAACAGAGGAAAAAAGAAGAGGACTGAAAAGTGGGGTATTATTCCACGATGAGGCTGCCAGACAAAATATAGGACACCTAGTTAAATCTGAATTTCGGACCAACAAGGAAGACTTAAACTGACCCAGAGAGTGAAAAAACTCAGCTGAGATCACTGAGCCGGTGAGTGGTGCAGCCGATGTCAAAACCTGGGTCTGTCTCATGTTCTTTTTTTTTTTTTCCCTATTATGCCACATTTCCCTTTTAGCCCAGCTAAGGAACTAGGCCTTTTTAGAGGACTTTTTATCTCGTGCTGGAGGATAGCTGGTTAACAGAATGGAGGCAGCTTCCAGGTGTACAGCAAGGCGATTCAGTTATACCCGGCATGCAACTATTCTGCGCCCCACAGGCGGTGGGGGTGAAGGGCGACACCAGGAGGGGCAGTGCCGGGCAATTCTGCTCGGATGGGGCCGACCACGTGTCCTGCATTGGGCTGGCCCTGGTCCACTCGGAGGCTGGAGGCAGAAGAGAAACTGTCCCTGCCCTCAGAGAAGGCGCAGCTTGGTGGACAAACAGGAAGGTTAACAGGTCACTTTCATGGTGAGGACGATGATAGCAATTTGGGCGGAATGCTCCGGAAATGCCCTTCCAAGGAAGGCTTCTTCGAGATGCCACCTGAGCTGCTTTGGAAGAGGAGGAACGTTGAAGGCGGTGAGAAACGGTCTCCCACGCAGAGAATGGCCAGCCTGAAAACAAAGGTCTGAACCACTGGAGCTGGGGGAGGCGGGAGGGGTGGAAAAACGAGGCTGCGCCTTTGAAACGCCTGGTGGAGGAGCGGCTCCAAACCTGAGTTTCGACTGGAATGATGTGGTTCCAGCTGCAGGTTAGGAAGCCTCCGGAGAGCCTTGGGAAAGGAGGGCTGGAGCAGGTAGCGCAGCTTGTTGCAAAGGTTTTGGTGAGACGGCGGGACGGGCCCGCAGCAGAGTAGGGACGGCAGGGAAAGAGAAAAGCTGGTGTGAGAAAGATGTAGGAGAACCTGATGGCTGACGGTGGGCTTACAGAGCCAGGGCAGTCGAAGATGCTTTCCCGGTTTCGGTCCTGGACAAGTGGGTGTGACAGGTGAGCGGGCAGGCGCAGGGATGGACCCCGCGGGACCCCCGAGGACAGACAGTGCATGTGGAGCTAGAGCTCTGGGGAGAGCCACAGGCAGCTGATAATCGTCGGCCGCCCGCGGCTGTCGAGGCCACGAGGACGGGCGGCTCAGGGGGACACGGGCAGCAGGCAGGAGGAGGGGAAGCCAGAGGCCAGAAGGTGGACCAGGTGGATGAACCGAGGAGGGGGTCTGGGAACCTCCTGAGCGCGAGGATGAGAAAGCGAGGTCAGAAAGGCCTCACCTGTGCGGGCTCCAGCGCAGGTGATGATGCGTACCTGCGGCTCAACAGATGGAGTGGAGACGCTCGGCGCACACCTGCTCTCACGGCTTGGCTGGGACCGCAAGGAGACGGGCAGCGACTCCTGGGGGACATGGGTCAAGAGAGAGCCTTGTTTCTAAACAGGGAGAGACGCCGCCACGGCAGCAGGGCAGGTCCCCGGGATGGGGGGACGGGGAGCGCAGGCGGCGACAGGAACAGGGGCTCAGCCAGGAGCGGCCACGAGGGCACCCCGGGCGTCTGAGCGAGCGAACTCGGATCCCTCCAACTGCCTTGAAGCAGGGGACGCTGGCGCTGGGCCACTGTGGGGAGGCAAGGGAACGGAGAGGAGGACAGAGGCAGATTTCTTATGAGCTTTGAGAAAAGTCATTTCGAGAATCTGCTGAGCAAAATGGTGGCGTGGGGGCCAGAGCAAGGACCAGGGAAAAGAAGTGTCAAGTGGCCTCGAACGCTCAGGTGATGCCGGGGACTGCAAGTCATGGCAGAAACCTACACTCATGAGCGGTGTTGCCCCCGAAGATCCCAGCATCTCAGAAGTACAGGGTTGGAAGTGAGTGGACCCAATAGGGACGTTTCATGGGCCGTAAGCAGTAAGGGAACCTGGAAGAAAAAGTCAAGGTGAAAATCGCTCAGTCGTGTCTGACTCTTTGCGACCCCATGGACTGTAGCCCACCAGGCTCCTCAGTCCATGTAATTCTCCAGGGGATCTTCTCGACCCAGGGATTGAACCGGGGTCTCCTGCAGCGCAGGCCAACGCTTTACCGTCTGAGCCACCAGGGAAGCCAAGGGAAGCGGAAGATGCTGGTAACTGCTTGTGGGGTTCTGGGCTGGGATGGAAAAGAGGGATTAGAAAACAGAAGCTCTGAGGCTGAAACGAAGGGGTAACAGGGAAGAGGGGGCGAGAGTTGGAGACGAGAGGGTGTTGGGAGTCTGAGACGCCAAGGGTGGCCCCGCTCCTGGGGATGATGTGGACCAGGATATGCTGGCTGAGAGGTGGGAGGGAAGGTGACTGGCGTTTCGGAGGCCAAGGTATGAAGAGGCTGCCGCGACCGAGATGATGCAGGGTGGAGCGGCCTGGGTGAGAGAGAGAGGAGTTTAAGAGCCGAGTCTTCAGTGAGCACGGGGCATGGTGGGCAGAGACGGACATCACGGGGTGATGGCTTCAGCCTCAGAGCCAGTGCTGCCTTGGGTAGGACTTGGTCAGACAGTCACTAAGGAAAGTGGCAGGCAATCCTCAGCTGCATTCTTGCCACAAGGGTGCCTCCGTTTACTAACAACAGTGCAGGGACACACCCAGCCCATTCCTCGGGGAGTAAGAGGAAGGGACGGTTTAGAACATGCTGGCCCTTCCTCTGGACGCCACCCCTTAAAGCTGTCTGTGAGCGCTAAGGGAGTTTGCTGGCAACTCTGTCCTGGGATGTGGAGGCAGGGGCCCTCCTGGGACAGCCATTTCCGAGTGGCAGCTGCTGACCCCACCATAGCTTGCTCGAACTCATGTCCACTGAGTCAGTAACACCATCCAACCATCTCATGCTCTGTCGTCCCCTTCTCCTCCCGCCTTCAATCTGTCCCGGCATCAGGGTCTTTTCCAGTGAAGCGGCTCTTCCCATCAGGAGGCCAAAGTATTGGAGCTTCACTTTCAGCATCAGTCCTTCCAGTGAATATTCAGGGTTGACGCTGGGGCTGGTTTTAGGGCTCATCCTTAGGCCAGACCCCGTGCTTACCTGTAAGAATTCATTTGCTAGCCAGACTTTTCTTAAAGCCATCTGCCATTACCAGTGGTTAAGTTTTGAGTCTCTCCGGAGTGGATTACTGTCAGCTAAAAGTAGGATAGAGCAACTTTGTGTTTTCTGTCAACCAGAACTCAGGTTTTCAACACAGGAGCTCCTCTTGGAAGTGTGTCTACGCTGGGGCCCAGCTGCTCCTGCCTTACCGTCATCACTTTTCCTCCTGGGACACAGAATGCTTGGGCTGGGAAGGGTAAACCGAGGAGGGCTCGGGGACTGCGTGGTCACGGTGGGGTCAGGAGAAGGGGACAACAGAGGATAAGACGGCTGGATGGCATCACAGACTCAATGCACACGAGTTTAAGCAAAGAGAGTGATGGACAGGGGAGCCTGGTGTGCTGCAGCCCACGGGGTCGCAAAGAGTCGGACACGACTGAGCGACTGAACAACCACCAAAACCAGCCCAGAACCGGAGAGATGCGTGGAAGAGGCGTGTTCACTTAGAATGAGTGGGTAGGACGGACGTGTAACGGTCCTGGGGAGCGTCAACAGTTCACGCAGTTCACCTATCACCACAGCTGATACCTGTTTGTCTGAAGACTGGCATTGCTAAGCCTGATTTACAGCCAAGGAAATGAAGAGCTAAAAGGCTCAGGCCTCAGAAGGTCTCCTGCATGACAAAGGGCACGGTCAGGCCCTCACCGGTTAGGATGACTCCTGCTACGCCTCAGTTCTGCCGGACGAAGTACCTTTGTAGCTGGTGTGCCTTCCAAAGCCTGGAACTCCAAACCCATTTCCACTATTAAGTTCAAGTGGAAACTCCGAACAAGGAATGGCTCATGAAAAATGATAAAAAGGAAAAAAAAGTAGGACATGATGTCAGTCGCGAAGTACTGAGAAAAACCTCAGGCATCTCAATAGCAGTTTCAGGGGATTCATTTGGTAATTGGATGAATTTTCAAGGCAAAATTATAGCTCTTTTACACTGAGTGCTGTGAGTGCAAGCTAAGCCGCTTCACTTGTGTCTGACTCTCTGCGAACCCATGGACTGTAGCCCACCAGGCTTCTCTGTCCACGGGATTCTCCAGGCAAGAATACTCGAGTAGGCTGCCATGACCTCCTCCAGGGGCTCTTCCAGACCCAGGGACCGCACCCGCTTCTCTCATCTCCTGCACTGGCAGGCAGGCTCTTTACCACCAGCACCGCCTGGGAAGCCCTGAGTACTCGTTATGACTTTATCACAAATATTTACAAATTTATCACCCAATTTATCTACTTCATTTTCACTTAGAAATTAACTTTTTTTTTTTTTAAGACTAGTTTGAAACCAAATGCTATCCTGGGCACTGGGTGGTTAAGTCTCAAGACTCAGGTGAAATGTCCCCTCTCCAGGAAGGCCATTATCTGACCAGCTCGGGCTAGGGTCCTCTCATCCCCACTCTCCACTTGGTGCCACGACGGCCAAGGGGAAGTGAGACTAGTATCTTGAGCTCTCTAGTCATGGCCTGCCTCCCGTCTGGGCACATCGTCTTGTCTTCTGGCCTCATAGAGCAGGTGCTTGACAAACGGGGATGAACAGCTGGGCTCATCTCATCTGCTAGTCACTGCCTTTTAGTGAAGGGAGAAAGTTCAGTTCAGACGCAGCAGCTCAGCCCACTCTCACCGAGCTCCTCCTGTTCCAGCACTGATGGGCCTCTCACAGATGCAGGAAGGGGCTGGCTTCTTGTATTTCTACCCTGCAGTAAGTGTGCTATGCAACAAGTGTGCCTATCAGAGCTACCACAGACTCAGAACTTTCCTTCCATTCAGGCGCACGTGCCGCATTCATTTGGATGGGCAGAGCAACTGCAGCACAAAGTCGACTTTGGAGGGACATACAGTGGGCAAAGTAGAGAAAAAATGAGGCCAATTTATCACTAGCGATCTCAACCTTCCTTAGATTCATGGGCAATAACCAGATTCGTTTCCTGGACTAAACCACTTAGCCTCAGAAAAAATCTAAGTAAATAAGTGAAGTCGCTCAGTCATGTCCAACTCTTTGCAACCCCATGGACTGTAGCCCACCAGGCTTCTCTGTCCATGGGATTCTCCAGGCAAGAATACTAGAGTGGGTTGCTATTTCCTTCTCCAGGGGATCTTCCCAACCCAGGGATTGAACCTGGGTCTCCTGCATTGCAGGCAGCAGCTTTAACCTCTGAGCCACCAGGGAAGCCCCAGAAAAAGTCTAAGACCTTATAAAACTCTACAACTTAAAATGTTGCATCAATGGTGTCAGCTTTATAGATGTGTGCAATTAGGATCTATCACCACGGTTTAAGCTCCAGATCTAATATATGCACGAATTTTGGGGGTAGGGAGGAGGGCCCCTTGAACAGGCCCAGTTTCAAAAATTCCACAATCAAGAACACACTATAGGTTTGATGATTAAGAAAAACACGTACATTATGTACGTTGCTTTAGTCTCTAACTCGTGTCTGACTCTGCAACCCCATGGACTGTAGCCCACCAGGCTCCTCTGTCCATGGGATTTCCCAGGCATGAATACTGGAGTGGGTTGCCATTTCCTTTTCCAGGGGGGATCTTCCCAAACCCAGGGATCAAACCTGTGTCTCTTGGGTTGGCAGGCGGATTCTTTACCGCTGAGCTGCCAGGGCAGCCCATAGACACCGACAGTTTTTATTTAATTTGTGCTGATTCAAACGAGGGGCGACCCACCACAGGCGAGGCCAGAGACGCTCCTGGCACCATCCAAGACCCTGCACACAGCCTAATCTTGTCAGCAACCCACCTGTTAGCAAGTTTGCAGGAGGAGTAAAGACTGTTACTGTCCCGTACCTCTGCCTGACTATACAATCTCTCCCTGCTCACCAGAAAGGGGGGCACAGTACTTGAGGTACTATCCTACTGTGGTCCCCGTTTGTGTGGCAAAGTAATAAAGCCACTCTTTCCTTCTCCTCCCAAAACATAAAACCTCACAACAAACAAGCTAGGCCTAACTAGATGCTTAAATACAAACTTTCACCCTGATTTTTTCCTAAATATTTCATTGGCAACTTATTTTGGCTCTGAAACAGGGTTCAACCCCCAAATTGACAAAGGCTCTGCGGCCTAACAAAAGGTAAACATTGCCAGCTCTAGCTGCAGCCCTATCACCACACCTTGCAATGTGACCTTCAACAGCTCCTCTCTCAGCTAGTTTCCTTAGTGGCAAAAGGGACTGGGCTAGTGCTCAGAGCTAGTGTTCTCCACACTGTTACCTGAATATTCACTTAAGGACTGATGCTGAAGCTGCAGCTCCAATACTCTGGTCACCTGAGGTGAAGAGCCAACTCACAGGAAAAGACCCTGATGTTGGGAAAGACTGAAGGCAGGAGGAGAAGGGGACGACAGAGGATGAGATGGTTGGATAGCATCACCGACTCAATGGACATGAGTTTGAGCAAGCTCCGGAAGATAAAGGACAGGGGAGTTTGGCATGCTGCAGTTTATCAGGTCCTAAGAGTAGGTACTTTGGGCACCTCATGGGAAGAGTTGACTCACTGGAAAAGACTCTGATGCTGGGAGGGATTGGGGGCAGGAGGAGAAGGGGATGACCGAGGATGAGATGGCTGGATGGCATCACAGACTCGATGGACGTGAGTCTGAGAGAACTCCGGGAGTTGGTGATGGACAGGGAGGCCTGGCATGCTGCGACTCATGGGGTCGGAAAGAGTCGGACACGACTGAGCGACTGAACTGAAGAGTAGGACAACTTAACGATACTGTTACTGACGCAGAACACCAACTCCCAAAGAACTAACGTTAGACGTAACCAAAGAGCAACTTCACGGGGCAGCCAAGCTAGTCTGCGGTAAGCGAAGTTAACTTAGCATGAGTTCACTGCCTGAGCTGTTTCCGATCTTTTAGAAATAAGGTAAAATCAGATTTGTTAGGCTCCTTATAATTAATAAACGAGAAAGTGAAAGTGAAGTCGCTCAGTTGTGTCCGACTCTTTGCGACCCGATGGACTGTAGCCCACCAGGCTCCTCCTTCCATGGGATTCTCCAGGCAAGAGTACTGGAGTGCGTAGCCATTTCCTTCTCAGGGAGATCTTCCCGACCCAGGGATTGAACCTGGGTCTCCCTGATTGTAGGCAGATGCTTTACCATCTGAGCCACCAGGGGAAGGTCCCTAAGATACTCTGAAAAAAGGAGAAGAGGAGATATTGGTGTCTTTCGATTCATATCCTTTATTCTTCCACCCACTCCCGCCCTCTGCCCTCTCCACACGTCCCTCCCGTCCCTCCCTAACCCCCGTGGTCTTGCGGCCCAGTTGGAGACCTAATAGAGGTTGCGGGAAGGGAGCCGTGAGGCCGAGGGAGGGGCAGCGACATCCACAGGGCTGTGCGTCACAGTCGCACTTCTTGTCCGTGCCATCCCGCCAAGGGACACACTCCGAGCAGGCTGTCTGTCACACCTCCTTGGCCACCAGTGACCTCGGACTCACTTTACACATCTCTCGTGAGTCTTCCAGTCTTCTACCTTCTTATGTAGTTGCTGACATTCATTTTCACAGTGGACAGGAAGTTTTGTTGGAGTTCTTAAGACACGTAAAATAGTCGAGCATTTTCACACCCAAGTCCTCTCTGTCACGGTGCCTTCGTCTTTCCATGAACCAAAAAGCAAACAACCATTCCATGCACAAAGCGTTACGCTCTCGACGGACCCAGCCACGGCGTCTGTCCTCACGATCCGAAGAATAAAAGCAGGCAAACGTGGCTGTAAAGTACCCAGTTTAATTAAGGGGGCACCAGCTACTTTTCTTGCTGCCAAAAGAACAGGGCTCTGGCTCAGACGGTAAAGAATCCGCCTGCAATGTGGGAGACCTGGGTTTGGTCCCTCGGTCAGGAAGATTCTCTGGAGAAGGGGATGGCAACCCACTCCAGTATTCTTGCCTGGAGAATCCCCATGGACAGAAGGGGCCTGGTGGTCTCCAGTTCATAGGGTCGCAAAGAGTGGGACGTGACTGAGCAACTAAGCACACAGCCGTTCAGAGAGAACGTTTACTGGTTCAGTTTACTCTGCCCAAACAGAACAAAAGAAAAGCAGTAAGATTAGCCCTACCTTTAGAGGCCTGTGGCTCTGCAACTGCACTTTAACCTGTCCTTTTAAATGGATTTTTCCCCTTCAGCAGCCAATGGAAGCAGGCGAGAGCAAACACAGCGCCGTGTCTCTGCATGCCTATTCATAAACTAAAGAGCAGGAAACTCAAGGCTTAATCCAACAGGTCACCTACTCTAGGGCAATTATTAAAAGTTATTCATGCAGCAGGGGAACAGCTGGGTCCTCTCGGTGTTGTCTCCTACCTACCACCATTCATGACAGTTAAACCCTTCCAGCCTCCTCCATTTGACTGTGAACTCTGCAGACCCATGACTCAGAAGCTAAGTGACCGAACTAGGTACTTCCCCCTTTTCTGGTCTCTATGGGGAAGTATCAACTACTTGCAAAGACACCCATCAATTACTAGAGAGTGGGGAAAGTGAAATTAATTAAGCCACATACAAATTCTCCCACAACTGGTTTTTCACTTACGAACCATTTATGCAGAACTTATATGCTATGAAGCCAGAAATGACTTATTTCAACAGACGTGACTTTCTCAAACTGTGTGGGTGCAACACTCCAAAGAGAATTACTCGGGATTTAAAACTGAGATGCAAAGACAGACTGATCTAATTTTTCACTCCCCACACTAACATTTTCGAGTCCATGCCATTTCAAAATAACTGGGGACTAAATGAGACTGACAAAATCACTTTTTAATCAGAATACACAAACTTTCCTCTAAAGGTACACCTGCTTGTTTTAACAAGTTGGATCTAAGGTTGATGTATTACAGTTCAGAATAACCATGGTGTTCAACTACGAGAATACTGCTCCGAAAGACAGGGTAAAAGTGAAGATACATTTGAGAAATTCACACCGCAAAGGAGTACAAAAAAGACACTCTCTCAGTTTCTCGTGATTTTCTTTCTTAAAAACTAGTTTTTATTTCTATTGCTTCAGACCCAAAGTGAGGTCGACCAAAACAACGAACAAGGGCAGGACCACATCGCTGCAACATAAATAACTATTTAGAAAGGTTTAACTTGCCTAGAATTCGCGCCAGGAAAAAGAGAAAGAAAAGGAGGGGGGGACCTCTGCTGCAGGTATAAAGGAAAACCGGGCGGGAAAATTTGTGGCATTTTCAACAAGGAGACAAACGCAAAGCCTGGCGAGCGTGAGGGGGGGAGCGTCGACACGGGTGAGAAAGAGGTGAAGACGGTGGTCGAGGGGAAACGACAACTGGCTGGAGAGCCAAGAAAGGGAAGCTGAGAAGGAAATGCTCTGAAGCCACAAGCCAAGCTACCGGCGCGGCGGCCGGGACCCTGCAGCCAATTCTAAGATCTACGGGGAAGCAGGCACCCAACGGCTGAGTCGCAGGTTTCCGCGGGTCACGAAAGGATAACGGACATCCTCCCAACGGCGGGCCGGGGGGCGCGGCGCGCCGCTTCCGCCCGCCCGAGCCCCGGCGGGGCGCGCGACCGCGGAGCTCGCGGCGAGAACGTGGGCCCGCGGCCGCCCGCCGGCGTTCCCCTTCGCCGCCCGCCTTTGTTTGCCTGGCCCTGCTCTCCTCTCATCGGCCGCCGTCGCCCGCCCGGAGCCAGGTGCCGAGAGCAAACGCCGCCTGACGCGAAAAACGAGGCACAGGCGCTACTCGTCAAACCAGACTTTATTGGGGGGCGCCCCGTGCGCGCCTCCAGCTACCCCCGCGTGGCCCGCCGGCAGGGACGCCGCGTTCGGCTCCGCCGGCCCTGCCCCGCAGGCCCCCTCCCCCGCGGCGCCGGGGAGGCCGCGCGGACGGCTCACCGGCTCCCGAGGCGGCGGCGGCGGCTGCAGCGTCGACGCCCCGCTCCAGAGGGCGGCCCGGGGCCCCGGGGCGGCGGGCTTCGCTGTCGTTGCACGCGGAGGGCGGGAGCCGCGCGACTAGCGGCGAAGGCGGCGGCGGCGGCGGCGCGCTGACGTCACGCGCAGCGGCCAGCCAGCGCGCGCGCGCGCGGGGGGGGGGAGGGGAGGGGGGAGCCGTCCCGGCGGCCCCCAATCCGGGAGGAACTCGGGCCGAGTGGGCGGGGCCGCTGCGGCGCACGGGCCGTTCGATTGGCCCAGGAGGAGGGGCGAGCAGGCGAGCAGGCGAGTAGGGACGAGGCGGCGGGGCGGGCCGAGGCAGCACGGAAGTCTCGCGAGGCCGAGCCTGAGCGGAGTGTGGCGGCGGCGGCGGCGGCGAGATCTGGGCTCGGGGTGAGGAGTTGGTATTTGTGTGGAAGGAGGCGGAGGCGCAGGAGGAAAAGGGGGAAGCGGAGAGCGCCGGCCCCGGAGGGCGGGAGGAGGCGCGGCCAGAGCGGGAGGCCGAGGCGCGGCGCGGCGGGGCGCCGGGGCGAGCAGCGGCCGAGCGAGCGCGGGGCGCACCGAGGCGAGGAGGCGGGGAAGCCCGCCGCCGCCGCCGCCGCGCCCGCCCCTTCCCCCCGCCG
>SJYR01000268.1:240994-280184 GCA_006410655.1 Kobus ellipsiprymnus | reverse complement strand
CCCAGCCATTAATCTGCTTTTTCCCTGGATTTGCCTATTCTGGACGTTTCATTTACATGAAATCATACACTGTATTGCCTTGTGTGTCTGGCTTAGTCTGTTTTCAAGATTCTTCCAAGTTGTAGAATGTACTTCGTTACTTTTTACAGCTGAATACTATGCCACAGAAGCTGCTTATTTTTGCAGATGAGAAAATTAAGGTCTAGTTAAGACTGAACATGTTTTAGCATTTAATCACAGTTTTAACTGTGTTTTGAATATCAATAATCCTTTGGTGAAGGCCCATATTTGTTCTTGCATCTTTCCTAGTGTATAATTAATGAACATTTAATTATTGCTAAATTTAAGGGATGGTATTATGGATTTTTCCCCCTAGATGTTCATCACGATAGTTTAGGAGGGACATCCTATTTTGTAGAATTTATTAAAAACTAAACCACTTAACAAAATCACTGGGTTGAGTAGGAAAGCTAATAGTAAAAGCTGTGTATTTAAAACATTCAGTTTTGAGAGGAACCAAAAAGGATTTTGAATCTTGAGGTTTCAGGTAGGTAGAATATGTGACCTTCACTCAAGGGTGTAAACGTGTTTTAATTATCTTCTGTTAGAATATAGAAGTGCTTTGTGCTAGATTGAGTAAAACATCTAAGACCAGAAAACCATTGATATTAAAAGCAGCAAATTGAAAGAGAGTCAAAAAGTATTAAATTTTTTTCTCACTTTTATATATTCAGAAAGTTCAAGTTTGCCAAAAATTACTAGTCCTGACAGTCCACTATTTTTCCTTTTTTAACATGCTGTTTATCACTAAGGAAAGAAGCTGTAAATGTAAACTCCCATGGAGTCAAGCCCAGAGAACCCTCCAAAGTAATCGTGTCACCCCCATGACCTACATAGGACAGCCTGACTCACAGATCCTGCTTCCTGACCTGGTGGCTCTGGAAGCCTGGCTTACCTACAAGCCTCTGTGCTCTCAGACTCTTGTCTCCTGGTTATTAACTTCCCTCCCACCCCTAGTCAACAGCTGTCTCCTCCAGTAGGAAAAGAAAAGTCTATATCAGAAAGGTCAGGACTCCTGACCTACCTAAAACTAACATTTCTGGCTTTTGGGAGAAAATAAAGAATAATTTTTTTTAATATGCTATACTCCTGGGTGAATATTTACAAAAAGGCTTTCTATTTATTTTAAAGTCTCCTTTAGTAAGATCAGTTTGTTTTAAGGCTGGGAAACTTAGGGCTCATAACAGGTTATTAGCAAAAGCAATTATTAAGAATGAACATTTCTCAAGATCTACATTTGGTGACCAGTTTATAAACTGCCCTTACTACTTCCATAGAAAGAGCGTAAAAGTGAAAACTCTTTGTAATTTTTAAATCTGGAATATTTATTAGTGAGTTGTATTCTACAGGATTAAGCATTCACTGTACTTGATATTTTCAAAGTTTGGCATCTGAAACACCACTTGGATGTTGAAAAAAACAAGTATTTCTTTAATTGGCAGATGGTTAGGAAGATGCAGGGAGCCCTTGGAAGCTAGTTGACTATGTTATGTAAACTTGTGTCTTCCTGTTTATGGTGAACAGGTTGGGAGAGGAGCTCTCTCTCTTAGTCTTAAGGGTCTTGTGTTAGTAGGTCCCATTGTGTTTAACCTAGTGATTAATTATCAATAACAGCAAGCCCAGTGGTTTTTGAGAATCTTGTTGGTAGTAGCATCAAATTTCCCTTTAGAGGGCAGTGCCCAGAGATCTGACCTTGGCATATCTCAGCTTCTGCCCTTGGGGTCTTTGTAAAACGCCCTGTTTGGGTAGGAGGACCCCTGAAGGCATTTTTCATTTCCTTTACCGCAAAGACATTCTACTTTTTGAATTCCTTTGTGAGAAAAGGAAGCAATATACTCAATTTCTTAAAGCAAAACGACCCAATTTTAACATGACACAGTGAGATAATGGGAACTCTGTAGGCAAAATTCTTGTTAACTATTCAGTTACTTCAGTCTTACACTGTGGTTTCAGGTAGGATTAAACATTAAGCTAAGGTAAATGGTTATGATGGACTCTTCTTTATTGTGTAAATTATTCCCCTTGAGTGTAAGAGCTGAGGGGCGGGGAGAGAGAGGCCGTGTTTTGTGGAAGCTGTTGTGCGGTGGACCTGTCTCCTCTTCTGGGAGAGCCACAAGCTCCAGGTAGAATTGCTAGTGCCTCACAGAGCGTCATACACTCTTCAGACACTCCACAGGTTACAGTTCTCAGCTCAGCCCTCTTCTGTCCCCTTTCTTCTCGCTTCTAAGCATCACCAAAAAATTGAAGGAGGGACACTCCTGCCGCAACTCGGAATTGACAGTTGGTTTTAAATTTTGCATGTTTTCGGTGTCTCACTCGTAATTTGTAGTATTAGATGTGATTCTTAGACTGGATACGTTTTTGTAGACTCGACAAGGACCAAATACAGACCTGTGGATTTCACTTCTGGGATCTGACCGGGTCACACATTATTCCTTTCTGAATTTTATTTCTAAGATTTAAATTATATGAATTTACTCCCTTGCCTAAAAATTCTACAAATACAATAGGTGTGGATATGCTTAATGCCACTGAACTGTAAATTTAAAAATGGTTTTTAGACTGGTAAACTTAACGGTTTATGTCTACAGGCACATCCCAGAGGCACACTATTGGTTCAGTAAAATCCAGACTTCTCATAACCTGCCAGGCCACACATGATTTGGCCCCTGCTTTCCTTCCAGACTTCCTTCTTATCCCTTTGCTCCCATTATGCTCCACCCTTCCCAAGTTTCTTGAACTTGTTGCTTCGCACTTGTTCTCTGGAAGCAGCACTTCTGTGTCCAGTGCTCTGATCCCCGATGTCCGTAAGTCTCAGCTCTGAGAGGCCTGCCCTTTCATCCTTTCAAATCAGCACTTATGACTCTTATCTCCTAACCCTGTTTTATTTTCTTTGTAGCGCCATCTGACATTGTCTTGCGTTTATCTTTTAGCTTGCTGCTTGTCTGTCTGCTTTCTGTAGAGAAACCCTGCAGGTGGTCCACGGCACATAGAAGAGCCTCAGGAAAAGAACTGCACGAGTGCTTGCAGGCTGTGCTGTCAGGCTGAGTCCTGGCCTGGAACCCACAGTGCCACTCTTCTCTCAGTGCTGCTTTGAGAAAAGAAGTGGTTAAGGGTGAGGCGAGGTAAAGAAGCATTTATTACAGCCATTGGAGAAGGCAGTGGCGGCCGACTCCAGTGTTCTTGCCTGGAAAATCCCATGGACGGAGGAGCCTGCCGGGCTACAGTGCACACGGGGTCGCAGAGAGTCAGAAAAAGCATGGATGTTAATCAGTTCTAGGTTGACATCCTGGATCTATCACTTAACTGTGCTTCTTTGAATACATTGCTTTGCATTTCTTTTTTTCCCCTCTTTTCCTTTTTTTTGGCCATGCAGTGCTGCAGCATGTGGGGTCTTTGTCCCCCGCACCAGGAATCGAACCTTTGTCCCCGGTGGTGGCAGGGCCAGAGTCTTCACCACTGGACCACCAAGGAAGTCCTACCACTTCGCGTTTCTGAGGCTTGATTTCTTTGGCCAGAAGCAAGAGGTTAATATAAAGGTTTTGTTTGAATTACTGTGACAGTTACTGACGTGAAATAGGTACTCAGTGAGTGATAGTGTCCCTACCTGAGGCCTCTGTCAGTGGAGAAATGTGGAGAACAGCCTGTGTCTGGTTTTTGCTTGCTGCTTAGCAGTGAGTCTCGGTTGTCAGCTATGCTCCATTTTGGAGCTTCCCAGGTGGCGGTAGTGGTAAAGAACCCACCTGCCAGTGTAGGAGACATAAGAGACGCGGGTTCCATCCCTGGGTTGGAAAGATCCCCTGGAAGAGGGCGTGGCAACCCACTCCAGTATTCTTGCCTGGAGAATTCCCATCGATGGAAGTGCCTGCCAGGCTACAGTTGATAGGGTCATAAAGAGTCAGACATGAGTGAAGCGCCTTAGCGTGACACACACATGCATTTTGGTGGAGTTTGGGTTGGTGGCAGTGGTGAGTAAATAATGGCCAAAAGTTACCTAGCATGGTCAAACCAAAGTTAATGGCCTCAGATGGAAGGTGTGTGGAGAAACAAAATCTAGCCCAGGTGACCCACAAATAAGTAGAGAAATAGGTAAATATATGAAATGGGTGAGAACAGACAATCAGGATCACAGGAAAAAAAGGAAATATTAGTGTCAACCTTAATGAGCTTCCTGGCAATCAAGATAGAAAAGGAAACCATACTGCTGACAGCTGATCCTAAGACAGGATAGACTTCTAGGGGAATCAAGCTTTTCTTAGTCCAGACTGAGTTCTAAGGTAAACTATTTTCTATATGAAGGAGCCATGAGTGATAGCAGTGCACCGATTCCGACTAGTATAGTGTCAGAGTTCACATAATGTCCTTGAAAGGCCAGAAGACTTAAATGTAAGCCGTGTAATTGAAGGTGATTCTTTACTTGCTTATTCGACATTCTTTAGAAACTGTTTAGCCATAAGACCTACTCTTCCCCTTAGGCCCAAGAGGGAGGGCAAAGGGGAATAAAGTTTTGTTTTTTGGAATAAAGGTACACACCTCTTTCCAGACACACTGGTTGCCATTTAATGTGTTACCTTGTTTTAGCAGAAGCCTGGCGTCCTGCAGTCCGTGGGGTCGCGAAGAGTCAGACGCGACTTGGCGACTGAACAACATAAGACAGGTGGTCTACCTTTTAATAAATCAAGGAAGCCAAGCACGGGTCAGCGATAGGAGTGAGAGGCCTCTTAAAGGAAAGAGATCTTTAGAAAGCCCAGATCCTGGATGAGAGGTGGGCAAGAAAGGAGAGGAAAGTTGTGTTATCAGACATTGAGTAACACTGCAAGCAAAGCAGCTTGGTTGAAGCATGGAGGGCACATGAAGCTCCACTTCTGATTCTGTTTTCTGGGCCTGTGGCATGGCTTAGCTCCTTAGTCATTTCTTTTTGACTAAATGTTTTGAGTCTGTCTCTCAAACTAGGCTGGGAGTGGCTATCGCTCTGGTAACTTAGAAACTAAAGGCTATCTTTAAAATGTGGAAGAATAGCTATTTCTGCTGAAATAACTCAAAGTGTGCCACCCCATTCATGGATGGTATTGGCTAAAGTTGGCTTTTCCACACCTTCCATGTTATGCCATTTAGCTTTGATGATTTGCTTCTGGCAGGAGTATTAGTGAGTACAAGAATCATCTAACGCGCAATTTTGTCTGGAAGTTCCCAGTACAACATTTCCCCCTGCCACCTTACTTGTTTGAATCGGTGACTTGTTTTCTCAGCTTTTTTCCAAACAAGAATACTGAGGCTTGGTTTTCATTTTAATTTGCAGTGTTGTGTTAGATTCAGGTGTATAGAAACTGATTTTGATGACACTTCTGTTGTGGATTAATCCTGTCTCCTGAAACAATGAGATAATTAACTAAGTGCTGCCCTCAAGGAAGACTCCAGAGAAGGATAAATATCTGCAGTTTTAAAGTGGATTTAGATACTCTACTTCATGAACAGGCTTTGCTTAGATATGGGTTTCAGAGCTGATCAGTTAACATCTTCTTCCCCCTCTATACATTGAATCTATTTCAGCAGTAATTATGAAATGGAAGGAGTATAATAATGGCCACTGCAAACAGTGAAATTGTTTGAATACATAACAGTAAAACATGTTTAAATAAAATCGTACAAAAAAACCCTGAGTTAATACTTGTATTTTGGGGTTTTTTCTTGTTCTTTTTCGTTCCCTTTTACTTACACTTTTTGAAGAGGGAAGCTTACGTACGTGTGGTTTGTAAATGGAGCTTTTCTCTTTTTAGAGCATCATAAATTCCTGTTTGGCAAAAGCATCTGATGACTTTCTTTGCAAAAATCAGATAAAATGGCCAAATCATAGCAAACATTGACATAATGTGATCTGTTGCTGTAATAATACGTGTCCAGTTCTTGCTGTAAATGAGGCATACGATGTCTTTGATTTCTTCTGGTAGTAGCATCTTTTGTCGTTTTTCTAGCAGTCTTCTTTGAAATGTGGTTTTCTTCCTGTGTGAATAGTTGATTTTCTTAAATGTTGTTGTTAAATAGTTAGCAATTGTCTGTTTTATGGTTTCTGTGCACTGGCCTTCAAGGAGTTCTCTAAAATAACTTCTATGAAATACACTGTTAGGGAATAAGTAAGATATACAAATTTATAAACATTGTGAAATTATACAGTAACCACAGCAATTATTTAGAACTTAGACCAACAGAACTTTGTTTTTGTGGAGTTTTCAAAGACCTATTGATAAGTGTCCTTTTTGGTAGTAAATCCCATCATTGATTCCTTGATTTCCAGTGATTCCAGAAATCATTCCTTGTTTCAAAGAGGAAAATTCCACTATAGTTTAATCCCATTTTCTGAGTGAAATCCCATTATATAGACCAGAGATCAGCAGGCTTTTTCTGTAAAGGGGTAGATGACTAGTATTTTCGGTTTTGTGGGTCCAGATGCAGCTGAGCAACTCCATGTGTTCATGTAGCAGGAAAGCAGCCGTAGACAGTATATTCACAAATGAGCGTAGCTGTGCTTACAGCAAAGCTATTTCTAAAATCGATGGCATATGAGCACAACCTCATTCATAGCCAAGAGGTGGAAACATCGCAAGTGGCCATCAGTAGATGAATGGATAGGCTAAGGGCCATCTTGTGCCGTATAGGAATATTATTCACCTGTGAAAAGGAATGAAATTTTGATGTTTGCTACAAAACAGTGGACCTTGAAAACATGCTTAGTGAGGCAAGCCAGGTACAGATGGACAAAGAATATATGATTCCACTTACAAAAGTTATCTGGAGTAGGTAAACTCATGAAATCAGAAAGTAGACTAGAGGTTACCACTGACTGAGGGGAAGAGGGGTTGTTGTTTAATGAGTAGCAAGTGTCTATTGGGGATGATGAAGTTTTGGAAATAGATAGTGGTAATAGTCATACATGGACTTTCTGGCGGCTCGGGTGGTAAAGAATCTGCCTGCAATGCAGGAGACTCGGGTTTGATCCCTGGGCTGGGGAGATGCCCCGGAGATACAGTGCAGCCCACTCCAGTATTCTTAACTGGAGAATTCCACGGACAGAGGAGCCTGGCGGGCTGCAGTCCATGGGGTCCCAAAGAGTCAGACCTGGCTGAGTGGCTAAAGCGCCGGCCCAGCAGTTACACAGCATTGTGAGTATGCCTGATGCTGCGCAGTCGTGAAGTTACGGGTGACTCAGAGTGATGATGTCTGCTTTACCAAAATAGACATAAGAATCTTGTCAGCCTCTACTTTAGGTTTATTTTATGCATATTTTGTATTTTAGTTCTTAATTATCTGACTGTTCTCCGGGTACCCTGTGTTGACTGCTGGAACCACTAGCTGCTCTGATCTGATATTTCCTCACTGGACTTCAGTGTCACCCCAGAATTCATGTGTTGAAGCCCCAGTCCCTGATACACTGTTATTAGGCGTTGAGACCTTTAGAAAGTTGCTGGGTTTGAGGGCGAAGCCTTCACGAATGGGTTAGTGCTCTTACAAGAAGAGACAGAAATTACGTAACGGAATGAGACCTGATGTGTATGTGAAGATGCAACAAGGAGACGTCTGGTGGTGAACGACGAAGACGGGACTGAATGAGCCGGCACTTGACCTCCAGGAGGGTAAGGCCCCATCTCTTCAGGCAGCCCAGTCTGGAGTGTTCCTCAAGCCTTTCTTTACTGCTGACGGCTGCACTGGGCCTTAGTTGAGCCCTTGGGGCCTCTCTAGTTACGGTGCATAGACTTTCCAGTTGCAGCGAGGGCTTAGCTGCCCCATGGCCTGTGGGATCTTAGCTCTCCGACCAGGGGTTGAACTCGTGCCCCCTGCGTTGCCAGTTAGATTCTCAACCACTGGACCGCCAGGGAAGTCCCTAGAGTATTTTTGTTCACAGCAGCCTAAACGGAGACAACTTCCCTCGCCAGAACACAAGTCCCATGAGGGCAGAGACCTGGCTCGTCTCTGCTGCGAGAACATGCCAGGAGAGTTCATGTGTGTTGCACTGACACAAGGAACGCCTGAGCTCGTGACTCCGTTACACCAAGCATCCAGCGGTCGTCCTGCCCCGGCACTCTTCCATAATCCTCATCAGCGGCTCTCAGAGCAGCAGTGATTCTCAACCTTGCCATCTTTCTTGTGTGAAAAAGATACAAACAAGAGTGTTTTTTCGTGAGAAGAAAAATAACTTCAGTAGGAGGCGGGGAAATAGCCTCCCTAGACACAGCTCATTCTGGTACCAGTAGAAGGTTGATGGCCTAGTAGCTGTGCCTCAGTTGGAGATCGGGGGGTATAGGAATTATCACAGCCCTGAGAAACGAAAGAATCTGGTTAGTGTGGAGTCCCGGCTTTGGAACTGGTGATCAGTAACTACATTTCTTGTCCTTAATGCAGCCAGCTGCTCTCTCTTAGGCCTCTTCCTATGTCATGGGGTAACCCAGGATACACGGTCTGGTTCTGGTTCCGAACGAGGTGGGCTGAGTTTACCAGCTCTGCGCTAGGGACTTAGACTTTGTGAGTTCAGCCTGTCACTTAGTGGCTGGTTAATCCTGAACAAGTCACTTAGCTCTCTGTGCCTCAGGTCTCTCTCCTGTAAACTGAACTTGCTAATTTGCCCACTTCAGAGGGTAATATGTGCAGTGATTAAAATAGTGCCTTCTTGTAAACACTGAATAAAATGTCAGCTGCTGTGACGTCCTGTGGTTCCTTGTAATGACTTACAGTGCTCCCTAGTGTAAAGCGTGGGGGGAAGAAGCACGCAGTCTGAGCCCCTTGTCCCCGTGTTTTCGTGGTGAAGCAGTCCGATGGAGGAGCGCACGCGCTCAGGGGGCACTGAGCTGGACACACTCTGCTTCTGCTTTAGTCACCAAGGTAGGAGGAGGCTGGGACTTTGCCTCCAGGTGCTCCATTCTAATTTGAGAGACAAGGCCAAGAAAGGTTCAAAACAGCATGATTTAGAGTTTGTCAGTGTTACTATTCATAAACAATCCAAGAGTTCAAGGTAAGACTCTTGAGGCTGGAGTGATGGAATCAACTGGCCCTGAGAGAATTTACCCAAGGAGAAATGAAAGACTAGATACGGTAAAGTGAGATCAGACAGCATAGGACCTGGAATGATAACTGGGACTTGGTGTTTGGAATATAGGAGATCGACTGTGGGAGTCGGTCTTCCTTTTTTTTACCCTGTTAGATGTGGTGGTGGTGAGACGTATGAGTGGAGTTGTGCTGCATTCTTTGAACACATTTGAGAACAGCGTTCCCTTGTGGCTCAGGCAGCAAGGAATCTGCCTGCAGTGTGGGAGACCTGGGTCTGATCCCTGGGTTGGGAAGATCCTCTGAAGATGGGAATAGCAACCACTCCAGTATTCTTGCCTGGAGAATCCCACAGACAGAGGAGCCTGGTGGGCTACAGTCCATGGGGTCACAAAGAGTCAGACTCGACTGAGTGACTCAGCGCACGTGCAGACCTCTATGCAGGCTCTGAGCCAGGCTGTGAAGGCTGCATGGGGATCAAAACTGACAAATACCCCTGTCCTCAGAGAGTTTACAGTCTAGTGGAAGTGGGTGGCGAAAATCAGACAGCTATGATTGCTCATTGTAGTCAATAAAAATTGCACGGGCAAAGGCCATGAGGTGGATGGTCCAAGGTATATTTGAGGTAAAGCCCAGTATAGCTCGAGTGAAGAATGAGGAGCTGGAGAGGTACACAAGAGGCTCGCTAAGGAGTGAAGGCCAGAAAATAGAATTTGAGTCAGCCATGCAGAATTGGTGGTTAACAGGAAGTGTGTGTGGTGGACAGAAAGCAGAA
The DNA here is from genome assembly GCA_006410655.1 of Kobus ellipsiprymnus. Classification (NCBI taxonomy): domain Eukaryota; kingdom Metazoa; phylum Chordata; class Mammalia; order Artiodactyla; family Bovidae; genus Kobus; species Kobus ellipsiprymnus. The sequence continues at coordinate 270,316 of SJYR01000268.1, read as the reverse complement.
CTCTGCGGAGGGGGAGGAGGAGGAGGAGAAGCAGGGAAGTGGAAAGTAAGCCAGCCAGAGACGTGGGCATAGAAGGAGAGAGGTGGATGCTGAGGACTTAACTAATAATGGCCAGCTCTTCCCGCTAGGCTCAGAAGGAACACAGGGAAGAGTTGTGGGCTTTGGCCTTGAGACTTTTGGTGACCTTCAGGCTGAAACAGGATTTTAAGAGATGGAGGGGAAAGACTGGCTTGAGTGGTTAAGAGATACTGGCTGTAAAATCACCCCATTTAAGAAGCTGCTGATGAAAGCACTTTTTATAGTTTTTTAAATGTATTTGCTCACATAACTTCTTTACTCAGCTAAGACGATCCATCTTATGTTTTTCAGATGAAAAAAAAGATATCGACCACGAGACGGTGGTTGAAGAACAGATCATTGGAGAGAACTCACCTCCCGATTATTCAGAATACATGACAGGAAAGAAACTTCCTCCTGGAGGGATACCTGGCATTGACCTCTCAGACCCCAAACAACTAGCAGAATTCGCTAGGTAAGTTACCCTTTCTTCTGGTTAGAGAAAGTGCTTGAGTGTTGCCAGCTGTGATTTTTGTTGCGTAAATAACAACAGTGGTCTGTTCTTGTTCCCAGGAAGCTTCTGAAACAAAAGCGGTTGGCTTTTATTTTCAGTGGTAACTTTGCTTTTAAGCGGCACCGTTTTAGATTTGAATGAGATGAAGCAAATACATACTTTTAAATTCTGTAATTGATGTTGCTTATGAATAAACACAGTTTCTGCACATTTTTTATATTTTGTTTGAAAATGGATAGATATCTTTACACTACTTCCTGGCTTCTTTGTCTACATTTTAAATTTGTGGTATTGTCCTGGTCTGAAGCTGCTGGAGCCCTGAGTCTAGACTAGGTTTGTGCAACTGACCCATAGGAAGGACTTCATCTGCTCCAATTTCAACGTGTCATCAGTTAGGCTCCTGGTGTTCTGTTGATTTTTAGCTGGCATGACAGGAGGGGGTCACATATTTAGGTCTAGGACCCTGTGCTCGACTGTCCAAGGTAAGAAGCAGGAGGGCAGGTCTGAACCCAGTGACTGTTTGTTTGTTTTGACTGTAACCAGCCGGGTCCTTAGAGAAACCTTGGTCCCCTTTTCCATTATTTTCTAGTGCTGCTTGGCAGTTTTATAAGGACAGGAGAAAACCCACAGAGGTGTAAAATTTTAAATGAAATAAACTGATAAAATCTGGAGCAGGTGGTCTCCTTTTACGTACTTGAGGTTGGATGGAGCCTGGAACAGCCCAGGAGATTGAGGCAAGGACAGGTTTGTAGAGTGAGAAAGAAAAGTCTGTGCACGCCTGTTCTAACAGAGTGGACACTTCTTCCCTCTCCTCTTCTGGAGAGCAGAGTAGAGAAAAGCTGGAGACCCTGGGGTGTCCTGGTTTCTCCCTGCCTGCCAGAGACAAGGTGGGTGGCCTCCAGCCATTTGAAACCTCAGTTTCTCTACGTGTCATTTGGGTATAAGAATCCTATTATGCTTTGATAAAAGAGTCTGTACCCTTTTCTCCTTTCTAGTAAAACAGTAGTGGTAGGGAATATAAAAATTAATTTATTTCTGATTTATCATGGCTTTAAAAAAGGTAAAGCCCTATTCTCTTGTTACCGACATTGTGTTCCAGCTCTTATTGCTATTCATATTTTAAGTATAGGTCTGTGAATTAGATAACTAAGTGCCCTGCTGTGCCCTCACCCTACCCCGAAGCACAACTAAAAATGGAATCTGTAGGATACATAGTCAGCAGTGAGGCCAAGAGTTTTTGGACAGATTGAGCCAAATATCATACCTGTGTTTGACATTGTCACAGAGTCGCTAAAGTTTGTTGTAACTTTCTTATGGTACTCAGATTTATTGAGGGCATGGGCTGCTGTCCCAGTGATAAACAGGGAACACGGAGGCAAGGAGAGCCCTGGGGAGGGTAGCATTTGCTTTGGGCCTTAAGGAACATAAGGTTTCTGATGGGTGGATGGGTGTCTGCGAGGCCACCATGCTGTGGGGCAGGCTGCACGCGGTGCGCACTTAGTGTCCAGCACCTATTCAGGAAACAAAAGCCAAGTTTCGGTGTGAATTAGGATGCTTACAGGGAAATGCTGCGGTCCATGAGGTGGCAAGGAGTCCAGGACGACCGAGCGACTGAACAGCAACAGAGAAGTGATTGGCTTTAGGTAGATGTAAGCCAGGTCATTGGAGTCTGAAAACTGGGCCAGGATGCGTGCTTCTTTGTATGTAGCAGCCATCTGGTGAAGGGTTTGAGCAGCAGAGAAAGGGGGCTGTGTGATCAGAGATACTTTTCAGCTGTATCCAGGCAGGATGGGTGCAGGCACAGCCAGGAACTGGGAGAAGAGCTCGCGGAGGCCTGAGCTAGAGGCCAGACTATGTGTGAAGAAGTGTGCTGAGGTGGCAGGAGATGATGGAAGATTGAGAAGTAGCTTGACTGCCTTGGGGAGGGGGCAAAAGAGGCATCCAAATGCACATTTTGCTGTGCATTATTATTTTTTTTTAATGCACATTGAAGGCTTTGCTCCTTAGGTGATAGGAGAGTGGGGAGGGTGCTGTTGTGCAGGAGGGGAGGCAGAGTTGGGGGTAACACGCTCAAGAGGAGAAAGGGCAGCGTTGCAAGGGCCAGTGGAGATTCAGGCGGGCCAAGAGAGAAGGGTAAGTATTCCTCTGAATTATATACTATGAAGCGGCTTTGGTGGAGGAGCAGAGGGCTGAGGCAAGGTTTTCAGAGAGGTGGGGACTTTTGGGCAGTGAGCAGTAGAAGTAATTAGGTGTTGATGACATTTTGCGTGTTCCTGTTGCTGGAGAACTGGGGCAGCTGATCTTAAAGCTTGTCCTCAGTCCTCTGAAAGAAACTCCAGGATGTTTCATCTCTGAGCTCAGGAGGCACCCATGAGGCTTTTCCACCCTGCGTCAGGCTGCCTTGGACCTTACTCCTTAGGAAGAGGTCAGCCGCAGGGACAGGGACCCAGGGACACCAGGTATCAATCTATTTGGGACATTTTGAAACACTGAGGATGAACCTGAGGCTTCCAGGGAGAAAAGATAGGTCACCTACAAAAGAATGATAATTAAACCCGAATGAGAATTTTCTTCAACAGCAATAGATAATTAGAAGACAGAGGAGCAATGTTCTGAAGTTTCTGAGGAAAATTATTATATATAACATAGGATTCTTGATCCAGCAAAGCTATCTGTCCAACACAAGGGCAAAACAGTGACAGTTTCAGATGCCTAAAGAGTTAGTTTTATGTTGCATGCACCCTTTCTGAAGAGGTTACTTAAGGGTGTGCTCTGGTAAAATGAGGATGAGTATCAGATGGAAGACTTCCTAAAGAAAATCAAGAAGACAGCTATGCGGCACGCTGGAAAACCTGTTTAATTTAGAATGGAAAGTCGGTGGGTTGTAAGAATTTCTTTAAGTCCATTTCATTCAGGAGTAGATAGAATGATCAAGAGGATAGAAGGTGGTGGTGGTATCAGAAAGAGTTTTATAAAGAAGAAAAGATAATCAGAACGTCCTGACAAGGGTGGCAGGGTTACGAAAACCATGGCCTAAAAATGGAACATTATTTTGACACTGTTTAGAGAGAAGACTCCTTGACGTGACTAAGAAACCTCGCTCTTTGGTACTGAAGCTGCTGTACTGGCCTCAGAGCGCAGGAAATGTGACCCTTAGACACGGTTAGATCCTTCAGTGAGCATTTCTTACGCAACTATCGGGGTGTGGTGTGTGTTTCTTTTCTGTTGTAGTCAACCAGTTAAAGGCTTCATTTTATGTATGGAGTAGAATGAAACCTTGCTCCTCTTGACAACATATGCAAAGTAAAGGCGTGGGATTGGGGTACTGTGCAGCTGGGCTCATCCTCACCTCCATTTTCCACAGTATCTCTGGGCTCTTGAAAAGATGATGTAAAACAAAGTGGCTAGTTGGGCAGTGGTGGGGAGGAAGAGCTGAGCCTGTGGTGCCCTGTTTCTGTTCAGTCTTCACATTTTGAGCAAAGGCCCCAGAATTGGTGACTGGGACAAAGAAGCACCGAATTTCAAGCTTGTTGGGGACCAGAGCTCATCTTCTTGGCTGATAAAAATGCACAGAGCTTGTTCTGCTGGCCTCCTTTTTCCACCCACCTCCACCATGTGGCTCGGCTCAGTTCTTGGCTTAAGGAGGCATGTGAGCTGCTTTTCCCTCTTCTCCATATACTGGGGTGATGGGTTCTGGACTGAACTTGAAACTAACGGAGAACGCTCAGGTCCCAGCTTCACTGATCCTAGACTAGCTGCTTGAGGTCATGGTACTGGGGAGGCGGGACTGTGGTGGTTTTGTTCTTTCTTGAAATGTCCTTTTAGTAAATAGTTCAAAAATTGCATAGTGGGTGGGACCTGCAGAATCATTTCCTGGTTAAATTTGTGCATTTTTTCATTAACCTTAACCCTTAGGAAACCTTCTGTCCAGGAAGATCAGAAAAACCAATAGTCAGTCCTGAGTTACTCCCCCCACCCCATCCCCCTGCCCTGAGATTTTTTCACTGGGTTAATACAAAAATGTGATGGTGGAGCTGAAAGTGCCTTGAAACTCTTTAATATCTCATGAATGAATGTACATTGCCCAAGAGAATTGGCTTAGAAAACTCGGGTTCATTTGTCTCAGCTGACACAGAGGGAGGCGAATCGTGCTTGCGAATGGTAGCTCTGTTACATAGGGCCTACTGTCCCGGCAGCACAGGTGGCTCCAGTCTGAAGAATCACTGCTTCAGAAATCTTTCCTCTTAGCTTCTAGGATATTTGCATGTTTAACTAAGTTGGAACTTTTGGTTTACCTAATGCCCTGCTGAAAATTGTCCAGGAAATTCCTGCAGTTTGTGGTCCTGGTACCCAACCTTTACAGTGTACACAGGATGACATCGTGTGAAATCAGCAGGGACGTCACGGACGTCGTAGAGAAAACTACTGAGACTAGCGTTTTAATTGAACAGGAAACTTGCTGGCTCCCTGGCTTGTCCATAAATGCCTAACACATGGAGGAGGCCTTTCCGCTTTGCCTTTGCTGTCGTTTCTGTCTCAATTCTTTAGTTGATGATGGTGGTTTGGAGGCCCCAGTACCTTCTGGGTTGTTGACTACAACTGTGACTTTTTTTTTTAAGCAATAAACTCATATTTGGCTAAGCCCATTTAGCATAGGGTGGCAGTAATAATAGCCATTGTTTCTCAAAAGCTTAACACAGCATCTCTTTTTTAACCCTTGCAGCTCTGATCAGGTAGCATTTCACCTTTTTACAGAATAAGAAACTGAGGCTGGGGACTTAAGTGATTTGCTCAAGGTCTTGCGGCACCAGCCACACACCCCATCCCGGCTCGCTCTCGACGCCTGCTGCTGTCACGCCTCCAGGTCCAAGTCAGCCGAGGGGAAGCCCAGGTCTTAGTGGTTGCTGGCTCGTTTGGGCCGGTCAAGAAGATCCTCTAAGTAGAAGTCTTGTAGTCTTGTAAGAAAATTCATCTTTTTTAGGATTTATTTTGTAGGTTTATGTACCAGTTGTTGCCACAGAAATTTTAGTCTTTACTCACAAAAACAGAACACTTTAATTCTAAGCATGCTTGCTTAGAAAACGGCCTTTTCAGTGTTCGCATTTGAACATAATGTAGAAGGCACCTAATGTAGAACGCACCAGCGTATACTGCCTCATTTGCCTCTCTGTAGTGATGAAGAGTGACTTGCCAACAAGCTTAAGAGTGGCTGCAATTAAATACCTTTACTTCCTCCTTGAGTCTAAGGGTGTTTGCCCAGATACATTTAACACTCTTTCTAAACTTAGTTATACTGCTAAATACTAGCATACATTTTGAAAATGACATTTTTTAAAAATAACACTTAATACCATTAAAAACAAATCAAGAGTCGGGTGAATGGCAAATCAAGAGTTCTCTACTGTTAGGTATATTTGAAATTTTCCATAACAAACGTTCCTAGGAAGTAAACAGTTTTGTGGGGTCGGGGCCGCTGAGGTAACTGGGTGACGCCTGCTGTCCTTCTGACGCAGGTGTCTCACTGCCATTGTCTCCGTGCTCATGCCCACAAAGCTGAGAGCGGTTCATCTGAGATAATTTGCACACAGATTCACCCTCTCTTAGGCTAGTACCATTCTGTGGATTTGGACAGTGATGCATTTCCCTTCACAGCCAAGGCTGCATGTGAGTGGAGTCTTCGAAGAGGAAACACCTTAGTGGGAAGGTTGCAGCTTGGTTCCTAATGCACACTTTCTGTTACTGTGACCTCCAGGTGGCGCAGTGACGCCTATTTTACCCTGCCTGGTTCTGTGACTCAGATCCAGACTCCAAGACTCACTAGTATTTAAGATAACAAAGGCTAGTTCAGAGCCCTGTAAACAACGGGCACATAGAAAATGTTTGCTGACTGATGTGGTAATCTTCCAAGTACAAGAGAGAACAAGTATCTGCAGGGTTGGCCTGGGGAGGATACCAGACTGAAAACATTCTCTTAGAACTCCAAGTAGGAAATGTGTGTGATCTTGAACAAACTCCTTAGAGATAAGTTATAGCTAGCAGATAAAATTGTGTCACCTCTGCTCATCCAGGGCATGGCAAGTTTCATGAGATGATTTCTGAAGTTCAGCTTTGACAGAGGAAAGGAGTATCTGAGCTCAGATAAAGAGTGAAGAAGGCTGGTATTGTTAGGCCTTTTGCTAACTTGGAGGTGGCCGCAGCAGTCTTTTCACAGTCTTGCGTCACGGAAGAGTGAGGGTCAGCTAGCTTATTCTAGAGGACACCAGCTTAGTGGTTCACTGAATGTTCATCCTCATAGAATTTTTCTAGAAGCTCTTGTTTCCTCACCCCTCTACCACACACAAATCTGTAGGGAGTTTTGGAGAGAAAATTTTGACAAAAGAGCAAAGGTTGGTTCAGTGAAAATAGCAGGTAGGTAAGTTACCAAGTAAGCTCTGGATAGTCACTCCATGAAAGGCTCTCCTTGACTGCCCAGGTGTTTGAAACTGTTATCTCCCTTCCACCACCACCACCACAACTAATAGTAGGATAAAAATTAAGCAGTGTGAAAAAAGGTGCATATAGATAGATAATGCTCTGTTTAAAAGGACTTTTCTGTAACCCTTTAAAAATGGTCTTTTATAGATAATTTCTGCCATCATAAGATGGACACCCCCCTTTAAGACCCTCTCATATCTTACTAAAGAGTTCGGAAGAAGGAGCAGATATTTAAATCACACGGATCACAGTGCCACCCTAAAGATGCACCAGCTCATTAGCTTTGAGACTGTAGGCAGCACCTCCCTTGTGCTTGTGCTTACGCATCCTTACCTGTAGGTGGGAGAGCGCTTCAGTCACAGGTCCTCTGGGAACGAGAGTTTTCTCCTCCCTTCCCCCTCATGGCAGCATGTTGTAATCTTCATTTTTGTACTTAACAGGGAAAGCATTTTAGGGACTATATGATTTATGCCAGATGAATCTACCCATTCCTACAAATCTTTCTCTCTCTCTCTTTTTTTCCCCCCTTTGGTAAGAATGAAGCCAAGAAAAATTAAAGAAGATGATGCTCCAAGAACAATAGCTTGCCCTCATAAAGTAAGTAATGCTAGGGGAAAGGGCTCATTTCTGTGAAAGAAGTTGTAGAGAGCTTATAAGAAATCGCACTTTTATTTCCATCTTCATAATTGAGACTCACTGAGGAACTAGAATCTGGGTTCTAAATTCAAGAGACTGTATTTTGTGATGAAAGTTTTGTTGTTCCTTAAAGGCCACTTAAATTTACATACTCTTAAATGGGGTTACTCTAGGGCACCAATGTTTTTTATTGTCACTATATACTGAATATACTCTGTTAGGATTTTATTTCTTTTTTTCTTCTTTTTTTTGAGTTGTTAAACAAGTCTGATCTTAAGACATTGGGTTGTGTCTCACCCACGGACCTTTATAGAACTGTGGGCTCCTTATGGAAATTTGATTTTGCAGAGTGCTAGAGTAAGCCTATTAAGACTTGATCATTTCCTCCACAATTTTCTTTAATTTACCTGTTAGCTGTTTGTTGCTAGGGGGTACTTAATTGTTTTCAAATGCAGTTATTATTATTAGGTTCTAAAGATAGCCTAAAACGTACTTTGAGAGATGGATTGGGTCTGTTTTAAACTTGCTGCTGCTGCTGCTAAGTCGCTTCAGTCGTGTCCGACTCTTAGCGACCCCATGGACTGCAGCCTACCAGGCTCCTCTGCCCATGGGATTTTCCAGGCAAGAGTACTGGAGTGGGATGCCATTGCCTTCTCCGGTTTTAAAATTAATTGGAGGTAAAACTGACGAAAGTATCACGTAGGTGGTACAGAAAAACGGTGAGAGATTTTGAATGGAGTAAATTTTTAAAAAACAACAATTGAAGAAGGATAGATTTAGTTTCACCATCTCACCTCTGATGACTGTGCTCCCACAAATTTATTTTTGTCTTTTTTAAAAAATGTTAATTTGGAAATTTTGAAACGTAAAGGTGTTTCTGTTGAGGCCAAATACCAATACGCATTTGAAAACAGTTTTGTCTTAAGTGCTCATCATCTCTCTACCTTCTTTGTGTATTTCTTTCCCAGTTAGGGTTTTCTTAAAATTCTGTTTTCTGAGTGGAAACTCAGCCTAGGGATCTCGGTGGAAGCTGGCCCCCGCCCACTCACCCCGTGCCTGTGACGCTGCCCTCTGTCCCTGTCTGGTCATTCCCCCGCTCGCTCCGTTGTTGGACGGCGCTCGCTCCCAGCTGCATACTCTTGTTGGGCAGCGGCTGCAGAAGAAGCAGCGTTAGGCCTCTTCCCCAGCCTGCTTGCCCCGCCCTCTGTTGTCGGTTGCCCTGCCGCTCTTCCCGGTGTCTCACAAAATGCATCTCTTCTGTAGTCGCACTCCTTGGAGACCCTCTGGCTGCTGTCTCTGTCAGGAAGGGGAGGGGCAGGCGATGGAGAGGGTCAGCCCGCCGCTGCAGCGCAGAGCTCGGCCCAGCTGGCGGTGGACCGCCCACCGCGGCTGTCTCCCAGGCTGCTGCTCTCCATCCGGGGTGCGGCCGGGAGAGGCGGGTGCGGCGGGAGCCAGGTCGGCTGCTGCTCCCAGCCTGGCTCCTGCTGGTGGCCTGACCTTGGGCAAGTCTACTTAAAGACGCCTCTGAGCCTCAGTTTCCTCCCTGTACAACAGGAGCTTGCATTACAGGATAAGGCCTTTCTCAGCTGGGGTGTTTTTGGTTTCTGTCTTAAATAATTTAGTTACTTCTGCTGTGATATGAAGCGACATTTAAGTGGGGAGGGTGGGGGTTTGTTGTACTGTGTAAGTGAAGGCTGTTAAGCGGACGAATCGTGGGTAACAGTTTGCAGTGTGAACCACTAAGCTTCTCTCTCTGTTCAAAGGGCTGCACAAAGATGTTCAGGGATAACTCGGCCATGAGAAAGCACCTGCACACCCACGGCCCCAGAGTCCACGTCTGTGCAGAGTGTGGCAAAGCTTTCGTTGAGAGCTCCAAACTAAAACGACACCAACTGGTTCATACTGGAGAGAAGCCCTTTCAGGTAGAGCCTGTTCCCTTTCCCCTCCGCTCTCCCCGCAGGTGTAAGCAAGGCGGCCGCCCAGAGAGGCCACTGCAGGGTCCCACGGGGGTCCCCGGGACTCAGTCGGGGGCTGCCCTGGTGCTTAGCTCCACCGCTCGTATCTGTGTGGCACCAGAGACAGGATGTGGCAAGTGCTTCTGGGCTGGACTTCATGTCTGGAGAAGACAGGATTGCTCGAGAGCGAGCCTGAAACAGCACTTCCTGTGTGTTGGGATTCAGGCAGTTTGCTTGATGATATGTTTTGTAGAATATTGACAGGGAGCTTCTGAAGTTTTAATCCAGGAGAGTAACTTCTAGAGTAGTTTTCTGCCTTGTTTTTAGAAGCCCATGAACAAGTGAATGGATTAGCAATGCCGTTTAAAATCTAGCATGGTTCTTTTTGTTTTAATACGTGATATCAGAAACCTTCCTAACCATTTGTCTCTTATGATTTCAAATATTTACAGAAGTGTTAGGACCCTCATGTAAGATTTAGAAAGATTTTTTGCTATTTTGCTGAATGTTTCTTTTATGTTGTGTATTTAAACAATTCATGAGGGCTATCCACGGGTCGTCCTAGGAGCTGTCCTGGCAGCGTTAGAGCTCCTTGCCCCTATTTCTAGAATGTGTCTAGAAAGCTCCCCACCTGCCCTGGGGCAGGGCAGCAGGGAGTGAGGTAGAAGAAGCAGGCTCCTCCCTACATCCTTGAGCTGCCCCCTTCCTGGCCCCATGAGTCTGAGCGGGTAAACTCTGGTTTTTCCTTGACAGTGCACGTTCGAAGGCTGCGGGAAACGCTTTTCACTGGACTTCAATTTGCGCACACATGTGCGAATCCATACCGGAGACAGGCCCTATGTGTGCCCCTTCGATGGTTGTAATAAGAAGTTTGCTCAGTCAACTAACCTGAAATCTCACATCTTAACACATGCTAAGGCCAAAAACAACCAGTGAGAAGAAGAGAGAAGACCCTCCTCAGCCTCGGGAAGCATCTTCCAGGAGTGTGATTGGGAATAAACACGCCTCTCCTTTGTATATTGTTTCTAGAAAAGAATTTTAAAAATGAATCCTACATACCCAAGGGACATGTTTTGATAAAGTAGTAAAAATTAAAAAAAAACTTTAATAAGATGACATTGCTAAGATGCTCTATCTTGCTCTGTAATCGTTTCAAAAACACGGTGTTTTTGTAAAGTGTGGTCCCAGCAGGAGGACGATTCATGAACTTCACATCAAAAGACAATTCTTTATACAACAGTGCTAAAAATGGGACTTCTTTTCACATTCTTATAAATATGAAGCTCACCTGTTGCTTACAATTTTTTTAATTTTGTATTTTCCAAGTGTGCATATTGTACACTTTTTGGGGATATGCTTAGTAATGCTATGTGTGATTTTTCTGGAGGTTGATAACTTTGCTTGCAGTAGATTTTCTTTAAAAGAATGGGCAGTTACATGCATACTTCAAAAGTATTTTTCCTGTACAAAAAAAAGTTATATAGGTTTTGTTTGCTATCTTAATTTTGGTTGTATTCTTTGATGTTAACACATTTTGTATAATTGTATCGTATAGCTGTATTGAATCATGTAGTATCAAATATTAGATGTGATTTAATAGTGTTAATCAATTTAAACCCATTTTAGTCACTTTTTCTTTTCCGAAAAATACTGCCAGATGCTGATGTTCAGTGTAATTTCTTTGCCTGTTCAGTTACAGAAAGTGGTGCTCAGTCGTAGAATGTATTGTACCTTTTAACACCTGATGTGTACATCCCATGTAACAGAAAGGGCAACAATAAAACAGCAATCCTACAGAAAGAACATGGCAGAAAAAGATCTGTAAGCACAGTCTTATTTCCTTTTGTTGTCCAGAATAATTACAGTTCTTGAGCCTCCCAGAAATTGGAAGCTAAATAAAGCAACTCGAGTTTCCTTTATTTTGCACTCAATTACAGTGACTTGTGATTAAAGCGATGCATGGATATTTTAATACTTCCCACATGTACTGAATTTTGAAAGAGTAGGTAGCAGGCACCCCGAGTTAAGGAACTACCTCAGAGTACCCCGCGCCGGGCCCGCTGGTAACAGGATGTTGGTCTTAGCCCCCCAGCAAACGCGTGACTGAAGCACTTGTGCCCGGCCTGTGTGTATGGTCTCAAGGTAAGGTGTCACCTGGCAGGGGGCGCACGCAGAGGGGAGACCAGGCATTGCCACTGCTCGGGTCGCCTTCAGGGCAGCTCCCGCAGGGCCTCCCTGGTCTCAGGAAAGGCTAAGGTTATTGGCTGTTTGGTGGGAGAGCCTTGGTCCCTCCAGCTAGTGGACTCTGCCAGTGTCAGCACATTGTAGCAGTTGAACGCCAGCGGCTTCCTTCCTTCCGTGCTTATAAATGGATAGTGCAGATTGGCAAGGTGATTCGGTTATTAAGAAAACTGTACTCAGTGAGTACTTGACCTCTCATGTTGTGACCTCTTAAATGTACGATTATAATTTCTGGAATTTACTTAGAGTCAAATATCAGACTCGTGAGGCTATTTTATAAACTGCCACGATACAGCAAAATCCCATTTATTCAAAACGCAAACATACTGTATGCCTTTGTGCTGTATGCTTGGCTCTGCAGAGTAGTTGACAGACTAGCTGATGCCGGTGATTCAGGTCCAAGACGTCCAGGACACCATCAGGTCCAGAACACAGCCCTGTCTCTCTCCGCTTCTCCATCGGTCCTGTCCAGGAGGATTGGCGATCTCATGACAGGGACCCGTGGCCCTCCGGAATTTTGAAGTGCCTTCTGAACCGTAATGAAAAATTTAACTTGAGACGCTTTTTTTTTTATTTGTTCAGAATCTGTTACCCATTGAGTAGTTTGATGGAACTGAGTTAATCAGAAGACCCAGCTGTTCTCTGGATAAGCCAGGCTTTGCTGTATCTGGCAGTCAGGAGAGAGGTAAGCCTGCGGTGGATGTCCCCTGCAAAGCTGAGCGCCCCAGCGCGAACGTGTGCTGCTTTGCCTAGACCTGGGGCAGAGGCCTCCACCGCTGCCCGAGACTCGGTGCCCGTGCGTCCCTCCCCACCATCGGGTCAGCAGCCCCCCGAGGGGCTGTGTTAGGGGTCACGCCCTCACCCAGCGCTGTGCCACACCGGAGCCTGGTCCTGGCGTCATCCTCAGGACTCCTGCCCAAGGGCCCGCGGCGAGACAAGACTTAGGCCGTGGGGAAATCTCCCAGCGGCCCCAAGAGCCATGCCATGACCCTGAGTTGGAGGGAGGTTCTTCTTCCTCTGTGCCTTGACCCCTTGGGGATGCCTTCTGTCATCTCTTCTGTCCCTTTCTGTCTCTGAGTGGAATAGCCATTGCTCCTGTTAACTCTTCTCTGTGTTTTCACGTGTTTTTCTCTCAAGCTGCAGAGTTAATTTCTGAACGGAATTTCATTGGGTGTTTGAAGAAAGTTTAACGCCCAAGTTCCTCCTTGACATAGCACTCTAAATTTACAACTGTAGTGTAGGACACGAGTGAGTGACAGCTTATAGCGGTAGTTCTCATTGGGTATAACTTAACACCCATTCTGCTTGTGGTTAGAATTTATAATTTTGCTAAAGATGTAATTTACTAAAATTTGAAATGGTGTTCTAACAGTTGATTGTCTTGATTAATCTGATTTATAAGTAATACTGATACATATTTTCTTACATCTGAGCTGAAATGCATGTTTCTAGCATATGTAATATAAAAACTTCAGAGGGTAAGTTTACATTTAACAAGATGTTGTTTTCTATTTTTGGATTTCTTATATTATTTTCCCCCCTTTTTTGGTGGTGGGGGTTTAGGGGGAAGCATCGTATTTGTATGAAGAACTGTTGCCCCAGAGTGACCTCTATTTTCCAAGGTGACCTTGAGCTCACTGTTGGTCTCATAGGTGTTTGTGTGCTGTACCTAGATTCAAGGCCTGTGGATTTGAGGAAAATTGAGATTTTTTTTTAAAATTTGGTTTTCATGTACCTTCTTTTAAATGTCAGTTATTTTGTTAAATTTGAGTAAAAAACTATTGGGATGCTCCGCTGGAAGCCTGCGGATGTTGCCGAGTTCTAGTTGGTTTCTCCTTAATAGAGGGGAGTCCGTCCTTCAGCAAGAGACCTCGAGAGACCGAGGCTGTGGAAGCGCTGTCCATAGGTCTCCTCCGGCCCGCCCGCCCTTAGCCAGACTTAGCTATTGTACCTTCACCCCGGGATGTGTGTCAGCGACGCAGGAAGACCTGGCCCTCTCAGGTTTTGAGTTGGAAACCTGGTGATCCACCCCAGGACAGCGACAGGCAGAGAATGAGGGTCGCTCCCAGTACCTCGTTTCCTCTGATCTTGGGGTCAGCATGTTTAGCAAGGCCACATGATTGGTCCTCAGTTCCATCTGGACATCTGACCACCAGCAGACACAAGGACCCCAGAGGTCAGAGCAGTGGTGAGGGCCGAGGCGTCCCGCGCGGCGCCGGCAAGGCCTCCGTCCAATGCGCGCGCCCATCTGTGGGCGGCCTTCGCCTCGCTTCCCCCGCGCCTGTCGGACCGCAGAGCCCTTTGTCCTGGCTCCCCTTGGCCTCGGTGCCGGTGCCGTTGCAGCACCTGCCAGAGCTCATGACCGTGGGGCTGCGCTGCTTTGACCCCAGGAGGTCACGGAGGAGGCTCGACCCCCCACCCCCACCCCCCCAAGCTGTGCTTCCTCGCGGCCGAGGTTACGCGCTCCAAGGTCTGTGCTTCCGCTTTCCAGAACGTGCCCGCGGGAACGCTCGCACCTGCACAGAAGCATTCGACTGCATGGCTGGCTATGTCTACACCCCAGCTTCCCGACCTTGATGCGCCTTGATTTGTTAACTGCCTGGACCTTGTGGACTGTGCTTAGGTTCCTGGGTTGCCTGAAGGCCAAGTCAGTGCGAGGCCCTTTAAAAGCGTAGGCAGCAGGCAGGAGGGGCCGTGTTCCGCGGAAGGCCTAGTCTCCCCGGAGTGCGAGAAGATGTTTGCTGGAGATGGGGCTGGATGGAGCCCTGATGGGAGGGGCGGGCAGCATACCGTGGACACACTTGATCCGCCCCTCTCCTTATGAAAACCGGAAGGGAACGTTAAAGTAGAACCTGGGCGTTAGGTCAGGCGGCAAGTCAAACTCTCCAGACTTGTCGCCCTGGCCCTCATGTCTTTAGCCTGCATTCTGGGAGTCTGCAGGGAGGTGAGCGTGGTGGCATCACATCTGTCTAAAGCAAGGTGATTGACTTCCCGCAAAATGTCAAGTTTGATCAGATTGATTGCTTTTCATTCATTAAAGGCTGAAGGAGCATTGGGTGTCACAGGAAGGGGCCGGGGGCTGTGCCATATTCTGTGTGCTGCTGTCTGGGGGCTTGCTCACTGTCTGCATACAGTGTGGAGGTGGAAGGGGCATCAGTACCAAATAGCTTTTTTCTACAACATCCATAACTGGTATGAGGCTGTGTTATCTACAGATGGTGATGGGTCAAGCTATCTTCATAAAACAATTCTGTTTTTATTCACTTTCTGGTAACTTCTGTGGGCCCTGGCTCAAGGACTTGGCATTGCGTCTCATGTACATCTTTTTCTTAAATGTTGTTTGCCATTTCTGGAATTGTCCTTGGTTTTTCCTTAGCTCATAGGTCATAGATGCAGAAATATTATAGTATTTAAGGCATCCGCATCAAGCATCAGATGGCTTTGCATCCAGAAAAACATTTAATAACTCAGTTTGAAGCACCAAGCATGTGTAACATGGCTCTATAAAATATAATAAACGCATAATGTTGTTAAGCTTTTCAATGTCTGTGGTTCTTGTTTGTTCCTGGATCTCAAAGCCGCCTGTTGCTGAGTTTCATTACACAGTACAAGTGGCTGTAAGCTCCCGTCTTAACCATTGGACCACCAGGGAAGCCCCCTCACCCACTGAGAAAGCGGAACCAAGTGAGATTTGCATGCAGTTAGACCCATGGCTTTCAGTGTTAGTTCTGGAAGCTACCTGCCAAAAAAAACAAACAAACAAAAAAACCACCTTATTCCTAACGGATAGACTCTAAGGCTTGGAAAACATACAGAGAGCTCGATAGGCTTTGGGGGCAGGGGAACAAAATACTCAGCCCTACCCTCGTCCAGCTAGGGTCCTGGTGACTGCTGGACTGCAGATCGGGGCTTATTGTTACTCCTTAATTCACATGACTTTGCCTCCTCTTTGGAGGGGGCGAGTCCAGGCCCACATGAGGCCCAGAACTGCCGAGGGAAGGTCTGAGGTTCCAGCTGTTTCGAGGAGCAGCCACAGTGAAAGAGTGTGTATCTTCAGGTTTGAGGTGGGAAGGACCTGGGGTTGCTGGGGCTTTGGTGCTCTTCCTGTGCGTCCCTCTGCTTGGGCCCATATCTCCAACTGGCTGTAATAACACTGAGGACTGGGCTCAGGACCACACCCGGCACTGTGAACACCTTTTCAGTTAATTCCTCCAGACTGCCCTTGGAGGAATTCCATAGATCACTCGTGCCATGGATGAGGGTCACTGGCAATGTCAGTGACAGGCTACCGGACTTCCACTGCACTCTGCTTGCCACAGTTCATCTCCACCCCCCTTGCAAAAGAATCCCTGGTCCCTGTCTGTGGTGTGACGCCACGGCCTCCTGGCTTCCAGCTTGTCAGCCTCTCTGGCTCTTAGAGCAGATCCTGGTCTTGGGTCTGGCTCTCACTGCCAGCGGTTTCAGCTCCTAGGTCTTGCCCCGGCTGCCCCTCTCTGGCCTGCCGTTGGCAACTATGCTAGTCTCCAGGGTGGGGGTTGCCACCTCACCAGAAGCTACTGGGACTCCCTGTTCCTACCCAATCCGATAAAATCCTAAACCCCAGCCTCGACCTACTTTTCCACCCTCTCCTCCCCTGCCTCTTGGAGTTTCTCGTTTCCAAAGCTTCCCTGTCGAATTGGCAGGTTTACTCAGGCGACAGACACTGACCACCGTGGTGGGTCAGGTGCTGAAGGCAGGGCACTAACGGGACTTGGATCACACCTGGTAGAGAAGAGGGCAGGAGAGAGATCTGGGACGTGCTGTGAGAAGAGGAAGGGGCTGGGAGGGAGCGCAGCCTCAGAGCAGGCCCCCGAGGAAGGGCGTGCCATCTGGTCCAACCCCGCGCTTCCATCACCTCCCGCTCTGCGGGGCAGCGAGCGTGCCAGGAGCTGGTGGCCAGAGCCCGTCTGCAGTTCAGCCCGCTAACTCCCCGCACCTCCTGGCTCTGCCCTGGCAGAGCTCGGCTCTGGGCCCACATCCCACGCAGGCTTCGCTCAGTTCTACGTCTCCGCCTGGGAGCATCCCAGCCGCGGGCGGTGGGGGGTGGGGGGCACTGTGCCCTCGTCACTCCAGCGGGCAGGGCGGGGCCAAGTGCGCGCGGATGCGCGGCGTCGAGATACTGGGACCCTCGGAAGCCAACCGCCCCGGTGGAGAGGCAGGGTGGTTTCCGGGGCCCGAACACGGCGGCGCAAGTTAGGGCCCCTCCGCCTCAGCACCGGCGCGGACCCTCCGGGGTCGGCCTGCGGGCCCCATGAGGTCCCGGGTGAGGGGTGTGGGTGCTCAACCTTCCTCCAGCCTGGCGCAGGGGGAGGGCAGCCTGGTTGCACAGGCCTGGGCATTCTGCCTAACCAAGGGCACATGACCTTGGCCCTGGGAGCCTCCTTTTCCTCAGCGGAAGATGGGGGACCTCTCCGCCAGGAGGAGGGGCAGCTGGGGGCCGGAAGTCAACCTCGGAGAATTTAGGAGGAAGAGACCCTGCCAGTGGGGGGCCAAAGGCGGGGTTGGGGCGGGGCTGGGGCTGCTGGACTGTCCCCCAGGAGGACGCCCCGTGTAGGGCTGCCTGGGTTGGAGGGGAGCATAGGTATGCAGGAGGGGCCATCTGATCAAGGCCTGGGGCTGCCCCCAGGTCGGGGCGGGGGGACACCTGCCCATGGAGTGCGGCAGGGTGGGCAGTGGCCCCAGGAAGCCTGATCACCCTGGATGAGGTCAGGACCTAGTTCCGGAGGGTGGGAGAGGTGGAGGCTTCAGTGAGGGGGGCGGAGAAACCCCCAGGCCCCACTCTGCGGCAGCCCCCGACTGGAGTGCCGGGCCCCCTGCTCCCAGCAGTGCCGGGGACCTCAGCGCTTGCCCCTGGACGGCCCGTGGGTCGCCGTCGGCCTGCCTGCGCCTTGGCTGCCGCCTCCTGATAAGCCCACCCCTGCCTGTGGCCGCCCCCCAGTGGCTTTGTCTTCACGGACACCTGCCCCCTCCAGGCTGTCCCCTGGGGTCCTGCTCTGTGATGGCCACTTCCTCAGCCTGGAGACTCCCAGCAGACCACCCACCACCACTGGCCTCTCAGCCCCTTGTCTGGGCTTCATTATCTCCTGCATCCTTGCCTTCCTTCACCCCTGACTCATCTAGAAAAACCCAACCCGGTGTGTATATGTGTGGGGGGTGGGGTGGGGAGAGGGGAGGTTCCAGGGTCTGAGCGGGGGTCTGCAGAGGCTCCGTTCCTAGCGGCCTTCAGGGGTGTGCCTTGATCACGGACACTATGGCCGGGGACACAGGTGGGTGTTAGGAGGTCGAGGCCTGGGCGCCCCTGCAGGACAGAACTTGAGGCCAAGGCTGACACAGAGTGGAGCTGGCCCTGTCCCGGGCGCCTCTGTGGCTTGAACTCCGCTCCAGCCACTGAACCGGGGAGTCGGCCGTCAGAGGCCAGGGCACAGCCTGGGCTGCTCCTGGCTCCTGTGAAGCTCCTGCCGGTGGGTGGAGGCTGGCCCGGACAGGGGCAGGGGCGCAGTGGGGGCTGTGGACCTGTGGGGCCTTGGGGCTCTGGCCTCAGCACCCCCTGGTCTCCTGACCCTAGACAGGCCCCCCATATTGGTGTCCTCTGTTGCAAAATGAGGGTGCCAACTTCCAAGAGCTGTTAGGAGCATTAAAGGGGTTGTGTGTGCCAAGGGCTGACCTATCGTCCCTGCAGTCACAGGAACCCACCACCCACGAGGGCCGTGAGGGCCCCAGCTAACTCTGTGTGGGACAAGGGGCTTTTGCACATGTTGTTCAGTCGCTCAGTCGTGTCTGACTCTGTGGGACCCCATGGACTGCAGCACGCCAGGCCTCCCTGTCCATCACCAACTCTCCGAGCTTGCTCAAACTCGTGTCCATTGAGTCGATGATGCCATCCAACCATCTCATCCTCTGTTGTCCCCTTCTCCTCCTGCCCTCAATCTTTCCCAGCATCAGGGTCTTTTCAAATGAGTCAGCTCTTAACATCAGGTGGCCACAGTATTGGGAGTTTCAGCTTCAACATCAGTCCTTTCAGTGAACACCCAGGACTGATCTCCTTGCAGTCCAAGGGACTCTCGAGAGTCTTCTCCAACACCACAGTTCAAAAGCTTCAACTCTTCGGGGCTCAGCCTTCTTTATAGTCCAACTCTCACATCCACACATGACTACTGGAAAAACCATAGCTTTGACTAGACAGACCTTTGTCGTAGCTGGAAGAATAAAGTAAGGAATGGTCACCAGATGAAATGCCATGCAGCTGTTAACAAAAACGTGGCCAGCTGGAATACACTGATAAGGAAAGATGTCTGCTGTGGGTTGAATTGAGTCCCCAGAAAAGACACAGTGAACTCCTCGCCCCCGGTGCCTGTGAATGTGACCTTATTTGACAATGGTTTTTGCAAGTGTTATTAGTTAGGTCATCCTGGAGTAGGTGGGTCCTTAAGCCAACGCTTGGTGTCCTCCTGAAAAGAGGACAGGGAAATTCTCTGGAAGTCCAGTGGTTAAGATTTCAGGCTTTCACTGCTGGGGGACCCAGGTTTGATCCCTGTCAGGGAACTAAGATTCTACAAGCCAGGTGGTGCGGGCAAAAAAGCAACAAAGACCAGACCCACAGGGGAAAACGTGACTCGAGGATGGAGGTGGAGACTGCAGCAACATGCCTATAAGCCAAGGACTGCCGGCCACCAGTGCTGGGAGAGGCCAGGAGAGATTCCCGCTCAGGCCCTCCAGAAGCAACCAACACTGCTGATGCCTGAATTTCACACTTCTGGCCTCCAGAAGCTAAGAGAATAAATGCCTGTTGTTTTAGCCACGCGGTCTGTGGGCCATTGTGACGGCAGCCGTGGATACTGCTACAATCTCCAGTCTCCAAGCTAACTCCTGGCTGAAGACAGTGAAGAATGGAACGGTCAGGACCTGGGCCAGGCTTTGCCCCAGGAGAGAGGATGTTCCCGCGTGCTGGGACTTGCCTGAAACGCCCCGGGAGGGACGCACAGCCAGGAAGAGGCAGGAGCCAGGTCTTCCTCCTCACTGTACAGCCTGGGTTCCGCTTGCATTTTTTACTTTTTACCACGTTAATAAGGAAATAAATAAAATTCAGATCAGGGAGAAAAAATGTCAAAAGACCCGTGTAAACCTGACACCTCTCCTAAACCCTCCTCTCGCCTGACTTGCTGTTTAACCATCAGCAGCGAGGGTGGAGAAGGCAATGGCACCCCACTCCAGTGTTCTTGCCTGGAAAATCCCATGGACGGAGGAATCTGGTAGGCTACAGTCCATGGGGTCGCTAAGAGTCGGACATGACTGAGTGACTTCACTTTCACTTCTCACTTTCATGCATTGGAGAAGGAAATGGCAACCTACTCCAGTGTTCTTGCCTGGAGAATCCCAGAGATGGGGGAGCCTGGTGGGCTGCCGTCTATGGGGTCGCACAGAGTCGGACACGACTGAAGTGACTTAGCAGCAGCAGCAGCAGCAAGGGAGGGAGTGAGGATCCTGCCTTTGGCATCTGCCTGGTCTCTTTCAGAGGAAAGAAAAATGAGAGGCAGCGAGACTTCACTGGGGAAGGAGCTGCTGCCAAGGACTGGGGCGTGGGGGCCCTCCTGGGTTAACCTGTCTGAGGACACCCGGCCTGGGGTCATCAGCCAGCTCCTCCCTGCCCTCCTGTCCTGGGAATGCAGACAAGCCTGACTTCACAGGCTGGTATGGGGGATCGGCGGGGTGTAAGGGCACAGGAGCCCTGGAGCGCTCCTGGGAAGCTGGGCCTCTCTCTCCAGATCTCTTTTCTCCTCTGCTGGGGGGCAGAGGTTTCTGGCTCAGCGGTTGGAAGGAGTCTTCAGGCTCAGAGCTGTGGAGACCCAGGGTGGCCCAGATTGAATCCGGGAGGCTGAGCAGAGGTGGGCGTGGGCGGACAGGAAGATACCCCTCTGGTATGCGAGGCCTCCTTCAGGAAGCCCTCAGGGATCCTTAGGTTGGTCTAGGTCCAAGCTCAGAAGGACAAGTCCATCCTCCCCGCTGAGCTCTGCTCCGCCCTTCTCTCCTCCGGATTCTGGCCTCAGCTAGGATACCCGGAGCCCTCCCACCTCAGTCCTTCCAGAGAGCTCAAGGCACAGTTCCAGCCCTGCCTACCCTCCCACTGGGCAGGGACCGGGCCTCCCCTCCCTGGGTCACAACAGACACAGAGACACGCTCACTGCCTGGCTTAGGCTGCACCCAGCCCCTCATGCCTCCATTAGCCCCATTTTGTAGATGAGGAAACTGAGGGTCTGGAGGTGCCCTGTCACTGGCCCAGGTCAGGCCAACCACCAAGCTGGCCCCTCTGAATCCAGTGAGGGAGTGGGGGTGAACCCCCTTTTCCTGTGATACACAAATGAAACCTCACTCTCTTAAAAAACATCATAAAGGACTAGTTTTGTTTTGTTTGTTTATATGTGTCTGTTATGGTGAATATTCTTTCACACGCTACATTACTTTCATAATAGAAAGCGAACCAAAAGAAGTATGTATGTATGTGTTTTAATTAAAACATATTAAAAAAAAAAACCCCGGCGTTTTCCAGTTTTCTTTGAGAATGCTTATTATTTTTTAATATTTATTTATTTGGCTCTGCCAGGTCTTAGCTGTGGCATGTGGGATCTAGTTCCCTGACCAGGGATCAAACCCAGGCCCCTTGCGTTAGAAGCTTAGCCCCTGGACCACCGGGGAAGTCCCAAGAATGCTTAACTTCTATAATGCAAAACAGCCAGGAAAAAAAAAGCCATTGGCATTAAATTAAACCAAATGAGCTGAGTGTCTCTACCTCCAATCGGAACAAGGTCCCAGTGTCTGAGCGCATGGCGGGGTGTGGACAAGAAGGGTCACGAGCGTGAGTGACAGTGGGGACTTGCTAGGGGTGGGTTTCTTTCCCTTTCGGAATAAAAGGCTGGGCTTTTTAAAGATAGGTTTGCGCAGAGGTGATGCTGGTGGGCCTCAGTGGCAAAAACAAAACCAGTTACAAATGCATTTCCTCAAAGACCACCTCCAGGTGCCAGGTAAGGTGGGGCAGGGCAGGAACCCAGCGGTGGAGAGGTTCTTGAGCTCAGGCTACCCTGGGGCGCTGGCCATGGCTCAGGAGCTCAGAGGGAGCTGGAGGCCTCAGAACAAAGTGGTCCCCAGCCTGGAGGGACTGACCTGGGGCGGGACGGGACAGGGGGTGGTCGCCCCAAGAAGGCCTGGCCAAGTCCCAGCTCAGAGAGGCCTCTGCAGAGCTGGGCAGAGGAAGCGAATCAGAGACGCTTCTTGGCTAGATGCAGCCTGTCTCTTATACACATCTAGATGTGTATAAGAGACAGTGGGGGTGGGGGGTGGAGGGACTGGGGGGAAGGGTCATCCTGGCTTCCTTGAGCACAGCCCACCTCCCAGGAGTAGGGCCAGTCACCTCCAGTCACCTCCAATTTGTGCAAAAGCATTCGCTTCCCTGTCCGGTCTCACGGCCACAGTGTGCCAGCTGTACCCAGGCTGCCAGAGCTCACACACCGGCTGGCTTCTAGCGACAGCCCCGGTCACGTGGGTGCAGATGTCCTTTGGCCTGGAGGGGCCCAAACTGGTCAGACCTGTGCCCACTTACAGGCCCTGTCTGGACTCACAGGAACACAGAGCATTGAGACTGACTGCCTGAGAAAGACACCATTTCCCAGGGCTCAGGGATCCCACAGGGTTCTTCTGCCGACCCTTCTGCAAACCTCGGGGAACCCGGGCTGTTGGCAGTGGGCCTGAGCTGCAGACATCAGCTGAGTCATGTCCCCATTTTACAGATGGGCAGCCTGAGGCCCAGAGAGTGGAAAGACTCCCCCTTGCCAAGGCTCTGTTTAACTGTGGAGATCTCCCCTTCCACTGACCTGTGCCTGCTCCCCCACCCCAGCTCCTAAGCTAATGTGGAACTTCCAGAAGGTTCCATGGCTTTTTAGTAGTCCCCAGGTTACCCTCCAGTGACAGTGGCAGGAGTAGGGGTATTCCCAGCCTTGCAGCTTGGAGAAGCTGGGGTGTACTAGCAGAGGTTTTGGTTCTGGGACCCCAAAAGGCCCCCAAGCTGCCCCTCTGTTCCTAATGCAGACCGGACAGGTGGCCTAGAAGTATCCCTGGAGCTCTGCCAGGTGGAGGAGTTCAGAGTTACTGAGTCCCTGGCAAGCCCATTGGTGGGTCTTCAGAGACCGCCCCCCCCCCACCCCTGGAGGTGTGGCCGGGATCCCAGGGAAGGGTTGGAGTGTTGGCTGGGCTTCTGGAGTCTTCCAGAAGCCAGTAACAGTGCCAGGCTGGGTGACCCACAGGCAGCATCTCTGAGCTTTCTGACAGTACAACATGGGGAACAGGCTCCCATTTTGCAGTGGAGAAAAACCAAGAAGGTCAAATTCTGCAGCCAAGGCCCACGCAGCTGAGGAGTGAAACTCAGCCCAGGTCTGACTGAGCCCACAGTCCATGCAGTCTTGGGTGTCTGGGGCAGGTGGTCAGCGGGGGACCCATTTACAGTTCTGGAAGAGTCTGGGCTGAGTTTTGGAAAAACCGCCCCGGGCAAGGTGGGGCGGGGGGCATCACAGGCTGGAGGGCTGGGCCAGGGCAGCGGACCCAGCATCGCCCTCGAGCCGGGCCTCCTCACCACGTGCGTAGCTGAGCACCACGGTGACGGTGGCGAAGGTGGCGGCGTTGACTGGGAAGGCGCGCAGCAGCGTGGAGGCCAGCCCCCGCGTGAACACGCGCCAGCCCTCGTCACGGTAGCTCTGCTGCACGCAGTCAACAATGCCCCGGTAGCGCGGCGCCCCCTGCAGCCCATCGGCCTGCAGCCGCGACTTGACCACGTCCACGGGGTAGGTGGAGAGCCAGGACGCGATGCCTGACGTGCCGCCCGCCAGCAGCAGCTTGGGCACCAGCAGGCGGTCGCCTGGCTCACAGCCCAGTGCGCGCGTCAGCACGTCGTAGGTGAGGAAGTAGATGCCGAAGCTGGGGGTCTCGCGCAGCAGCGTGGATGCCATGCCCCGGTTGACGCCACGCAGGCCCTCCTGCCGGTAGATCTGCGCCAGGCAGTCTACGGGCCCGTGGTAGGTGCGCGCCGGGCCCGCCTCCTGCAGCTGCAGCCGCGTCTTGGCCAGCTCCATGGGGCAGCAGATGACGCACTGGATGGCCCCGGCCGCCGCGCCCGCCAGGAACTGGTTCAGCGGCGAGTCCCGGCCCAGCGCCCGCAGGGTGTTGCCCTGCACGCCGAACACCAGCGCGTTGATGAAGGTCAGCCCCAGGAGCGGCGACCCCAGGCCTCGGTACAGGCCCAGCACCTGCGGGGCGCACAGAGAGGCCTCAGGTGCGCTCCCACTTGGAGTCTGTAGAGTTGCCCAAGCCCACCTTCCCCCCGGACCCTCCATGCAGGTGGTGGCTGCCCCGGCCCACCTCAGCTGCTCATGAGGACCAAGAATTTGATCAGAACCCAGGTTCTCAATCCGAGAGACCCGGGCACGCCCGCCCTCCTGCTTCCAAAGTCTGGGTGTGCCCCGGAGTCGCCCCCGCCTCCTCCCCCGGCTCTGAGCTCCAGGGACCACAGCATCGCAGAGGCGGCGTGCCCTGCCCCACCTCCTGTGGTCCAGTGGAAGAAAGTGAGAGTGAAAGTGGCTCAGGCGTGTCTCACTCTTTTCGACCCCATGGACAGTCCATGGAATTCTCCAGGCTGGAATACTGGAGTGGGTAGCCGTTCCATTCTCCAGGGGATCTTCCCAACCCAGGGATCAAACCCAGGTCTCCCGCATTGCGGGTGGATTCTTTACCAGCTGAGTTACCAGGGAAGCCCAAGAATACTGGAGTCGGTAGCCTTTCCCTTCTCCAGCGGATCTTCCCAACCCAGGGACTGAACTGGGGTTTCCAGCATTGCAGGCGGATTCTCTCAGGGAAGCCCGTGTGGTCCGGGCCCGCAGCAAGGCAGAGGCAATGCTGAGGCCGGCGCCCCACCCCCCCGCGGGCCCCAGGCACTCACGCTCTCCTGCTTGATGATGGCCTGGAAGCAGTGCAAGGTCCCTCGGTATTGGGGCTTCGCCACACTCTGGACCTGAAGCCGCACCTGGAAGGAGGGCCCAGTGTAAGTAAGGTGGCCGCATGGAGTCAGAGTGCCCAGCTCTCTGGGGCTGGCATGCAGAACCCCCGGGGAGACTCTCCCCAGGAGGCCTGAGGTTGGACCCATGCGGCAGGGAGTCAGGGAGCTTTCTGTGGCTTTTGGAACCCCAGGGAGGGAGGCTGGGTGTCTGTGCCATTTTTAGGGAGGGCTGTCCGTGGACAAACAGTCACGGAGACAGCCAGCTGCAGAGGGGTGGGGGTCCTCAAGACCCCTGTTCACTATCTCCACACGAGGTACTGACAATGGGGCCTAAGGCATCTCCCGAGACCTCCCACCGTCCCGGAAGCAAGTCCTGGCTGATGCCCAAGGGGTGTCCAGGCTTAACACCCCACCACGCTCTCCGCGTCAGGGCTGGGATTGCCCACTGGGTGCTATCAGTGAGGAGACTTGGGCCTCGTGGGCCTTCCCCTTGGTTTCTGCCGGTGGCCCCTGGGGAGGGCAGTGGTCATGAATTAGTAAAGCGGTGACTGGAGAGCCGCTGGCCGCCTCCTTGGGACCACGTCAGCAGCTCGGGGGCCCTCGGACCCCAGCAGCCCAGAACCTCACTGTGAAAGCACTCTTTGTCCACAGAGAGCTTATCTCAGTCCTTGATACTCATACCCCAGGGTCAGAGCGGGAGCATCTTTTCTTCCTGTGTCTGGGGGAGGCGGGTGAGCTAGGTTCAGCCCGGGGCTCAGCTCTGGCTCAGACATGATCCCCACTACAGCCCTGGCTGTGCTGTGAGAGCCCCTCTGTGAGGGGCAGTGGAGAGGGGCGAGGGGCTCCGTTGTGATCACTGGCCACAATGGGGTTGGGTCACTCCTGTTTCAAAGATGGGAAGGCTGAGGCTCAGAGAGATCCTGCAACTCGGTCAAGGCTGTCCTCTCCAGGGACATGAGTGGCTGTGTTGGTTGGGGCCAGGGTGGGGTTGAGGGTGCTGGCTAATGCACTTACAGAAAAAAAAAAATGTAAGCAAAAAAGAAACCTCACGTCTGCACACGGGGACCTCAACGCTGGTGGCCACCACTCAGAGGCCGCTGCCCACCCCAGCACCCCTCCCCACCCTGGCTGCCAGCTCGGAGGAGAAAAGCAGAGCCACTCAAGAACACCGAGGGCTTCTTAACACCATGAGCTCTGCCTCGGATGGCTCCTGTGATGGGAGGTTTCCCACTTCCCCTTCGACGTCCGGGGGTCTCTGGAGGACTGGCTTTCCTCCTGTGGCCCCGACACCGGCACCAAGGAGGCCGTGTCAGCAGAGATGATGTGAAATGGAGCTGGGCCCTGCCCTCCGTGGGTCAGACTTTCAGACACGCCAGTGACATCTTAGCAGGCTGGACCTGTTTTCAGGCCCAGGCTTGGGCCAGCCCTCGAGAGGCTGCAGGGGACCTCCCCTTTGTGTCTGACCCCTGGGGGCTGGGATGGGCACCCGCCATCTGGGAGTCTGGGGTAAAATGTGGCCCGAGTCTTATAGAATCTGGAGTTGAGGTTTTTAACACTTGGGGGGTAGCAGGATCTCATTGGAGGATTGATGGACCCACCCCTGGAAAAGTTGGTCATTTACACACCAACCCCAGGAGGCTCCCAGCTTCCCCCTCCCCGCCCCCAGGGCTGGGAGATCCCGCATAAAGAACCCCTGATCGAGAGGGGGCTACTTTTTCTCAACCAGCCCCCAGGGCCCCCACCCCGGGACCTCCAGGCACTCACGCTCTCCTGCTTGATGATGGCCTGGAAGCAGTGCAAGGTCCCTCGGTATTGGGGCTTCGCCACACTCTGGACCTGAAGCCGCACCTGGAAGGAGGGCCCAGTGTAAGTAAGGTGGCCGCATGGAGTCAGAGTGCCCAGCTCTCTGGGGCTGGCATGCAGAACCCCCGGGGAGACTCTCCCCAGGAGGCCTGAGGTTGGACCCATGCGGCAGGGAGTCAGGGAGCTTTCTGTGGCTTTTGGAACCCCAGGGAGGGAGGCTGGGTGTCTGTGCCATTTTTAGGGAGGGCTGTCCGTGGACAAACAGTCACGGAGACAGCCAGCTGCAGAGGGGTGGGGGTCCTCAAGACCCCTGTTCACTATCTCCACACGAGGTACTGACAATGGGGCCTAAGGCATCTCCCGAGACCTCCCACCGTCCCGGAAGCAAGTCCTGGCTGATGCCCAAGGGGTGTCCAGGCTTAACACCCCACCACGCTCTCCGCGTCAGGGCTGGGATTGCCCACTGGGTGCTATCAGTGAGGAGACTTGGGCCTCGTGGGCCTTCCCCTTGGTTTCTGCCGGTGGCCCCTGGGGAGGGCAGTGGTCATGAATTAGTAAAGCGGTGACTGGAGAGCCGCTGGCCGCCTCCTTGGGACCACGTCAGCAGCTCGGGGGCCCTCGGACCCCAGCAGCCCAGAACCTCACTGTGAAAGCACTCTTTGTCCACAGAGAGCTTATCTCAGTCCTTGATACTCATACCCCAGGGTCAGAGCGGGAGCATCTTTTCTTCCTGTGTCTGGGGGAGGCGGGTGAGCTAGGTTCAGCCCGGGGCTCAGCTCTGGCTCAGACATGATCCCCACTACAGCCCTGGCTGTGCTGTGAGAGCCCCTCTGTGAGGGGCAGTGGAGAGGGGCGAGGGGCTCCGTTGTGATCACTGGCCACAATGGGGTTGGGTCACTCCTGTTTCAAAGATGGGAAGGCTGAGGCTCAGAGAGATCCTGCAACTCGGTCAAGGCTGTCCTCTCCAGGGACATGAGTGGCTGTGTTGGTTGGGGCCAGGGTGGGGTTGAGGGTGCTGGCTAATGCACTTACAGAAAAAAAAAAATGTAAGCAAAAAAGAAACCTCACGTCTGCACACGGGGACCTCAACGCTGGTGGCCACCACTCAGAGGCCGCTGCCCACCCCAGCACCCCTCCCCACCCTGGCTGCCAGCTCGGAGGAGAAAAGCAGAGCCACTCAAGAACACCGAGGGCTTCTTAACACCATGAGCTCTGCCTCGGATGGCTCCTGTGATGGGAGGTTTCCCACTTCCCCTTCGACGTCCGGGGGTCTCTGGAGGACTGGCTTTCCTCCTGTGGCCCCGACACCGGCACCAAGGAGGCCGTGTCAGCAGAGATGATGTGAAATGGAGCTGGGCCCTGCCCTCCGTGGGTCAGACTTTCAGACACGCCAGTGACATCTTAGCAGGCTGGACCTGTTTTCAGGCCCAGGCTTGGGCCAGCCCTCGAGAGGCTGCAGGGGACCTCCCCTTTGTGTCTGACCCCTGGGGGCTGGGATGGGCACCCGCCATCTGGGAGTCTGGGGTAAAATGTGGCCCGAGTCTTATAGAATCTGGAGTTGAGGTTTTTAACACTTGGGGGGTAGCAGGATCTCATTGGAGGATTGATGGACCCACCCCTGGAAAAGTTGGTCATTTACACACCAACCCCAGGAGGCTCCCAGCTTCCCCCTCCCCGCCCCCAGGGCTGGGAGATCCCGCATAAAGAACCCCTGATCGAGAGGGGGCTACTTTTTCTCAACCAGCCCCCAGGGCCCCCACCCCGGGACCTGTGCTTGGACCCAGGCTTGTTTCATACCCTCCCTGCCCAGGCCAGTCTGGGGGGGCAGTCTGGTGGGTGGGGTGGTGGGGCGGGGCTAGGCCCGGGGCCTGGTTTGGACAGAGAAGAGAAGCGTTGGGTTCACCTGGTCTGTACTTACTAGGCTTTCCGGGATGAGGCTTACGCTCATTTACAACAAAGTTACATTTTGCTATGGATGGAGACAGCCCCTAGCTCAGAAAGTAAAGGCAGTTAAAGCAACACAAAATTTCAACATCACATCCAGGCCCGGGACCCCCAAAGCCAGCCCCCGGCCGCCCTGCCCCCGTCCCCGCCCGGGGCGCCTGCTCCCTGGTGAGAGAGGGGTCAGACGCTGCGCCCCTGGTGCCTGCCACGTCCAGTGAGATCCACGGGCCAGAAGACGACCTGCCCAGAGAAACGCGTGTGGAGGCGCTGTGTCCGAGGGCAGTGGCTGCGGTTCTGGGCGCCACGGAGGTGAGCCACATTTTGGACTCAAATTTCAGTTCCAAGGACCTGGGGGGGGCACACTGCCAAGGTCGCAGTCATGAGATGGTGTGGATGGAACTGCAACGTGGGTGTCCCCTCACACATTCGGAAGCCCGGGTCCAAGTTGATGAGGTTTATAAGGAGGGAAAACTGGACAATGGATGAGAGTTAGGGTGCTGGCCGCCTGGAAGAGGGGAGGCCGGAGGTGTTAGGACGGGAAGGGGGTTCTGGCGGGGGGGTGCCTCGTTTCTCCTCCCAGGCGTGTGCTTTAGGGGTAGGGCCACTTTTGCCAAAAACCAGGAATG
>SJYR01000268.1:222486-240853 GCA_006410655.1 Kobus ellipsiprymnus | reverse complement strand
CATAAAGGACTAGTTTTGTTTTGTTTGTTTATATGTGTCTGTTATGGTGAATATTCTTTCACACGCTACATTACTTTCATAATAGAAAGCGAACCAAAAGAAGTATGTATGTATGTGTTTTAATTAAAACATATTAAAAAAAAAAACCCCGGCGTTTTCCAGTTTTCTTTGAGAATGCTTATTATTTTTTAATATTTATTTATTTGGCTCTGCCAGGTCTTAGCTGTGGCATGTGGGATCTAGTTCCCTGACCAGGGATCAAACCCAGGCCCCTTGCGTTAGAAGCTTAGCCCCTGGACCACCGGGGAAGTCCCAAGAATGCTTAACTTCTATAATGCAAAACAGCCAGGAAAAAAAAAGCCATTGGCATTAAATTAAACCAAATGAGCTGAGTGTCTCTACCTCCAATCGGAACAAGGTCCCAGTGTCTGAGCGCATGGCGGGGTGTGGACAAGAAGGGTCACGAGCGTGAGTGACAGTGGGGACTTGCTAGGGGTGGGTTTCTTTCCCTTTCGGAATAAAAGGCTGGGCTTTTTAA
The DNA here is from genome assembly GCA_006410655.1 of Kobus ellipsiprymnus. NCBI lineage: Eukaryota > Metazoa > Chordata > Mammalia > Artiodactyla > Bovidae > Kobus > Kobus ellipsiprymnus. Next base: position 240,315 of record SJYR01000268.1, on the reverse strand, counting down.
AGATAGGTTTGCGCAGAGGTGATGCTGGTGGGCCTCAGTGGCAAAAACAAAACCAGTTACAAATGCATTTCCTCAAAGACCACCTCCAGGTGCCAGGTAAGGTGGGGCAGGGCAGGAACCCAGCGGTGGAGAGGTTCTTGAGCTCAGGCTACCCTGGGGCGCTGGCCATGGCTCAGGAGCTCAGAGGGAGCTGGAGGCCTCAGAACAAAGTGGTCCCCAGCCTGGAGGGACTGACCTGGGGCGGGACGGGACAGGGGGTGGTCGCCCCAAGAAGGCCTGGCCAAGTCCCAGCTCAGAGAGGCCTCTGCAGAGCTGGGCAGAGGAAGCGAATCAGAGACGCTTCTTGGCTAGATGCAGCTTTGAGAGGCATGCACAGCACAGGACCATGGCGCCGTGTGGACAGGTTCCCCCAGCCCTGGAGGGGCCCAGGGGCCGCTGCGTGGCAAGAAAGCCTGGCCTTGCCTTCTGGGATGCAAGGAATCCCATGCCCTTTGGAACTAACAATTCAATCCAGCACAAACTACACTGCTGAGTGCCGGGCCCAAAGGCCTCGGGAAGTCTCACCAGCGCCTCACAGTGCAGTAGAAACAGTTGCCCGGAGGTCAAGTGACCGGCAGGTGGTGTGTCAAGGAGCCTGGAGCTAGCTGCGCAAGGCCCCGAGAGAGACCCCTTTTTGTTTGTTTTTGGAGTGGCTTGGGGGATCTCAGTTCCCCAATCAGGGCTGGGGTCCCAGCTCACAGCAGTGAAAGAGCAGAGTCCTAACCACTAGGCAACCAGGGAGAGCCCGGCACAGACCTTTCTAAGGCCAGAGCACAGTGCTCGGGGCAGGGCCCTCACCCCTGTGCTGGAGGGAATGCAGCCCTACTTCACAGGACCTGTTCTCGACCCAGGGACACCTGGGTTCCTGAAAAGGGAGGAGACGGCGGTCTCTCAAACCCGCCTACGGGCGACATCCTTGTCTTTGCTCCACCCTCGCCCCTGAAGGAAGAGGAGCCAAGTTCAGGGTTCAGCAGGCTTCAGGGTATGGCCCAGGGCCCACTGCTTGCAGCTCACCGGGCTCCCAGGGAAGCCCGCAAGGAAGGGGCCCGACTTGGCTAGTTTAAGGATAAAACCCCCAACAACAGAGAGCGGATCTTATTCGGGAGTTTCTAACCAGGAATGCGGACTCTTGGTTTCCACTGAGGCGTCGGGGAACCCGGGACCCGACAGCGTGCAGAGGAATGGGCTCGCGGAGAGGGGAGCGGTTGCCTCCCTGGAGCTGTACTCTGCAGCCTCCCAGGAAATGCCTGGGCAATGTGTCAGCCCTGAGGCCCACCACTCTGGGGGGACTGCAGTCACGGTAAAGGCTGTGTGATTTCTCTGTAATTCTCTCTGAATCCTTGCCTGCAGGAAGCAGTCTGGAGGTGTTCTGGGTGAGGACAGGGTGGATGGCCCTGCTCTGGGCGGTCCCTCCATCAAGCGTCAGGATGGACCTCCAAGTTTAGCCCTAGCTGGGAGATGGAGGAACAGACTGGGAGGAAAGCCGGCCTGGCCTGCTGGACAGGCCGCTGCTCGCCTGGGCATCAGGGAGAAGCCTGATGCTACCTTCTGACCTGTGGGAGGACCTTGAGGGGCTCCTGAGATGGTCACCAGAAAGGGGTATCCCGCCGCCCCGACCCTGCAAGCTTCCCTCCAATGTCTGCGCCTCCACCCCGGCCTGAGGATAAAATGGCGATGAGACTCACCTTGACCGTATCAAATGGGTGTCCCACCAGCACGCCTGCCACACCTGGGGGGAGAAAGGACAGCCTGTGACCCAGACGCCCCAGAGACCGCCGGGTGGGGCATGGGTCCAGCAAGGATGTGCCCGCCACATCCCGGGAGCCCCTTGATCCTTGGGGTGGGGCGAGGGGAGGGTGGCCGTCCCAAGGCCAAGCCAGGATCTGCCTGACTCAAAGCTGGTGACTCTCTCCGCCCGGCTGCCCATTGCAGGGGACAACAGAGGTGCCCCCTCGGTGCAGCAGCAACATGGTAGTATGAGCTAGAGAGCGTCATACTGAGTGAAGTAGGTCAGACAGAGAAGGAGAGATACTGTACGGCCCCCCTGTGTGTGGAATCTAAAAGGAAATGATACGAATAAACTTCCTTACAAAACAGACTCACAGACTTAGAGAGTGCACTTAGGCTGCCGGAGGGAAGGGGGAGCCTGGGATGGATGTGCACACACACTGCAGGATTTAAATGGATAACCAACAAGACCGCCTGCGGAGCACAGGGACCTTTCATTGCGCAGCCTGGATGGGAGTGGCGTTTGGGGGAGAACGGGTGCATGGATATGTATGGCTGAGTCCCTTCACTGTCCATGTGATACTCTCACAACACTGTTAATCAGCTATATTCCAATATAAAATAAAAAGTTGAAGGTGCCCCCTGGGAGGCTGTCGATGCCATTTCTCAACGTTCCCTTCGCTCCAAATGCCTGGCGTGGTTGGGTGCTCCGGGGGTTCTGGACTTGGGGTCAGCCCCTTACCCAGCTTTGAATCTTCCCTCTGTCACTTACCAGCTGGCTGAGCTCACAAAGGACTCAGCGTCTGAGCCTTACTCTCCGCACTTGTACAGGATTGAGTTAAACTTCCCCAGGGCTGCGCCCGCTCCCACAGTGCTGACCCGGACATGAGGCATCGCAGCTGCCGGCTGACCGCTCCCCTGCCCTGCACGGGAGCCACGTTGTACCCAGGGTGGCAGCCCATGACTCTGTTCACTTGCTTATGTATCAGTCTAGGACCTGTAAAGATTCGCCCTCCCAAAAAAGGACAAGCCCCGCCTCCCCAACCCCGAATGGCTTGCGAGCACCTGTCAGAGTCCTGTGCGCTGTATGGGCTACAAACATCTCCGTGAATCAGGCAGTCTTGTTAGACCACTTCGCGGAAGGACAGTGAGCCCGGAGGTCAGGGAACTGCCCCCCTGACTCCCATGCTGCCCTCCCTGGAACTGCGCATGTGCACGTCTGGCAGCGGGGCTTTTATTGCTGAGTTGTCGTTCAGTCGCCCAGTCGTGCCCGACTCCTTGTGACCCCATGGACTGCAGCACGCCAGGCTTCCCTGTCCCTCACCATCTCCCGAAGTTTGCCCGAGTTCATGTCCATTGCATTGGTGATTTATTACTGTATTTATTGCTATATTTCAATGTATAATAGAGCAATTCAATAGGCTAGTAGTCACTGAGTCACACTCACGTTTCTACCTGCTGGTTACCATTCTTAGCTTTGTATGTGTACCAACTCTCCCTCTTATGTATATAAAGGACCATTAGCCCATTTTACAGATGCGGAAACTGAGGCACAGAAAAGTGATATATGTCCGCACCACACAGTAAATTGTGGAGCCAAGATCTGGAACCAAACCTTCTGGGCCTGGAGCCCTCCTTGTTAACCACTCATCTCTCCTGCTCCCCATCAGAGCTGGTGACCCCATTAGTGGATGTCCACAAGTAAATAAGAGTTATTATGCTTCTTCACGTATTGTATTTTTAATCCTTATATAATGTCATCTTCACCTTGTTTAATGCTTCAGACCTTAAAGTGAAAGTCACTCAGTCGTGTCCGACTCTTTATGACCCCATGGACTATGCAGTCCATGGAATTCTCCAGGCCAGAATACTGGAGTGGGTAGTCTTTCCCTTCTCCAGGGGATCTTCCCAACCCAGGGATCAAACCTGGGTCTCTCGCATTGCAGGCGGAGTCTTTCCAGTTGAGCCACAAGGGAAGCCCTCAGACCTTGAAGTCCACCGTATTTGATACTAGCTTTGCCAATCCTGCTTTACTTTTGGCCACGAGTATCTGATATAGTTTGGTGATATTCCTAATTTTCAACTCCGTCTTACCACTTTTAGACGTTCTGTAAACAAACTAGAGCTGGGTTTTGGTTTCTACCCTGGTCTGAGGCAGTTTCAGGTTTTGACAAGACAAGAGATCTGACACAGTTCCATCTTATTTTATGGGTATGATCCCTTTGCTTTGCACATTTTTGTGGGTTTAGGCAAACTACTCTTTATCTCCTTTCTGCTTGTTAATTTGTAAGTTTAACTAAGAGTTACCTCTGCTTTGGAACACTCAGCTTGCATGTGAAAGTGAAAGTTGCTCAACCGTGTCCAACTCTTTGTGACCGCATGAACTATACAGTTCATGGAATTTTTCAGGCCAGAATACTGGAGTGGGTAGCCTTTCCCATCTCCAGGGGATCTTCCCAACCCAGGAATTGAACCAGGGTCTCCTGTATTGCAGGCAGATTCTTTACCGACTGAGCTATCAGGGAACCCACATGTAGAAACAGGGTTAAGAACTATCACCGCCCCACCATGGGGTGAGAGTAGGAGGCCTTCTCTGACCCCTACTGCCCCACCTTACCCCCAAGCACATTCCCACCCTGCCCATCTTCCACTGACCTTCACCTTCAAAACCCATGAGACTCAGGGCTATTCCGTCTTGGGGTCTCTACACTCATCGCTGCAGCCTCTCTTGATTACGACCCTCAGATGTAACACATCTGTACTCCTGCTCATCTGCAAAACCTGTTTCTTTAATGCCATCAGGGAAGACAGTCCTGAGCTCTTGCGAGGGCTGAGCCCAGGCCCGTAACTCTGGCCACCGCCACGAATCTTTTGGTTTCCAGCACCACAGATGAGAAATCCACGGGCAGCCTGTCTGTTCACCTTTGTCAATAATTTATTCTATCAGAGAGCCGCTGAGATTTTAATCTGTAGATTTTGGGAATATCACTAGGAGATACCAAGGGTGTGTCTTTGTTTCTTTAAAGAACTCTGCCTGGTACGCCCTCAGCCCTTTCACTCAGCAGACTCCTGATCAGAGAAAATTTCCACCATTATTTATTCATCATACTCATCGCCTCCAGACCTCTTCCTCCTTCTGGAACCCCTGACATTCGCAGGTGGGTGAAAAGATACCGCAAGCCTGTCTTTTTTCCCCTCAGCTCTCCCACCTTTGTGTTTCTGGTCTTCAAGACACACTTTGTTTTGATAGTTTGAGACCCACCCCCGTTTTCATTTCACGTGTTAAATTTTCTGAATTTGAAATTCTAGTTCTTGGGGGAGTGAAAGTGGGTACTGGGACCCTTCTAACCCAGTCCCCTGCAAGGCCTCAGGGCTGCTGTCAATCAAGACCCCACCCTGCCTCCCAGAGGGAGGTTGGACACGTGGTTCACACGCAGCCAATCAGAAGGGATCTACCATCCTTCCAGGACGCTGAATGAAGAGCGTGGGGGAGGGGGGGGGGTGGCAGAAATACAGCCTGCACCTGCCCTGAGCTTCCACCTGGTGAGGAGCTCAAACCTAAGGAAACCAGGCAACCTCTGGGGCCCAGGCTCGGGGTGCCCCCCGGACATGGTTCCTGGACGGCCCCTCTGCTCTGAAAGCTGAGCCGGGGACACAGTCAGGTCCCTGTCCTAGCGCCTTGAGGCTGGGGGAAGGGACAGACGAGCCTGGCGGCCCCCTTACACTTTTCAGGGCCTAGGCTTCTCCTGGGTCAAGTAACACCAGGAGAGAGGGTCCCTTCTACCCTCGCCCATCTCCTCGCACACCATGGGGGAAGCATAGGCACCTCTAGCCCCAGGCGTCCACCTGGACCCAGGTAGGACCACAGGTCTGGCGGCTGTGGAGTACCTTCTGCTCCCCAACCCAGGACCCGGCCAGGATCTCTCCCAGGTGAGCGTGGTGAGGATGGGCAGGGGCCCTGGTGAGCAAGAGCCCAGGGTGACTTGACCGTGTGTGTCTGGAGGGATGGGTCTGACTTTACCAAGAGTGTTCCTGCCACCAAATCCCGCGGCTCCCAGCACACCTGTGTGAATACAGAAGGGATCCTGCTTCTCTGGGGGAAGAACCCACACTCCTCAAGAAGCTGTGAAGGGGCCTTGGCCCTGGGACTGAGCGCCCACTGGGGGTGGGGAAGAGAAGGGTCTGCCCACCCCCCACCCCGGAGGAGCCCACAGCCTGGTGGCAGGACACAAGGGGAGGTCCCAAGAGGTGGGGGGAGGGACAGAGAGGGGAATGGACAGGGCGAAACTGACAGCTTGGTCCATGGCGGTTGGCCCCTCCTGTCTCTTGCACGTGAGCTTGGAAGAAACGTAAGGGAACGCTCTGGGGCCTGGAGGCCTGACTGGTAACCCTCTGGGTCACTTTCCAGCACACTCCCTCCTGCATCAGCCTCCTCCTTTCAGGAAGCTAGCACCACAGGGGTTTATGTGCCTAAGGCTGCTCTCCACACTCCTCTTCCTCCAGGGAGCCAAAGACAGGCAAGTAGCTGAGAGCTTTATTAGCGTCGCCGGGGGGTAGGTGACCTGCTGGAGGAGACAGGTGCCCAGTGTCAGAGCCTGGGCAGGGCCTGGGGATACTCTGGCACTTCTGTCAGCTTGCTGAGTCCCTGACAGGTAAACCTGGCTCCCAGTGAATACCTGTTGAATAAATTAACCCTACAAGAAAAAACAGAGAAACTAAAGGCCAAAGAGGGAAGTAAGCGCCAGTGCCCGACGCCCACAAGCAGGCCACAGCCAGCCCAGACAGAACACGGACTCAAGGTCCGCGGGGGCACACAGGGCCTCAGCGCTGCGGGGCAGCCCGGTCTCAGGGAAGGTGCCCCACATCAGGGACATGCACGCGTGAGCCCAAGACCTAGATCCTGCTACGATTCAGGCCTACTCTGCCCGCTCCCAGGGGCTTCCCTGGTGGTTCCGCTGGTAAACATTCCGCCTGCAATGTGGGAGACCTGGGTTCGAACCCTGGGTTGGGAAGATCCCCTGGAGAAGGGAATGGCTACCCACTCCAGTGTTCTGGTCTGGAGAATCCGATGGACTGTATAGGTCATAGGGTTGCCAAGAGTCGCCCACGACTGAGCGACTTTCACTTTCACGGCTCCCCGCCCCCACCCCGCCCCAGTCTGTTCCCCAGAAAAACCGCGCAGGAAGGGGGCGGGGCGCCAAGGCGTGACTAGGCGCCTGGGGTCAGGCCCACGCCTTTTAGGCCATCTCACTAGGGGGTCGTCCGGTGGCCCCCGGCCTCAGCCCACCCACACGGCTGCGGGAGACGGGGTGGCCAGTTTCAAACTTCTTGGGCCCAGGGAGGGGACCCTGGTCCGGGTCGGCGCAGGCTGGGGAAAGGCGTGAGGGAGATAGGCTCGGAGCCTCGCCGTCTGCTGGCCTCGGCGAGGAGGGTGGCATCCTTCTGGCGGTCCCCTGGCAGCCACGGTAATATCCCCGAGCCCCAGATCGCTCGTCCAAACGTGCTGCGAAAGACTTAAAAGACAGTTGCCTTGGTGGACAGCGCCCTAGGGGCCCTCCGGGCCTGATGTCAATTCACGCCCACAAGAATCCCGTGAAACAGGAGCACAGCTAACCTATCTTACAGAGGAGGAAATCTCAGCCACAGGGCAAGCCACGGGGCCGAATGGTCGCAGGTGAGCTGGCCTCCCAGGCCGGACGCCTCGTCCCCGGGCACCGGGCGTCCCCGGCCCCCGCGCGCGCCCGGGCAGGACCCGCCCGCTTCCTTACCCCCAGCGCATCCAGCCAGAAAGTCGAGCGCCATTGCCGGGTCTCCGGCGAAGCCGCCTTCCTCCGGGTCCTCCTTCGCTGGCCCCTTGCCGGGCTGGTCGCCGTCGGGGGCCCTCCCTGCTTTGCTGGGCTGGGACTCGGCCTGTCCGCTGCCTTCTGGCACGGAGCCCCGCGCAGGCTGGGGTCTGGGGGCAGCGGCGGCGGCGGCGGCTCAGCGCGCGACTCCTTGCCGGGCGCTTGTCCCTCGCTGGCCGGCTCGCCGGCCTTTGCGGTCTTCCGTGCGCCGCCCGTGGTCCCTCACCTAGGGCCGCGCGTCCCGCCCCTCAGGCCGGCCGGCCGGGGCTCGGGCGGGGCGCAGAGCTCAGCCAATGGGCGGGCGAGGCGCGGACAACGCCCCGGGCCCCGCGCGCCGCCGCGGCGCTTCATTGGCCGGGCGGACCTGGGCGGACCTAGGGTGCGGGCGGGGCGGGGCCACGTAGCCGGCCGGCGGGCGGGGGAGGCGCGGAGGCGCTGCAGACAAAGAATCCGCTTCCTGCGCCCGCCCGCGCCGCCCCGGGCGGAGAGGGAGCCGGGCGTGCGCGGCCGCGGCGGGACGGTGGGACCGGTGCGTGCGGGGAGCCCCGGGCCGGCGCGGCCTGGGAACTTCCCGGCGTGCGTGACGCGGATCAGCGGGGCGGCGGGTGGCGTGCCTTCGGTCTGGACCGGAAGCCTGGGATCCTTGGGGCCTGGGTTCAGATCCCAACTCCACCGCCCAAGCTCAGGGTCCTTGCTTGCATAATGGGGACGCGCCGCGGTTAACGGAGGTGGAGCGCCGGGACCCTCCAAGGCCTGCAGGCTGGAACACTAATTGTAACACTCCTCGAGCGGTGGAACACCCCTTCGGGGGAGTCTTCACCCTCACGCCCCCTGTCTGTGCGCCCTCCGGCCGGTGGGCCTGGGGCTTCTGGCTTCCTAGCCCAAGGCGCGAGGGGCGAAGGGCGTGGCCAGGACCTCGGGGCGCAAACTTGCTGAAGCTGTGGAAATGCTGGAGCTGTGGAAAGCTGTGCGGAGGGGAGGTTCCTGGACTCGTCCTGGAGCCGCGGGGCGAGAGAGGCCAGGTCAGGCGCGGTGTGGCCAGAGGGGGCGGTCACGAAGCCGCGGCTCTGGAAGGCCTCGGGGCCTGGACCGCCTGGCGGAGGGGAGGGAATGTGAGAAGGCCAAGTGGGAGGGCGCTGGGTTCCGGTCTACGCAGGTAGCTGGGCGGCGGGAGGTGGGATTGGGTTAAGTAAGAGCAGAATCCGACTCTGCTCCGCGTCCGCTTTCCCCCATCCCTGGGATTGGCCGCAGCCAGGGACCCCTCCCTGGGGAGTGTCCGGGTCAGAGACTCCCACTTGCCCTTCTCCAGCTCCTCGTGAAGTCCGGACTGTCCGGTTGGGACTCGGTTTGGCCGGGCGCTTTCTCCCTCACTGTGAGTCAGATGACAACTTCAGGCCTTCGCCCAACTTCCTTCGCGCTCTTGGGATCAGGACATAGAGTCCGGTGTTTCCGGGTTGCAGATCACACAGTTCTTTTATTTGCACGTTACTATTTCTGAAATCGACAAGGAGGTTACCATGGATATATACCTCGTGGAAGGTTTTAAAGATTATATATACTTGCTACTAGGGGATACCTGTCAGGTGCATTAACTCTCGTGGTGAGCAGAGGCCACTCTAAATCCAATGACTCTGCACGGTTTCCTTTTATTCTTAGAATCTAAAGAGAACATCCATTGATCTGAGACCCAAACCCAGGTCTGCTGACTCCTAGTCCAGTGCTTGTGATGGCTGGTGGGCCCTGAACTAGGGGTCTGGAGGCCTGGGTTTGAATATCACCAGCCTCTGACAAGACTCATGAGCCAGGAAAGCATGTGGGCCTTAGGAGAAGCCCAGACTCCAAACCCAGGTGGGAGCTGGCCGGAGGCCTCAAGGTCACGGAGATTAAACTGGACAACCTACATCCGGGTGACTCACCTCTAGGAACAGGGGTCCCTGGGTTGCTGAGGCCTCAAGGGGGAAAGCACAGATGCCTGCAGCCTCCGTATCTGTTTTTGGAGGTTTGAGAGGAGAGTCAAGAACCTTAACAGGGCAGTAAGTCAGAAAATTCTTATGGACCGATTAATAAGGAGACAAAGAGAACACAAGTTAATGTTGTGCTTGGGGAAGCTTGCATGAGCCCTGACTCCTGTCCTGGGCCAGCCCAACAGCCTGGTATGCAATAAGCACTCAGTATTTAGAAAGCTCCTTGGGGAAAGCTGCATTTGGGCAGACCCTGCAGGCATCCAGGTGGGGGATCCTGGATCCTGCAGGTCAGGCAGGCGGTGAGCTGTACACCCTGCAGGGAGGACTTGGAGAGGAGCTGGACAGGGGGAGCCAGTGTTCAGGCTGAGGCTTGTTGGGTTTGGGGACAGAGGTCCAGCAAGTGGTGAGCAGTAGAGGGGTGGGCTCTGGGGCAGGTGTGCCCATGGTGGGTGCTGGGGGTCGACCTCCAACCGGGAGCACCCCAGGGCAGGTGCCTGTGCATCTCAGAGTCTGCTGGAAACAGCATTTGGGGAGGCAGTGAGGAAGGGGCGAAGGCAGGCACTGCTAGGGGCTGGGGTCACTGGGATGTGTGTCCTGCTGGCTTACTAAACCACGAGACTACCCTGAAAGCCGTCCCTCCCTAAAGAATCATGCAAGGACTTCTTGGCGGTTCCACTGGTTAGAAATCCACCTTGTGACCCAGGGGACACAGGTTCGATCCCTGATGGGGGAACTAAGATCCCACATGCCACGGGCAAGCAAGTCGGCACGCTGCAATTAGAGAGTCCGTGTGCCTCAAAGAAGGATCCTGAGAGTTGCAACTAGGACTTGACACCACCAAGTAACTTAGGAAAAAAAAAAAAAGAATCATGCATTTAAAAAAAAGTTATTCCTGCTGCCTGAGAATCATTCATTCACCTGGGTGGTGCTCTGCACCTGGAGTGGGCACAGGGCAGACCTACCTCCCTGGCCTCCAGGGCCTCCCATGCAGCTGGCAGGGAGACCTGAAAGAAGTGAAGACGCCTTAGCCAAGGAAATGAGTTTGTAGGCAGTGGGCCTGCGTCATTACCTCAGCTGCTGGGGTCCATATCTGTTCTGCTTCATTTCCTGAGAAGATTGTAGCACAGTCCGCGTTTTCAAGCTTCTCACGTTCCACAGGGCCCCAGGACCCTCCTACCCTCCCAGGGGAGGCCGCCTTGCAGGGGCTGCTCAGACCCCAGCCTTTAAGAAGTGGGAGGGGCCCAAGGCCAGAGCAGTAGAGGGACAGCAAGGAGGGGAAACATGCCACGGGGCACCAAGGGTCAGGCCAGGTCACTGAGAGCGTGTGGCAGAGATTTTGTTTTGCAGGGCGTTGGTAATTCCTGACACAAGACAGATTGGGTGTGGGAAAATTAGTAACAGCAGTCTCTCACCCTGGAATCCACTGAATTCAATGGTGGGGGGTTATTTGGCCCCTGGGGTTGGGTGGGGAGCAAGGCTGGAGCTCGAGATGTCTCAGGGCCAGTGGGGTAGGGGGTGGTCTGAGGCACCCACTGTGTAGACCTTGTGGGGAGTTGGGCTCAGCTGGAGGGTGCGCAGGGCGGGCCTGGGAGCCAGGGCAGGTGTAGTTTTAGGATGGGGGCCACTGGAACAGTTTCCAAAGCTCCTGGGCACAGACCGGTGGGGAGGGTGGGGCTGTTAACTGCCTCCCACACCCCCCACTTGGAATAAAACCCAGGCTCAGAGCCCGAGGTACCTGGCTGAACCCTCACAACTGCAAGCTCGCTCTGTCCCAGGGCCTTTGCTGGCTGTGTCCCTGAGGAGGGGGGCGCTCCTCTTCCCAGCCTGGTATAGTCCTCTCCAGGGCTCAAGTCTCTGCTCAACTCTCAGCTACTCAAAAGGGGCTTGGCTGTGGAGCCCCCCAACCCACCCCATGTCCTGTTCTCCCGCAGCTCCTAGAATGACTCTGCCTGTTCCTCTAAATGTTTAACACCTCTCTTCCTCTCAAATGTTTGCTCCACCAGGCCGGGGACCTTATCATCTTTAAGTAACACTAAACAGGGCCTGGCACACAGCAGCAGGTGAGCAGGCAGCCCTGGGTGAGGGGACCTGGGCTCTGGACTGTCCTGCCCTGTGGCCACGGGTCCCCCCAGACCTCTGGGATTGGAGTCTCCCAGGAGACAGCTAAAAGTGCAGATTTCGAGGCCCCACCTTGGCCGCAGGGAGCAGGTGGGGTAAAACCTGTGTTGAAACCGGCCTCTTCAGGGATGGAGACCGTCTCCCAGGACAGGTTCAGGGATCTCTGGCTCAGTTTTGCTTTCGTCTCCACTTGCAGCCCTCCTGGCTGTGTGGAAGGCCTGCAAGGAACACGGTGGGGCGGGGGGGGGGCGCTTTGTGCCAGGGGGTCCACTTGGACCCAGCACTAGCTGCTGCTAAGCTGGCTCCGCCCTACAGGTCTTTCCCCCGGCGGATAAACGTCTTCTGTCTGGATGTCCCTCCGGCCTCAGGTCTGGTCCACTCTGGGAGTGACTCAGCCTCCCTGGTGAGTTGGCTCAAAGCGGGGAGGGCCTGAGACCCCTGGGGACAGCCAGTCCCTGTCCTGGTGGCCCCTCCCGAGTCTGAGATGCTCAGCGTTCTCCTGTTGGGTGGATTTTGCGGAGTTCGTCTCTCAGTTGAGTGTCTCTCAGTTGAGTTTCGTCAGCCCCAAAGGGGCCACCCCGCCATGCGGGTTTCCGGCACCTTTGTTCAGTTGGACGCAGTCACCGTGGTCCCCGGGGCCAAGTCCCCAGGGCGGGTGTGGCCTCTGCTCGCTTGGCACGCACTTGGCCGTGGAGGGGGTGGGCCGAGGGGCTGAAGCGAGAGAGGCTCCGGCCAGAGGGAGAGAGGGCCAGAAACTCAAGAAGGGGCGTGATAAAAATAGATGCACAAGTGCTTCTGCGTAAAAATAGAGTTAAAGGGATCCGCCCGGACTGCCCCAAGCCCAGAAGGCCACAGAGGTGGACCCCAGCTGGGGCTGGCTCAACTAGTCAGGGCAGAGGGGCTTGGCCAAGCGCAGGCACGGGGCGTGCTTGCTGCCCACGGGCCTCGTGGAGTCAGGCCCCTGGGTCAGCGCGGGCTGGGGTGGCGGCCAGGCCTGGGGCAGTGCCCTCTGGGGGCACCCGCTGTCATGGTGGGGGGATGGCTGGATCAGCAGATGCTCCGGGGCTGTCGGGCAGCGTGAGCGGGCACCCAGGGCAGTGGCCAGAGGAGGGCAGTGTGCCCCTGCCCGGGGCCAGGTTTGGGGCGTCAGGGTGAGGCCGTGTGGGTGCAGTTGGCAGCAGGGCGAGAGTGGGCGGGGTGCTGCCCCGGGCAGGGAATGTGTGTTGGGATGGCAGGCGGGTGCCCTGGGGAGCACTGGAGGGGACAGAGAAAGGGCTGAGAGAAGGGCCTCCTGGAACCCAGGAGCCTGCTGTGGTTCTTGGAAACCAAGCCCGAGCTTCCCCTTCCAGAGCCCCTCTGGTGGGACAGGCCTTTGCTAGCTCTGTGTTCCTCCTTCCTCCTGTGGCTTCCTCAGTCCTGACGGCCCAGCCTCGGGCAGTTATCTGAGGCCCAGCAAGGGGCATGGACCCTTCTGCCCATGCCACAATCTCCCATCCTGTTCCTTTGGGCTCTGCCCCCTGGAGCCCCCACCACAGCCCTGTCTTTGGGCCCCTTGGGTGCCTGACCCTTGGCTCCTGTGCCTTGCCCCCGGCGGGGGTCGTGGGGGCAGGCTCACCTCCCAGATGAACCCCTTTTGGTGGGTGTGTGTGTGGCGGTTGGTCCTTGGTGAACCTGCCCTCAGGCACTTCCTGTTAAAGTGTGCCGGGTTCCATCCCTGGTCAGGGAACTAAGATTCCGCATGCTGCATGGTGTAGCAAAAAAAATAAAAGATAAAAAAGAAGTGCCTGTCTTTGCTTCCCAGCTGGCTCCGTGACACTTTGTCCCAGCCTCTCATCCTTCCCCAGCCTCTGCCCTAGCGGGCCACCGCTTCCACTGGACATGCCGTGCCCGCGCCAATGAGCCGTGTCCACGTGCTCCAGCTGGGGTGTTCCAGGCGCCTCCCCCAATCCCAACAATCTACTCAGCCTTACCCGGTGCTGCGCGCCTGCGGGTCTTGGCCATGCTAGGAACGACCCCCCACACCCCGGCGGGCACTCCAGTTCTGCCTGTGATTGGGGTCTCCCCCTTCAGGAACACCATGGCTGCATGAAGGCCCTATGGCCTTCCCCTTGCTCTCCCTGGAACCCCCGACTGCTGGGGACGTTGGGCCTCTTACGTGCGGGCAGTCCCCTGGGGAGGTTCATGAGGCCAGGAACTGAGGCCTCCGGCCAACAGCCCTGTGAGTGCATCACTCTGGGGGGGGTGTCCTCCAGCACCCCCAGATGGCTTCAGATGGCCACAGCATGAGAGACCCTGAGCAAGAGCTACACGTCTACGCTGGTCCCGAGTCCCGAGTCCCGACCCGCAGAACTTGTGAGACGATGGGTTTGGTGTCAGATGCTTCTCCCCGTGGGGATAATTTCTCGGGCAGTACCAGAGAAAGAATGTACTCCCTAGGCAGGCCGGGGCTGCAGGGAGGCTGGGCAAGCCTCTGAATCATTGTTGGATTCCTGCGTGGGGTTTGCACAAGAAGGTATGCGCTGGAATGAAGGAATGAATTATTGACAGCGGTCAACAGCTTCCCTTCCCTGATCAGCAGATCAGATAGGCCCTGCCTCGACCAGAGCCTCATTCCTCAGTTCCACCCTCCAGTGCCTTGGATCTCGTGGTGTCAGAGGTTACCTTGTCCTGGAGAGAACCTCCCAGCCAGTGGGCCCCTGGGATGCCTCCTGTGCATCGCTGGAGGCGTCACAGGGGCCTGGAAAACAGGAGGGGCTGCACGAAGTGACCGGAAGGGCTTAGGTTCCGGCTTGGGCATCTGGGAATGGAAGAGATGGGCCAGGGAGTGGGTGGGGACAGGGCAGGGCTGGAGGCACCTGACTGCTGGCCCAGGCCTGAGGCTGCTGGCTGGCACTCCAAGGGTCGCTTCTACTCCTGATGACCAATGCCGGGGAGCCCCCACAGTCCTTACCTTCGTTAGCCCTGCTGCAGGTGGCTGTCGTCCCTGTTTGCAGATAGGAAAACTGAGTCTCGGGGTCATGTTAATCAGTGGCCCCCGTGGCAGGGCTGGGCTCAAATTCCAGGTGTTCCCCTAATGGTCACTGTTGCTCTCTGGCCCTCTGTGTCCTCGTCTGTAACACGGGGGTGGCTCCAGGGGCCTGGAGCTCTGTGCTGAGCTCAGACATGAAGACACTGCTCCTGGGGGTAAGGGGCGGGGGAGCTGAGGGCAGCCCTTCCTGTTGGCCCCGTTGCCCCAGTGGAGGCACAGGCTGGGGACGCCTTGTTGTATGCTTTGTGACCCTGAGACCCTGGGAGCCAGGGCTCTAACCCCTCAGGATGTCAGAGGGAGGCCAGGGTGTCTGGGAGGTCTGAGGTGGGCGGTCCTCCACCCTGCAAACCAGTCACACCCCAGAGATGCTCCCCCACCTGAAGGTGGGTGCAGCCTCAGCTCCCGCCTGTGGCTGTGTGGTCTGCAGCACCCAGCGGGGTGCTGTGGGATGCAGGTAGAGCGTGGCAGGCGCCAAGCCCCTGAGCGTATAAACTTGTCTCCTGTCCCATTTTACAGATGAAGAGACGGAGGCTTAGAGTGTCACAGAGTGAGCCTGGAAGACTCCGGAGTCTCCTGAACTCATCCAAGTCTTGCCAAGGAGCCTCATTTTCTGGAAATGCCCATCTCTGGAGCTGGCCCAATGTCCCACTCTGGACTCATTGCCTGGAAGTCCCACTGCCCCCACCCCTTCCCTTCCAAATCCTGCCAAAATGGCAAAGTGCATGATAGGTAAAAATAGTTCAGGTGGGTTTCCCTGGTGGTCTAGTGGCTAAGAGTCTGCTTGCCAATGCAGGGGACCCGAGTTAGGTTCCTGGTCCAGGAAGATCCCGCGTGCCGCAGGGCAGTAAGCCCGTGAGCCATACCTATGGAGCCTGTGCGCCTGAAGCCATCGCAATGGGAAGACACCACAGAGAGAGTCGCCCCCACTAGGCCGCAACTAGAGAAAGCCTGGGCTCAAAAGCAAAGACCCAGGCCAGCCAAAAAGAAATAAACAGGTGTGAATCATTCAGGGGTGTTTGACCCAGAGAACTCCCCTCTGAGAACGTACCCACTGAAACACAAAGACCTCAAAGCATAATTCCTGGAGCACTTTCTGTATTTTACAGGCGTATCCCACTTGCCTGTTCTTGACATCACCTGCAAGTTACATCATAACAGTGATATTTATTCATTTCAGTTGTGCCATGCGGCATGTGGGATGTTCGTTTCCCAAGCAGGGAACCTGTGCCCACCCTGCGTAGGGAGTCTTAGTGCCTGGGCCTCCCACGAAATCCCATAATGGTGATACTCAGAGCTACAGGTATGGCTCCAGGAGCCTAGGGCCTGCTGACCCTTTAGTCCTCCCAGAGCCGTACGGGTGGATGGCAACAGAGCTGCCATTTTACAGACAAGGACACTAAGGCCCCAGGGGACCTCACAGAGAGACCCTCCGGGTGAGGGCCACGCCCAGGCAGCCTGGCTCAGCCTCCTGGTCCACCCCACGGGCACTGTGGACGCACAGGAGTGAGTCCCCAGGTGCACGGCGTCCCAGATGGGTTGAGAAGGAAAGGCAGCAAGTCACAAAATAGAAAAAAGAGGTGTCTGCCTGCGTCCTGCCGGGAGGTGGGGCCTTCGCCTCGATGCCGATGCCGGCTGCGTCTCTTTGGTCTGGCTGTCTTGTTAGTTACTTGAAGTTATCCCTCTTGTTATAAAGCGTGCTGCTGCTAAGTCGCTTCAGTCGTGCCCGACTCTGTGCGACCCCATAGACGGCAGCCCACCAGGCTCCCCCGTCCCTGGGATTCTCCAGGCAAGAACACTGGAGTGGGTTGCCATTTCCTTCTCCAATGCATGAAAGTGAAAAGGGAAAGTGAAGTCGCTCAGTCGTGTCTGACTCTGTGCGACCCCATGGACTGTAGCCCACCAGGCTCCTCCGTCCATGGGATTTTCCAGGCAAGAGTACTGGAGTGGGGTGCCATTGCCTTCTCCGGTTATAAAGTGTACCCTTTTAGGATATCAGGTTCCTCCGTGCCACCTCGGCCTGCAGCTCCCTCCCAACCCCCGCCACCATGTCGGGCGAGGCCTGCACCCCCTTTCCCCTTGTCCCCGGTGCCCCTGGTATCTGTGCCCTGTCTGTCTCCCCCTACAGGATGGCTCAGAATTCCTCCCTTGGGTCTCCTGGGGCCGTGCGGGGTGAGGCCCCGCTGTTGGAGGAGGAAGCCGAAAGCCAAAAGCCAACCTTGCTGCTTGAAACCGTGACCCTCCGGGGTGGCCCCAGCGGGTGCCCTGGGCTCTGACTCGTGCCATGCACGCAAGACTCAGAAAGCTCGCACCACCGGCCCAAGGCCACACAGCTGGGAGAGGTGGAGCCAGGAGCCAGATCCAGGCTGAGGCGGCGGCCGCCCGTCATCTTCCCCAAACCATTTGGGGGTTGAGCCACAACCCCTCCTGAGCCCAAACCCCTGCCCACCTGCCACCAGGGGGCTTCCCAGGGGTCAGGTGCCAGCAGATGACTCTGCCCCGGGTTCATCCATCTGTCTGTCCAACCATCATCCAGCATCTACCCATCCACCCATCCACCCACGTTTCCATCCTTCTGTCGTTCCGTCTGTCCTTCTGACCATCTGTCTGTCCATCCACCCATCCACTCACTGACTCATTTTTTTCACGCATTTATTCATCCACTCCCCCCAGGGTGCCCACGGCAGGCCGGGTACTGTGGGCTTAGAGACAGATGCAGCACGGCCCTGCCTGCCAACAGCTCGGAGCTGGGGACGTGTTCAGACCTGCACGGGGCAGCCTCTACAGTGAGGAGGCGAAGGGTAGCTTGGACATGTTTGTTCAGGAGGCAAAGGGCGCGTGAAACTTGGCGACAGTGACTGAGAAGGCATGCTTGTCTGAAACGCCACCTCTAGGGCTGCCCTCACAGCCCAATCCCAGCCCCGCCTGCTCCGACTCTCACTGACACAGGCTGCTCTCTGGTAGACTCATTATTTAGATTATTTTTTGTGTTGGTCTCTGTCTCCTCCCCTGGATCATAAGATCCACAAGGAAGGGACTTTTGCCTGTGTTTACTGCTGCGTTTATTGAAGTGGCCTGGTGCCTAGGATGTGGCATGCAGTAGGCATGAAGT
>SJYR01000268.1:136247-221274 GCA_006410655.1 Kobus ellipsiprymnus | reverse complement strand
CTGGAGGAATGGTTGGGGGAATGGTGGGGGCGTGGGTGGGGCACACGGGCAGGTGGGCTATTGGGAGGCCAAGCTGGGGGCTGTGCGGGGGGTAGAGGGAGTGGATCTGAACATGAACTTGACGTTGCCCTCAGGACTGGGTGCCTCAGAGGATACAGGGTGCAGGGGGAAAGGTACCCAGGGCGGTTCCTGGGCTCTGGCTCGGGTGCCCGGGCCGACCCTCTGCAGGAAACACGGGAGTCAACCGCTCCCTGTTTCTTCAGTTGGACCGCGTGCCTCAAGCTCCCTCACCGTCCGAAGGACTGGCCTCCGCAGTGTAGCGTCCCAGCTGGACGTGGCCTGCTCAGAACAGGCCTGTGCACTCCCTCCTTCCGGAGCCTGCACTCCTACTAACACTGCCTGCACAGTTGGCCGGCCACTCCCCCAGGGACACACCCGGAGCGTGCCCCGAGTGGTCCCCGATGCAACGCGGGTGCCGTCCTCCTCCCGTGGAGGCAGAGATGGAGGTACGGAGGAGTCGAGGGCTCGCCCGAGGTCTCCGGGCTGGTATCTGAGGGTGGTGGCCTGGCTCCTAACCGGATGCTGGCCTGCATCTCTCCAAAGGTCAAGGTTGGCTTCAGGACTGGCCTTGGACAGGCTGCCTCTTGCCCTTTGTCCTCTGTCGTGGCAGTGGCCACTGCCAGCCTGTGTCCGCTACCCGCCCCACAAACTCCTGGGCAGGAGGTGGGGTTCCCCCGTCAATGTGACCTGCTCAGGGTCAGCCTGCGGTCCACACACGACCCCTGCCCCAGGGCTGCCTGGGGGGGTGCCGCCTGAGGGCTGCCGTGTCAACACCTCTCCCGGTCCTGCCAGCTTCCAGGTTGGCAGAACACGCACCAGCCTCCCTAAACTTCAGTGTCCATGAAGGGCTGCGTTCTGGTGTCACATGGTGGGTGAGAGTCATGAGGGCAGGGCCCATGGGTCTCAGGGCCTGGCCCGCGGCACCAGAGAGGAGCTGGTTGGGTAAGTATCTGGTGATCAAATCCGGCCCTGCTGCCTGCATGGCCTGGATGAGTCCTTTTTTCTGGGCCTCAGTGGCTTCATCTGTAAAATGGGACCATCAGCCCTGCCTCCTCCCGGGGCTGTAACAAGGATGCCCTGAGATGGTGAAAGAGGAGGGCTAGGTTAACTAAAGACGGGGGCACAGCCAAGGAGAGGTCACCATCCTTTACTGTGGTTCCCAGTGACCAGCCTCTTATTGGAGTGGCTTCCCCTTTAGGAGCGCCCTGATTTGGTTGGAGGCAAGGTCAGGAGCCCTGGTCCCTGGTCCCCTTGCTCAGCGAGCCCTGCTCAGAGCTGGGTCCGTGCTGGGTGCTGGGGACTCAGAGTTGGATCTGGCTGTAGCCCTGGGCACAAGGAGACGGATGTGGAAGCAGCAAAGGGATTGGGGCCCAGGGTGGTACGAAGGACGTGGAGGAGACCTTGGCCTGTGGCTGGGCTGCTCACAGGAGGGCCCTGGCCAGCCGCCCTGAGGCTGTGTCATTGGTGGCCCGCCATCCCCACTCCCTCCCTGCTACCTGGAGCTCCCTGGGGGTGGGACTGGGCTGCCTGAGCGCAGCCTCAACTCAGGGAGTGTTTATGGAATGAATAAGTGAGGGGGCATTGATGGTTACCCGGGCAGGAGCAACTCCAGGGGAGTCAGGGAAGCCCAGGGATGGATAAGGGCTGAGCTTGGGTTTGGAGAGGTGGGGGCCATCAGAGCCTCCCCAGGGGGTGGTCGAAACCCGGGCCTGCAGGTGGTGGGAGTAGTGGTCATACTTTCTGAATCTGACGTCACCCGTGGCCTCTCACATACTTCCCGACACCTGGATCCCAAGGGCACTGGGACAAGGGTCCTTTGGGGTAGGTGGGAGGGAGTCCAGGTGGGCATTGACCCGCCTGCGGCCCGATGCGGCCTCTGCCTCTGGGGCCACTGGTCAGCAAGCTCCGCTTCCTGTCCCCGCCCCCACCGCGGGTATTTAAGGTCTGCGAGGAGCCCTCCGGCAGCTTCAGAAGCCGCCCTGGTGGTGGCACCAGACCGACCTCTCAGGCAGCCTGACCCCTGCGCCTTCCTCGCCACCTGCGCTGTCCATGGATTTTGTTGCTGGAGCCATCGGAGGTAAGAGTGGGCACCGTGGGGCCTAAGAGGGGGCCGTTGCTCCCGGGGGAACCGGGTGGCATGGGGGGGCTGGAAGGGGGCGCTCTGTCCTGGGCCAGCAGTGAGGTTTGAGGCCTCCATGAAGTGGCCGGTGCCTGGCGGGGGGGCCACAGGTGCTGGGAGGAGAGAGTTTTCCTGTAGATGGTGGGGCAGGCAGCCCAGAGACCAGGAGGAGCTTGGCGGGGGGTGACTCTGCTCCGGCCTGGGGGGCTCGGCCTGGAGGCTGAGAGGCGGACAGGGGTGGGGGTGCAGAGGGTGGGTGGTCTCTCCACCTGGCCAGGGGGAGGCTGGGAGCCACGCGCATGGAGAAGGATGGGACGAGAGACTCCAGGAGAGGGTGGGCGGTGGGGACCGACGGCAAGGGCAGAGGTGTGGTGGGGGAGGATCCCGGATGAGCCTGGCACCCCCTTGGCTCCCTGGCTGCGTGCACCCGTGGGCCCGTCCCCACCTGGCTGGGCCTCCAGCCCATTTTCACCTCTGGAGAGAAGGCTTGTGAAAGCCACATCCAGGAAGGGGATCTGCTCCTCCCAGCTCGGCTTGCACAGGCTATTTTGGGTGAGGCACCCTTGACCTCTGTCCTCTTGTGAAACAGCAGGGGCTGCTCATCAATACTTTTAGGAATAGCGTGGGGTGTTCTCTTCAGAAGGGGTGGGCAGTGCTGAGATGGGAATGACCCGGGCCCCGGCCTTACCAGTGGGCTGTCTGACGTTCCCGCTGGTCATCAGCCCCCTAAGGAGCCAGGGCTTGACCTGCCCTGGATCTCACAGCAGGAAGGGCTCCTGAGTCCCACATCTTTGCGCCAGGGCCCCAGGAAGGCCTGGGTGGAAAGGGCTCCTGCTCTCTGTGCCTGGCTCTGGGACACGGGGAGGCAGACCTGGGCCTTTTCCTTGAGGACTTGAGTTCTGGATTGCAGCAAAGCCCTGCGACAGCCATGTGACCAACATATTTTCTGGCATGGGGGCAGCCCTTATGAGGGTCAGGGAAGGCTCCATAGAGGAGGTGACGGTGTGGCAGGGTTCTGATGGATGAGTAGGAGTTTGGTGTGGTATACATAAGGGCTGTGCCTGCGTGCGTGCTTAGTCGTCCAGTTGTGTCCGACTTTTTGCAACCCCATGGACTGTAGCCGGCCAGGCTCCTCTGTCCATGGGATTTCCCAGGCAAGAATACTGGAGTGGGCTGCCATTTTTTCTTCCCCACGGGACCTTTCCAACCCAAGGACTTGGTTCCTGCCACGTCTCCTGCATGGCAGGCCTGTTCTTCACCACTGAGGCACCTGGGAAGCTCGTGTGTAAGGGTCGAGGAAGGTAATTCTCAAGTCAGTGAGTCATTTCTTTGGCTTCACTGTTTTTGTTCCTTCACTCGTTCATTCATTCACTTTACTGTTTCATCCGTGCATATTTACTGAGTCCTGGGATACATAATAAATAGGGCACAGCCCCCACACACCTTCCTGTCTTCAGGTGGCCTTCACTGAGCCCCCCTCCCAGGATGAAACCCCAGGGACCTGCCCACTCTCTGTCTTCTGTGCGGTAGAGCAGGGGCTTGGGCCTGGAGACCCCGGTGTTAGGAGAGGAGAAAGGGAAAGAAGGTGGCACCTGTCCTCGTGGCAGGAGGCAGAGAGCCCTGGTCTGGGAAGCCTCGAGTTCTACTCCGCTTCATGCAAACTTGTGCTTCCAGCAATCCCTCTCGGAGGCCTGGTGCCCTGGGCTTTCTCCGCCCCCAGCCTCTGCCTGGGCTGTGCTCCCTCCGTCACCCCCCGCAGCTGCGAGGCACACTGGCCTCCTGCTTGCAGACAGACCCTTCACAGACTGAGGCTTAAGAGTGAGCTCAGCCTGGCTAGGAGACAGGGCCCAGCAAATGGACCGATTCTTCCGGAACATGACGCCGGAGGGGAGGCCGTGGAGCACCCTTGCCTCTCAGAAGGAGGGTCCAGGGGGCCAAGACTCGGAAGGAGAGACCACTGGCAGCCTGGCTGACATCACGTTACCCTTCTGAGCCTCAGTTTGCTCATCTGTAAAATGGGGGTCGTGCTCCCCCTCTGTAGAGGTGTGGTGTGGACAAGAAGAGCATGGTGGGGTCTCTCTGCGGGAGCGTGGTCAGGGCCCCGCCCTCGCTGAGGCGGCTCAGCCCCCTGCTCCCCTCACTGGCCCCCCTGGTTTTCTGACAGGTGTCTGCGGTGTTGCTGTGGGCTACCCTCTGGACACGGTGAAGGTATGGTCATTGCCAGGCCCCTGCCTGGGCTTAGGTCCCCATTTATGGCCAGAAGAACTTTCTAGCCTGCTGATCAGACCCTGTCTCTCCCCTCCACCTCCCCTCGTGTACTCAGGACCATCAGCGCCCCCTTTTCCCTGCTGAGACTCAGGTCGCTCACCTTAAAGGGGGTCACTGTCACTGCTCTGCCCACAGCATGGCTGTGACCGTCAGGGATTGGCTCTTGTCCTTCCCCGGGGCCTGCCGACCTCGCCCCAGGCCTGGAGCCACCCCTTCCTGAAGCCCACTTCTCCCGCAGGTCAGGATCCAGACGGAGGCCAAGTACACGGGCATCTGGGACTGCGTCCGGGACACGTATCACCGAGAGCGGGTAGGCCTGGGGCCAGGGTCATGGGTAGGTGGGTGGACTCTGGGGCCACCACTCACCAGCCAGCCTGGAAATCCTGAGCTTCTCTCTGAGCCTTCCAAATGGGAATAGCTGTACCAGCCCCCCGGATTCCTCTGAGGATGAGAGCTGGGGTTCTGGCACATAGGAGGCCCTCAGAGTGAGGTCCTGCCTCCAGGAGAGGGTCTGGAGGGGGCATCTGGGGACTTCAAAGCTCACAAGAGGACCCACCAGGCAGGGCACCCCTCCAAAGAATGCTGGGTAGAGTCATCAGGGGTCCAGCTCAGAGCCCCACCTGGAGGAGGGGTCTCAGGGATACTTGCCAAAGTGAACTTGGGAATCGGTGCCGGCCAGAGGGGAGAAAAGGAGAAAGGGCAGTGGCCATGCTGCTAATTCAGCACCACTGTTGTCACAGCAGCCCCCGGGCGGGCCTGGCCTCTGGGGTGTTACAAGCCCCATTGTACAGCTGAGGAAACTGAGGCCGCCGGGCTGAGGTCCCGTGGCGGGGGGTGAGGTGAGAGCTGGCTCCTTGGTCCAGGGGCCCCAAAGGCAGCCGTCCCGCCCGCCCACCTCCGGCCTGACTCGGGCCCGGGGCCTCTGCTCCTGTGGCCAGGTGCGGGGATTCTACAGGGGCCTCTCGCTGCCTGTGTGCACCGTGTCCCTGGTCTCCTCCGTGTCCTTCGGCACCTACCGCCACTGCCTCGCGCACATCTGCCGGGTCCGCTACGGCAGCGCCGACGCCAAGCCCGCCAAGACCGACATCACGCTCTCGGGGTTTGCCTCTGGCCTCGTCCGCGTGAGTAGGGTCGGGGTGAGGCGGTCCGGGGGACCCCAGCGGGGGGAGAGGTGGATGGAGGCAGGGGGAGGATGCAGCTGACTCGGTAACCAAGGGCAGGCTAGGGGGCTGGTCTGAGCTTCTGTCTCTTCATCTGTAAGAGGTGTGCTGAGGTCACACATGTGAAGCCCCCAGCCCGGGGTGCTGACCGGTGGGAGCACCCACGAGATGGCAGCTACCAGTATGAGTAAAACGGTCCTGTGTTATCAATATATGTCAGTGTCGTCGGTGCTCACGTTAAGTGCTGCCTTCCTCTTAACATTAGTTAAATAACACATTAGTACGTTGATCCCTGGGTGGGGAAGATCCCCTGGAGGAGGAAATGGCAACCCACTCCAGTATTCTTGCCTGGAGAATCCCATGGACAGAGGAGCCTGGCGGGCTGCAGTCCATGGGGTCTCGCAGCGTCGGAGGTGACTGAGCGCTCGAGCAGCGGCAGTCACGAACGGATGGTGGGACAGTACTTTCATGCACTGGAGTCACACTGACCCGACACCTACTATGTGGCGGGCGCTCTGCCAGCAGGGGATGCGCAGCTGAAGGAAGGGCTGGCTCCGGCCGGGTGGGCAGAGCTGGCTTCGCGCCCGCCCCACCGTGGTCCGTGGGCCAGCGCGGGGCTTCCCGGGGCTCATGCTCCCTTGGAGAGCACTGTGGCCGCGGAGGCTAAGGGAGCCCCGGGGCAGGGCTCCCGGGCGGCGCTGCCTCCTCACGGTGCCTCCCTCCCCCAGGTGTTCCTGACCTCACCCACTGAAGTGGCCAAGGTCCGTCTGCAGACGCAGACACAGACGCAGACACAGGCGCAGCAGCGGCGGCGGCCCTCAGCCTCTGGGCCCTCGGCCGCGCCTCCCACCTGCCCCGTGCCCCCCGCGGGTCCGCTCCCCGGGCCCAGGTACCGCGGGCCGCTGCACTGCCTGGCCACGGTAGCTCGGGAGGAGGGCCTGCGCGGCCTCTATAAGGGCAGCTCGGCCCTGCTCTTCCGGGACGGGCACTCCTTCGCCACCTACTTCCTCTCGTATGCCATCCTCTGTGAGTGGCTGACTCCCGTTGGCCAAAGCCAGCCAGGTGAGCGGCGGGGGGGCCTGGGGCCCGGGACAGTGCAGGTTAGGGTATGCAGGGGGGTGGTCAGCCCAGCCGGCATTGCAGCCTGGAGAGGAGAAGGGTTGAGGCCATGCTGGCCCCGGGGCCCCCAGGTGGGATGCTCGTGGCCCCCAGGTGGGGATGCCCATGGCCCCTAACACGGGTCAGAACAAGCCCTGACCGGGTGCCTGCCCCACCCTGCTGTCTCCCCGGCGCGGCTTCTAACTGGGGCGCCCGCGCGCTCTCCCCGCAGATGTCTCGGGCGTGCTGGTGGCCGGTGGCTGTGCCGGGGCGCTGGCCTGGGCCGTGGCCACCCCCATGGATGTGATCAAGGCGCGCCTGCAGGCGGACGGCCGGGGCCGCCAGCGGTACCGCGGCCTCCTGCACTGCGTGTTGACCAGCGTTCGGGAGGAGGGGCCGCGGGTGCTCTTCAAGGGGCTGCTGCTCAACTGCTGCCGTGCCTTCCCCGTCAATATGGTGGTGTTCGTGGCTTACGAGGCCGTGCTGAGGCTCACGCGGGGCCTGCTCACGTAGCTGGTGTCCAACACCCACCCCGGGGGAGGCGGTGCCAACCTGCCAAGAGCTCTCAGGGGGTCCTGTAGGAGCTAGAGGCGGCGGAGGGGAGTGCGAGGGTCTGGACCCAGGGGGCTACTGCCCCCCAGCACGGCCAGGGCCTCCCCGCCCGGCAATGGACCACGAGGGGAGGTCCGGGGGCCCACCTGGCCACGGTCGGGTTGACCTGAGTTGGCTTGGGGCCGTCTGTGCATTTGGTTGGTGGGGCCATCCCCGGCTTCCCTTTCAGCCTTTCCCCGCTGCCCCGTGTCCTCAGGGCACCCTTGCGTCCGCCTGACACCCACTCCTGCACCCCACCCCTCCTCAGACAGTTCTCCCTGCTGTGTGGGCTGCCCTTCAGGCCTGGGACCTGGGCACAGCCGTCGGGCGCCTGCCTGCTCGGTCCCTGCACCAGGCAGCCCCGGGAGCTTTGTGTGAGGTCTGGTCCCCCTTGTTCTGCCTGCAGAGCCAGGACTCAGCGGGCAGCTGTTGCTAATAAAACGTTTTTCTCAGGCTGCTCAGGCATGTTGCTCTGTGGTTTGTGGGGCTGGTGACTGGTCTTCCCCATTGTCAGCTGGTCCTCAGAGGCCAAGGCCCTCGCCACCTGAGTGTCCGGGGTGCCCACCGGGCGGACGGTGCATGGAGGCCCAGCCCAGCTCCCCCCGATGGGTCCCAGATGGCACTTCCTCCAGGAAGCTCTCCCTGCCTGCCCTCGGCTGCAGGAAGGTCTCTCCTGTTCTGCCCCCCTGGGCCCCCTGCTCACCGTCTGGTCACTTATCCATCTCCTGCCCCCACCCCCACCCCACCAGAGACTGCAAGCTGCCTATGGGCAGCATGCTCAGTTTGGATTATACCCAGGTCAGAGCCTGGCACACAGCCGGTGCTCGAGGGTTTGTGTGTGATACCGGTGTTATACAGCCAGTGCTAGGATATGTGTGTGTGTGTGTGTGATACCGGTGTCATATAGCCAGTGCTTGGGTGTGTGTGTGTGTGTGTGTGAGATATCCGTGTCACGCAGCTGGTGCTCAAGGTGTGTGTATGTATATGTGTGAGATACTGGTGTCATGCAGCCAGTGCTCGGGTGTGTGTGTGTGATACTGGTGTCATACAGCTGGTGCTCAGGGTGTGTGTGTGTGTGTGTAATACTGGTGTCATATAGCCAATGCTTGGGTGTGTGTGTGTGTGTGATACCAGTGTCACGCAGCTGGTGCTCAGGGTGTGTGTGTGTGTGTGTGTTTGTGTGTGTGTGAGATACCGGTGTCTATAGCCAGTGCTTGGGTGTGTGTGTGTGTAAGAGATACCAGTGTCACGCAGCTGGTGCTCAGGGTGTGTGTGGGTGTGTGGGTGAGATACCGGTGTCATACAGCCAGTGCTCGGGGGGTGTGTGTGTGTGTGTGAGATACTGGTGTCATGCAGCTAGTGCTCGGGGTGTGTGTGTGTGAGATACCGGTGGCATACAGCCGGTGCTTGGGGTGTGTGTGTGTGTGTGTGTGAGATACCGGTGTCATATAGCCAGTGCTCGGGGTGTGTGTGTGTGTGTGTGAGATAGTGGTGGCATACAGCTGGTGCTCAGGGTGTGTGTGGGTGTGTGGGTGAGATACCGGTGGCATACAGCCGGTGCTTGGGGGGTGTGTGTGTGTGTGTGTGAGATACCGGTGGCATACAGCTGGTGCTCAGGCTGTGTGTGTGTAGCATACAGCTGGTGCTTGGGGGTGGTGTGTGTGTGGAATGCGTGAATGCGTGAGTGAACGAGGCCCCGCAGAGCATTCCTGGGGCTCGCCAGCAAGCTGGTGAAAATGCGGGACGTCCTGGCCAGGTGCTGGCAGAAGGGGGTCAGCTAACAAAAGGTTTCAATGGCTGTCGAAGCCTGTGTCCTCTTCCCGCCAAGAGCGCTGCAAGCCTGCCCATGGCCTTGGAAATGGAGTCACGCCTCCCTCCAGGGGAGGGTGGGGACTGTTGGTCACCATGCGCTGGCCCTGCTGTGCTCGGGCCACAGCTGTGGAGGCGAGGCCCTTTGGAGCAGGGAAATGAAGGGTGGGGAGAAGGGCCGGCCCAGAGCCGACAGGGCACTTCCCAGGTGGCGAAGTGGTAAAGACCCCACCTGCGATGCGGGAGACGTGGGGATGTGGGTTTGAGCCCGGTTGGGCCCGGCCCAGCTCTCCACCTGAGTGGGCTCTTGCTGCCC
The DNA here is from genome assembly GCA_006410655.1 of Kobus ellipsiprymnus. Classification (NCBI taxonomy): domain Eukaryota; kingdom Metazoa; phylum Chordata; class Mammalia; order Artiodactyla; family Bovidae; genus Kobus; species Kobus ellipsiprymnus. The sequence goes on along the minus strand of SJYR01000268.1, from coordinate 211,853 downwards.
CCAGACCCAGCTCCATCAGGCCCACCAGGCTGGGCACCCGAGAGGTCTGAGGGGCAGACACGAACAGTCATGGCAGCTGGGGCCTGAATCCCACCTCACCCCTCAGACAGAGCTGGGCCGCACACCTGCCCATCCCGATTCAGGGCTTCTCTTGGCAACTATAAGAATCCTCTGTTTTTTAGCCAAACATGGTGGGTGGGAGCATTTGTGGCCTTACCAGCAGTGACTTTGGGCATTGACCTCGGACCCAAGGCCCAGCTGACCCAAACACAAGGTGTCTGTTGTTACTTCTGTTACGTCAGGGGGTGGGAATGAGGTCCCTGCCACGCCCCAGTCATTGGCTGCTGTGGGGCTGCAGCCCTGCCCTCTGAGACCCCAGGACAATGCCCACCCTCCCCAGGGCCTTGGCTGTGGTCCCTCCTGAGCGGCGGGCACAGGGGAGCAGAGAGATTACCTTAGCTGCCCAGTCACACTGCCCCACCCTCTGCTGTGGGCTCACCTCCAGTCCAGAGGGAGTAGAGGCTGGGCTCTGGATGCCGGCGCCACCCGAATGGGAACCTCAGAGCCTCCCCCAGGACGGCCCGCGGGTGGGCACAGTGTGAGACAGGGCAGGGCTGTCTGACACGGCCTCACGGCTCACCCGAGGCCGCCGTGCTCTCTGCGGGGCCGCAGTCTTCCCACCTACAGTACAAGGCGGGCAGGCAGTGCAAGTCCCGGGCTCGCCCTCCTCTGGCCAAGCCCTTGCTCTGGGACCCCTGCAGATGGCTTGGGGCCACTGTCTACACAGCCCCTTCCAGACCACCCCACGGCTGCCTCCCTCGACCACAAAACACAGGCGTCTGTCTGCGTTCTCCACTGGCTGTCGGGAACATCCCCTGAGCGTGGGAGCCAGCGCCACGCAGGGCTGAGGGCTAGGAAGGCGGACGGGCCACGCCCGGCTCATTTCCGGAGCCATACCTCCGTGCCACGGCGGCTACCAGGGCTGTGATCCCATCCCGCACGCGTGCCGGGGGAGCTCTGCGGGCTCAAGGGCACCCACGGCACAGCCCTGGGCTGGACTGTGGCCCCTGCTTGCTCCTCAAACCCCAGACAGCACAGTGACACAGGTGGGACCAAAGGAAGTTTATTGTCATGAGAGAGGCCAGAGCAGGGCGCCCAGGAGTGGGCCCTGCGCCTCCAGAGAGGCCAGGTACTTGGACCGAGGGCTTTCCTTGAGATAGGTCTCAGCTTTTCCCAGCTACACAGGGTGCTCCATCAAGCAGGCCTCCCACGGACACACGGCCGAGGCCTCAAGGGCTGCTGGCGCTACCCAGCTACGTCCGCCCGTCTGGGGACACAGGCAGGGCCTGCTCTGTGCAGACAGACCTCCACACCAGTCAGGTGTCAAAACAAAAGGATCTGCAGAGGCAACAGACTGGCCTCAGCGTGCGGCTCGGCCAGAATGGAGCGGCCATTGGTTCCCGGATGGAGTGTCTAGGATTACTTGGTGGATAGAGTATTAGTTCGCTCAGGAAAAGGCGAGTCACTTCTGGAGTACAGTACATGCATGGCCTGGAGTTTAGTAAGTAAACTGGGAAGTTTCACCCACAAAGACTCAATTCAGTAAAAATTGGCCAACTCAGGCCAATACTCAGAAACGTTAAAGGCAGCTTTTAAGCTGTGAGATCTTGGAATTTAAAGTTTAGCAAAGCCTTTGGCCAGCACTTCCTCTTCAATAAGGTGGGAGAGGGGCATGGGCTGAAATGCCTCTCGTGCGCATTAAGCTTCCTTACATTAATGTTTCAAAGCACTTAAAAAAAAAAGTTTATGGCAACACCATGTTGATTCCAGGTATGTATAAATAGACTATATACTCTTTTTTAGAGCAAGTGGAAGAATGTGTTAGGACGCAGGATGCTTTCAAACAGGGAGTCGTCCTGTGGACCAGAACAGGCTGGTTGGTGGACATCCAGCCCAAGGGCTGCTTTGTGGGAGGAACTCCAGCTGCACTTGTCTGTGTGACCACACAATATTACCCAGCACCCACTTACCCACAGGGGCCGAAATGACATTCAAGGGAAGAAACAGCGCTGAGACAAACACAGAACTTACAGACCCGGGCCAGCAGTTATCATCTGATAGAGCCTAGGGGGTTGCTGATTCGACTGAGCTGGGATTACGGGTAAATTACATCTCTGAGTGATCATAGAGGAAGTGAGCATTACTGAAAGTCGTAGGACAGCTTCCGGGGGGTCATGAACTCTTTCACGATCTCGTCAGTGACTTCCTTGCGCCGGGCCTGGTGCTCGGCAATCAAGGGCTGCAGGACTTCAATGAGCTCCTTCTTGAGCTCGCCGGTGAGCATGGCCCCGCTCGTGTAGTCCTGAGTGGGAGGAGACAGGCCACATGAGGCGGCTGTGCACGCCCGGGCACATCCCTCCCTCGACAGCACCCACGCGGAGCCTGGCACGCTGGACACACGGAAACACAAGGCCCTTAAACCACCCTTTTCTGAAAACGCCTCCGGGCTCTGCGGGCAGCTGTGACTCAGCTGACACATGAGGGTGAAGAGCAGGGCCGGGCACCCCACCTGCCTGCCAGGTCAGGGGAGTCCAAGACGCGAGCCCATGGCTGTGCCCTGCAACCTTACTGGCGTCTCTAAAATCTTTGCTGAATTTGTTTTCATTTTCTGATTGTGACAGTAACACATACTTGTTGAACAAACTTAACAAAGTACCCAAAGCTGACAAAAAGCAGCAAAGGAAAGGAAAAAAATCTGCAAATTCAGGGCCCAGAGGTTGAGCCCACCGCTAACATCCTGGCATGTTTTCTGTCAGATTTCTCTGCAGTGTATTCAGACCTGGTGGGTCTTGCTGCACGGCCAACCTGGGGTCCCCCTGCCACTAGCACTGGCCAGTCCTCCTGCGTGACCAGAGCCTCACGCCTGCCTGAGAGTCCCTCCTGACGATCCTTACTTAAGGCTTCCTCTGCTGTGCAGTCTGTTCTGAACTTTTTGCCAACACCATTTCAACATTGTTGCATACAGAGCTCTTTCTTATTCAGGATTAGTTTCTTGGAAAAGATGCCAAGGACTGGAAATTCTGAGGCAGAGGCTATGAACGTTTCCCGGGCTCTCAGGCTCACTGAGCCCCGGAATTATAATCACTAAATACAACACAGACCTGCTGATAAGGTTCGGGGACGGTGTCAGCACTGATGGGGTCTCATTTTAACTTCTACTTCTCTGATGACTAGTTGGATTAAATCTTACAGTGTGCCTACTACTAGTTTGTATTTTCTCTTTGGGGAACGATCCGTTCACGAGGTTTCCAGGCACGTGGTCATGAACACGACCAACCTACTCAGCTCTGATCTTGTCTCAGCTGAGCGCCAGCCCCGTAGACCCAGGCCCCAGGAACGCTGGCCGCCAGGCCTTCCAGGGCCCGCAAGGGCACAGCCCTGCCTTACCTTCCTGATCTGCTCCAGCCTGTCGTCATCCTCCAGGAAGAAGGTCAGGTACATGAAGGACACGTCTACGTCACAGTTGCCCCCAAACTGCCGGTGCTCCTCAATGGTGTCCCTGCCTCCGGAGAAGGCATGCTTGTTGACCTGCACCAGGAGAGGGCACACGGATGCTCGCCAGGCAGCCACCCTGTGTGGTAAGGGGAGCCCGCAAACCACCCCTTCCTGTGGAGCCTGGGGACGGGCCACTGCGGGGCTCACTGCAGAGAAAGGGGCTCCAGAGGACGGGTAAGCTCTGACCCCCTCCCCTGACCCACAGAGACAGAACACAATCGGAAAAACCAAGGCACTGCCTGTGCAGAAGCTTGGGCAAATGTCCTCAGCTGTCCACAGGCTCACCTAGAGGATAGACACAGCCACTCGCCCCTCCCTGGGGACGAGGACAGGAGGCACAGTGACAGCCCGGGGGAGGCAGAGCCTGTGCGGGGCCTGGATGGAGCAGGAAGTAGACAGAGCCTGCGGGCAGGGCCCAACTGAACAGGTACTTCCAGAAGCTGAAGACAGGTTCAGAAACTAACAAAATGGCTTGTAGGACTGAAGATAACCTTAGAGAAGTCAGGGTCAAGAGTAGAGAGAAGAAAAGCCCCAAAGTGGAGACAACGTTCCTCCAATGTTCTTTTAGCGAGTGTCTGAGAAATCTTCCATGTACAAGTGTATCTTCCCGCAGGGAGAAGAGTGCACAGTCAGTGGTCTCAAGGAGATGTCTGGTAAGCCCCCCAGAAGGACTCCAGGCAGATTCCTAACTGGATCACCCAGAAGCATGTGGGGGCAGAGCCTGGCGGGCAAGGCCTTTCTGGTGGGGGCGCTAAGCGGCTCTGAGAAACACTGGAAGCTCTGACAGGGCCCCCGCTACCAGGCAGCTGTTCAGTGATCCCTGTCGGGACCGAAATCTCAAACCTGGGCCACACTCTACAGGCAGTAACCACTTGTACACATGATCTCACGTGAGCCTTGCCTCTAGTCTGCAGTTCTGTAGAGCGGCTCCCGCTAGACAGTGATACCTGACGACTGTGGTCCCTACCAACAGCAGATGAGCAGCACGGCCCTGACTCCAGGCCGCGGGCCGACCTGGGTTATGGCTGGCCCTCTGCGACCCAGCTGTGTGAACGCAGAGAAGCTGCAGACGCTCTGGGCCTATCTCCTTGCCCAGGCAATGCACGCAGCAGCCAGGAGGGTCTGAGGACTCCGTGAGCTCACACAGGTAAGCGTGTGGCAGGTGACCACACAGCCAAGCCACAGTGTTCCTAGCACTCTACTCTTAATTCTTGGGAGGAGGCTGGAGCAGATGCCCCCTCTCTGGGCTGAAGATTCTGCTTCTGGAGTTGAAGGGGGGCTTAGGGATTGGGAACAAGGGCCTGGCCTGACCCTGTCCTGTCCCCCAAGGTGCTTGTGACCTCAGCAGCCAGGGTGGTTCCTGACCCTTGGGTCTCTGCTGGTCCCTGAGTGAAAAGTGTCCCAGAGCCATAAAGGACTTCTTTTATAACAACTTCTCAAAAAATGAAAGGAAACGACTTCTCTGCAGGAGGGAACAGGAGTGTCTCTCCCCATCTTCTGCATTCCAGGCGCTGGAATTTTTAGCCAGAAGTGAAAGAGAAAGAAAAAGACCTGTTTACACCAGCCTCCAACTGAGGCTGGGAAAGTTGGCAGCTGCCACTTCCTGGAGGACTGTTCTGATACTAAGGGCTCCCCATTGTCAACCAGAACGCGGGACTTTCCAGGAGGGGCAGGGGCCTGGACTGACTCATGGTTGCATTACACGCCCAAAATGTAGTTTCGGTCACTCCTGTCATAATCTTCCAGACCGCAAACATACACACAGTTCCAACGAAAATGTCCACAGTGTGCAACAGTGAGGGGCCTGTACACACACTGGCAGCTCGGAACCGAGGAACGCAAGTGCGGGCCTGAAAAGGAGGGAAGCTCACACGAATTCCCATTTCTCGTTTCTCTGGTGACTTGAAAAATATTTACTGAGCTCCTGCTGCATGTGGGTTGGGAGCAGCACTCCTGGCCAGGACCTGACTGGCCTGTGGAAGGACACTTGTCAATACTGAGTCTCAGCGGGAACGCTCTGGAGAGAACAGGTGCAGCAACATGGTGCGTGGGCTAGGAAGGCACCTTCGGTTTCCGGGGGAAACTGGGTTGAGCTGGTCATCCTCGCTGGGCCTCATCCTTCTCATCTTAAAGGGACACACCAGTGAGAATAAAAACCAAAACAAACAGAGAGTGCATGGTGCAGCTCCTGGAATAAATCTGGTGCTCGAGGCACACTCAATTTTATCTATTGTTTAGCTGTAACTAAAGAAAACTGCCACGATTTTGTTTTCAGAACAGTGTTGGTGAGGAAATCAGAGAAGAAAAAAAAGAAAAAAAAAAAAAAGAAAAATAAATAAATTCCCAAGTTTTGCCTACATGAAAAGACACAAACACATTCACTTCGTTTCTGGGAACGGGGCAGGCTGCCTGGACCCTGGAATTCAGGGTGCCCCTGGTGGCCAAAGGACAGAGCGGTAGTTAGTGCATGAGTCTCCCCGAGGCCTGGGCCGTGCTCACCTTGGTCTTGATCTGCTTGGCTGTGTCCGTGAGGAAGATGGAGGAGTTGGGGTCGCTGGCGCTCATCTTGGTCTGGGCCCCCTGCAGGGCAGGGAAGAAGGTCGAGTGCAAGAGGGCTGGCTTGGGGTAGCCAATCCTTGGGGCCACGTCCCTGGTCATCCTGAAGTATGGGTCCTGTGGGGAGGGAGGGGCAGGGGAAGACGAGAGCTGCCATCAGCTGCTGGGCACCTCCCGAGTAACTCTGCCCCGCACCACTGTGAGACCCTCCTTCCCACCCCTCAAGCGGGTGAAGACCCCTGCTAACATCCAGGCTGACGGAACCCCGGCTCTGCCTCCTAACCTGGTCGATGGCACACGGGATGAGGCACTGGACGTCCGTCCGGTCTCGGAAGATCTGAGGGAAGGAGTTGCTGAAGGAGGGAGCGGCCTGGATGGCAGGAAAACTGATCTTCCCTGGGAGGAAGGACAAAACATTTCTATACCCGAGACTGGTTCCTATCTGTAACTGTAGAAGGGACGGACAAAAACAGGCTTTTCTCCCCCCTGGAAAAGTAACACTTGTTAAAGAAAATCTGAAACCTACAGAGAAGGACTGCTGGAAGAAGGAAGAAAAATCTGCAGTCCCAGTCTGTGTCTTTTTCATCCATTTCCCCTCCATTTCAGGGAGCGTCTCCTCTGGTCTGTTCTTCACAGCTTCCACTTTGTGATGCTTACCCACGCTTTATCCTGTACCTCAGCCATTCTCTAGCCACTGGGTGTCCAGGTTGTTCCTCAGTTTCAATTATTATAAATCATGACATTTTGGGACGTAAAACTGTTCTTAATATTTTGGATGCTGCTGCTGTTAACACTGCTATTGTATTTGCTGAGACCTGCGGAAGCAGAATTCTGGGGTCAAAGGGCATGGATCCTGGTGTGACCCTTGACACGTGGAGGCAGGCCAGGCCGGGGAGTTTCCGGGGTGGCCTGGGGTGGGTCCAGCCTGGAGTCCCGTCTCTGTGATGCTCGTTCCTGGCAGCTGTTTTCTCCCCTCTGCGGAAAGACACTGCTTGTTTCTGGGCTCCTGCCTGTCTCTCGGGGTCCACGCAGCAGCTCCGTGGGCACCACTGTCTCCTTTACAGCACTGAGCATCCTGGGCTCGGGGCCTCCCGTCTACACCCCGCGCCTCTACAGAGGAAGTGTCACCGCGTCCCCATTTTATGTGCGTGGACACCAGCCCGGATCACCGCTGGGTTCCCAGAGCTAGGGCGCAGCTCTGAGAGGCCGGGCCTGGACTCACACCTGGGTCTCGGCAGCACAGAATGTGTGGCTTCTTGCTACAGCCCCGTCTCCGCACTGGCTCGGGGCAGCTTCAGAGACGTCTCCCCATTTGCTGCCTGGATTCCCAGGATTAAAACACCGTTTCAAAGTAGAAAAAGGTACAAATAACACCCCCCCAAAACCATTTTAAAAGCAAAGGGTTTATGTCCCATGTGTCAGGAATGAATCTGACTGAGGCATCAAAGGGTTCTGCTCCTCTGAAAAGCCTCCCAGCAGGGCCTCTGTGGCGTTTCTCTTCCGACAGACCCCCCAGCTGGGCCCCAGAACGTGCCCCCCAACAGTGAGGCATGCCTGGTACAGGCGCCCGCAGGTACATCCTGGGAGCTCCACGCTGGGAGCTAGTGGGCCAGGGGCTGGGCACCTAAAATAAAGGGACGGGTCAGGAGACCCAGCCGGTAGTCTCAGGACTGACTCTTAGCTCAAGGAGCTGAGGGTCTGAAAGAAGAGATGGTCACTGCATCTGAAAGGGGTGCAGAAACACGGAAAAGGGAGGTCAGCGCGTGCACAGAGGCCTGTCTGCTGGGCACTGAGCCTGGCAGAAAAACAAGGCAGGCAGGTGGGCAGGGTGGCTCCTCCCGGAGGTGGGGAGTGAGGCCCAGGGAGACGAAGACGGCTAGTTCCAGCCACAGAGCAGCCCTCCTGCAACCAGGGCCCCACCAAGGCCTCCACACCGGTGGGTTCCTGGGGACAGGTGGAGGGTCAAAGTCATCCACAGCCTCCTTTTCCTTCTAAGCCTCAAAACAGATGAGGCAGGAGAGGGACAGAGTGTGACCTGAGGGGATACTCCACGTGGCCCAGAAAAGGGGCCAAATGCATCACTTTACATTCAGGGAAAACCCACCTTTTTAAAGAGATAAACTGCAAACGCTGCCACCCCAGAGACAGCGCAGCCCCGCGCAGGCACCAGGCACGCCCACCCGTCCTTTGCGCTTGGCCCCTCTGAGGGCCCGGCACCAGGCACGCCCGCCCCTCCTTTGCGCTTGGCCCCTCTCTGAGGGCCTGGCGGGTGCTGTGGGCAGTGGCGACTTACCAATGCAGTCGCTGTCAGTGAAGCCGAAAATGCCTTTCACTTGGTTGAAGGTGACGTGCTTCTGGATCTTCACCACGTTCTTGTAGAAGCCCGGGCTCATCCTGTGAAGAAGGTCAGAGTCAAGCCCAGAACTGGAGGGTGGTGGCCGAGGGCAAAGCAGCAGACAGCGCGGCCACAGGCGGCCGGGTCGGCTGGGGAGGAAGGCGCTCTGACGCCCCCTGTGGGCAGAGAGGCCGGTGGCAGGCGGGGCAGACACACCCCTGCCTGTGGAAGGAAGTCAGCTGAAGCTGAGCAGCGCAGGAGGCAGGAGCACAGCCGATGCAGACGCAGGGGCTCACGTGAGGGTGTCAGCTCTGCCAGGGTCGCGGGCTGAGCACGCGGGGTTTCACGTCTGGGGGCTCCAGGGCAGCCTATCTGTTGGGACGGACTGTGTGCTTGTCGTGGGAGACGACTGCTGACCCTGGAACACCATGGTCCTCTTACACAGGGTCCTTCTCAGGGCTGCAGTGCTGCCCTGGCTTGGCTGGTTGAGTCTGCGGATGTGGGGAAGCCATGGCTAGAGAGAGCCAGTGGTGAGTTAAAGGCAGATTAACCTTCTCATCACTCATGGGCCCCTGAAGGAGGGTTTGTCTCTGTGAGCGGCTCTGGCCTGCATCTGGCCATCGCTACCCCCTCCACAAGCTGAGGATGGAAGTCTTAGCTGTCAGTAAACCAGGAAACCAGATTATAACATTCAATAAAGGAAGAAAACACTTTCCAGACCTCAAGATGCTTCAGATGTTTCTGAAGTAGCCCTGGCCGCGATGGCCTGTCTACAGCCTGCGTTCACTCATTTAAAAGGTAGCCAGGCGTTCTCCCCTTACCCCATGTAATCAAGGTCAGAGAAGATGAACGTCTTGTTGATGTCAAAGCCGCAGGCAATGATGTCCTTGGCGTTCTCCACGGCGTAGCCATAGGCCTGATCCAGGGTCAGGTCCTTCCACAGGTACTTCTCGTCGTCGGTCATCTGGATGACCAAGGGCACGTTGAACACATCCTGCAGCCACCTGGAAGACACAGGGGAGGGAGGCCCACACCTTATTTCTCTGCTGCGCCTCTGAAACCACAGCTCCTACTAACAGTGTATGTCAAAACTCCCCTGCCCAGGAAATCTCACCCTCTGACCACACTGTGAACTTGGCTCCTGTAAACAGGAACACACTGAACTTGACTCATGTGTAAGTCCCTGTTAACAAGGGCTGTGCCATGTGTGTGCTTAATCCCTCAGTCATGCCCGACTCTCTGTGACCCCACGGACTGCAGCCTGCCAGGCTCCTCTGTCCATGGGATTCTCCAGGCAAGAACACTGGAGTGGTTGCCATGCCCTCTTCCAGGGGATCTTCCCGACCTAGGGATCGAACCCAGGTCTCCTGAACCCAGGTCTCCCGCATTGCAGGCTACCACCAATTATTAGCCTGGAGGGCGATGCATGTCGGCTCCAGGCTGGCTGTTCTGCACACTCTACTCTGAAGTCTTACAGGGATGGCAGGAGGGGGTTGCTGTCACTTCCTCTGGCAGAAGTGGAAACTAACGCCCAGAGAAGTAACTCTGCTACGGTCACCTGGACAGGGACAGGAGGACACAGGTCCGCTGACTCCACAGCAGTGCTCTCTCCACCACCCAATCCTGCTAAACTGACCCTAGGGACAGGGTGGGGAGAAGCCACAAGGGCACCAGCTCCCCGAGGCCTTGGCTGATCAGGCAGATGTGATCTGGTACTGTCTCCTCAGCTCTACACAAAGTTTGTGATTAACATTTCTTTTCCTTTTTTTTTTGAGTAGGGCAAAATAATAATACTAATAATACATTTATTGCCTATAATTGGCAGATATATTGCTGGTTTGTTCTCTCCATGTTTCAAAACTCACTGACACGGGTGAGCATAGTCCTGCGCTGCAGTACTTACTTGGTGAAGATGAATGGGATGAGGTGGCCCACATGCATGGCTTCGGAAGAGGGGCCCCTGCCCGTATAGAGATAGAATGGCTTCTTGTTTTCATAGGCGTCCAGAATCTGATGCATGTCTCTAAAGGACAGAGGGGACAAGAAAACAGTGAGGTATTCTGAGAAGAGAGTCAGGGTGTGAATGCTCAACTGAGAATGAAAACGAGACAAGATAGTCCAGTCACTAGAGCTTGTTATCCTTGCTGTTCCTGCTGTTTAAGGACGACAGGAAGCTGCTTCTGAACGGTTCCTCCTGTGCCTGCTGTGAAAGCATAAGCCGTGCAGGTTGGGAACAACGCGTTTAAAGGCTGGATATGGCTGGGCAGCCACTGGGCCTCTTTCGGAACTCTTCCAGATTTCGATACTGATGTACTGTCTGCTTCACATGCTTTCCTCGGAGTGACACCAGGCCGACACCACCCAGTCCTTGTTGAGAACCACGCAGCCCCAACTCTGCTGGCTCAGGCGGGGGCAATCGCAGGGCTCCCCACAGTCTGAACTCAGTGGGGGGTGGCCTCGGCCACACCAGGACCAGAGGTCCCCATCTGGGGAGTTATCAGGCACCACACGAGAACTGGGGCTGGCACCCAGCGCACACGAAGGGCCTCCTGGCTAGCGGTGAGTCAGTCACCTGACCGGCCGTCTCCACATTGCACCCGCCCACGCCCTATCTTCCCAGCCTCTGATCCAGTGGGTCTGGGGTGGCATTTGGAGTCTGTAGCATTAAAGTGCCAAATAAAAGAGGACTGGCTCCCTTTCCCAGAGGCCTGGGTAGGAGAACCCAGACAAGAGTATTCTGAAAATGACTTCTACTCCTGACCAGGGGTTAGCAGTGCTTATCTGTGGGCTGACAGGATTAGGGCTATTCTGGATTTCGTACTTAGCTTTGATTTGATGGTGACATACTGCTTCTGAAATAAGGAAAGATGAAAATGGCTGAGTTTGGAAGAAAAAGAGTCCTTTTTTGGTTCTTACAAATAACAAATCAAACATCTATCGGCTTATGGAAGAAAAAAAGAGTGCGGCTGTCACACGAACTGCTGTGGATGGTTTTGCAGAAAGTCTCTGAGCACTCGAGGTGCTATCCCAAGGGCAGGGCACTGACTAGGCCCCCTCACTGAGCAGTTTTGTGAAGGCAGATCCCAAAAGGGACCCCTCAGCTCCAAGGGAGTCTAGTCACCTGCCTGGTGCTGCCGCCCGACAGTGCACAACGGATCTCATCAAGTCCCTAAGGAGAGTGAAAAAGCTGGCTTAAAACTCAACATTCAAAAAACGAAGATCATGGCATCTGGTCCCATCACTTCATGGCAAATAAGATGGAGAAAAAAATGGAATTAGTGACAGATTTTATTTTCTTGGACTCCAAAATAACTGAGGACAGTGACTGCAGCCATGAAATTAAAAGATGCTCCTTGGAAGAAAAAATATGACAAGCCTATATAGTGTATTAAAAAGCAGAGACATCACTTTGCTGACAAAGGTCTGTATGGTCAAAGCTATGGATTTTCCAGTAGTCATGTACAGATGTGAGAGTCGGACCAAAAAGAAGGCTGAGTGTGGAAAAACTGATGCTTGCAAACTATGGCGCTGGAGAAGACTCTTGAGAGTCCTCTGGACAGTCAGGAGATCAAACCAGTCAATCTTAAAAAAAATCAACCGTCAACATTCATTGGAAGGATTGATCGTGAACTTTGGCCACCTGATGCGAAGTGCCAACTCATTGGGAAAGACCCTGATGCTGGGAAAGACTGAGGGCAGGAGGAGAAGGGGGCTATGGAGGATAAGATGGTTGGATGGAATCATTGACTTAATGGACATGAGTCGGAGCAAATTCAGGGACATGGTGAAGGACAGGGGAGCCTGGTGTGCTGCAGTCCATGGGGTCGCAAACAGTGAACTTAGTGACCGAACAACAAGCAACTTACAAGAATAAAAAGGATTATAAGTGAATAATATGGACTGCATGCCAGTGTGTGAGATGACTTTGATGAACCAGACAAAATTCCTAGAGAAACAAACCACCAAAACTGACTCAAAAAGAAACAGAAAATCTGAACAGATCTAGAACAAGCAAAGAAACTGAACTAGTAATAAAAAACTCTCAAAGAGAAAAGCCTAAGGTCAGATGGCTTCACTAGAGGATTCTATCAAATTTTCAAGAGAACAACAATCCTTCACAAACTTCCAAAAAATGAAAGAGAGAATACTTCTCAACACATTCTATAAAGCCAGTATTATTTTGATACCCAAAGCAAAGACATCAAAAGAAAACTACAGACCAATGTCCCTTGTACAATTAAATCTTCAAATTTATATTTTTGAATTTTTTTTCATAAGAATAAATGAACTTAGCAAAGTTGCAGGATGTAGGATCAAACAAAAATCAGTTGTATTTCTATACAGTAGAGCAATATTGTGGTTGATAATAAGAAATATCATATATTTTGTCTTTGTTTTATCCTATATCAGGCACAGAGTTCCTTAAACCATTGTGGGAATTTCCTAAGTGATAAGAACAATAGAGTGTTATTCACATAAAAAGTTCCCCTTTCAACTACATCAAAGTTTATGTTATTTAAGTGACTTAGGGAAAGTCCCTGGATACCCTAAGGAAGGGGGGTGGTTGCCGGGGAACCAGCTCTGATTACAGGGTTAGAACTTTCAGCTCCCAACCCCTGCCTCTCTTTCTGGGGAGGGAAGAGGGGATGGACATTGAGTTTAACCACCAATGGCCAGTGATATAAATAATCTGTGTAATGAAGGCTCTATAAAAACCCAAAGGACAGTGTCAAAGAATTTCTGGGTTGGTGAGCATGTGGAGACACAGGGGCGTGGTGCCCGGGGGGGTGGGGAGCTCTGAGCGTCCCCACATGCCTCCTCCAATCTGGCTGCTCCAGACTTACACCCTTTATAATAAACTGGCCAACTAGTGAGTAAAATGTTTCCCTTGCTTGAGCAAATTAATTCCAGATCAGTTGTGGGATTTAAGGGACAGGTAAGAACCTAGACTCTGATTTGTGTCTGAAGTAGGGGGTTGGGGGGCAGTCGTGTGGGACTGGACTGGACACCATCTCCAGGTCGATGATCTCAGAATTGGTTTAAACTGTAAGAGACCCAACTTATGCTGCAGAACCCCCTTTGGGTGAAAAACCAACCCCCTGATGTGTGAAAACCCAATGTGTGTCAGCATTGAAGCTGAGCTGCAGTGAGCCTGAGCTAGAGGAGACACGAAGGGGTACACTCCCCCTTCAGAAACAGCAGTGAAACGTCCAGAAGGGAAATTCAGAAAATACTCTTTTCAAGAGCACTGGAAAGAACAAAACCTAAGGAATAAACCTATCAAAAGCAGTGCGAGGCTTGTACCCTGGAAACTATAAGACACTGCATGAAGAAGCCAAAGTGATTCGGGGAAAGCCGCTCTCTGTGCACAGACTGGAAGCCTAGTGTCCCATCTTAGACACCATCTTAGGGTGCAGGTCTCCAGACGGACCGACACGTGCAGTGCAATCTCTGTCAACACCTGGCTGCTGTCTTTGTACAGAAATTAGCAAGCCGATTCTAAAATCCAAACTTTCTAAATTCTAACGGCCAAAATAATCTTGAGAACAAAGTTGGAGGACTCACATTTCTCAGTGTCAAAATTCACTACAAAGCTACAGTCATCAGGACTACCTAGTATATTTAATAAATCCTTAAATATATTTCCAATTGATTTTCAACAAGGGTGTCAAGAAAATTCAACAACAATTTCCAAAAAGTGGGGCTGGGACAACTGGATATTCACGTGAGAAAGAAGGAAGCTGGATCCTCCCTCATACACATACAAAAATTAACTCAACATGGATCAGAGAACCAAGTGTAAGAGCTAAAAAAATACCACTCTTAGAAGAAAACACACCTGGATATGTTCACGACCTTGAATTAGGCAATGGTTTCTTAGATATGACACCAAGCAACTGAAACCAAACCAAACAAAACTGGAGTTCATCAAAATTAAAGCTTCTAAATGCTTCGAGGGATACTATAAATAAAGAGCTGATATTTGCAAATCAAGTATTTGATAAGAAACTAGTATCCAGAGTATATTAAGAACTATTATAATCCAATAAAAAGGTAAATAACCCAATTAAAAAGTTGGTAAAGGATCAGAAGAGACATGTCTCTAAAGAGTATATAAAAATAGCCAGTAAGCACATGAAACGATGCTCAAGATCATTAGTCATTATGGAAATACAAATCAAAACCAAAATAAAAAACTAGCATGGTTATAGAAAAACACAAACTGGAAAATAACAACAAATATTAGCAAGGATGTGGAGAAATTGGAGTCCTTGTTTGCACTTTGCTGGTGGGAATGCAAAATGATGCAGTTGCTGTGGAAAACACTTTGGCAATTCAAAAAAAATGTTAATGTTACCTTAGGACCCAGCAACCCTACTCCCGAGCACACACTCAAGAGGAATCAGACCCTGTACACACACACTCAGCGGCACTAGTGCTAACCCCAAAGGGAAGACCGCCCAATGCCCGTTAGCTGTCAGATGGGTGCACAGCCACTCAGCAGCGTTCAGGCATAAAACGCAATGAAGCACTGGCGCATGCTGTATCCCAGGCAAATCCACAGACATGGAAAGATGATTGCTGGTGGCCAGGGGCAGGGGTGTGGGTGGGGTGGGGTGGGGTTGTGGGAGGAATAGGGAGCAACTGCTAATGAGTAGAGGGCTACTGTTTGGGGTGATGAAAATGTAAGGAACCGGTCATGGTGGTGATTGCACAACCTTGGAAGAGACCAAAAAACCCCACTGAACTATGTCCTTTGGAAAGGTGAATTCTATGTCATGTGAATTAAATCTCAATTAAGGAAAAAACTGTGATTGTATTCTGCCCAGAAAGAGGGCTGAGTGGGGGCCTCTTCTCCCCATGTAGAATTTAAAGTGTTGGGTGTGCTGTGTAGCGCAGGGAGCTCAACCTGGTGCTCTGTGATGACCCAGAGGGGTGGGACGGGAGGGACGGTCAGGAGGGAGCGGACACATGCATACTTGTGGCTGAGTCACAGTGTTGTAAGGCATGCTAAGTCGCTTCAGTCGAGTCCAACTCTTTGTGACCCCACGGCCTGCAGCCTGCCTGGCTCCATCCACGGGATTCTCCAGATAAGAATACTGGAGTGGGTTTCCATTTCCTCCTCCAGGGGATCTTTCCAACTCAGAAACTGAGCTCATGTCTCTCATATCTCCTGCAACGGCAGGCAGGTTCTTTAGCACTAGCGCCACCGAAACCAACAAAACATTGTAAAGCAATTATCCTTCAAATTAAAAAAATAAAATCAAATGTTTGGCCGAGTGCTGAGTTCTGTCCTGTGTGTGCTCTCTGTAACCCTGGTGTGGGCAGAACAGAACAACCCTGCCTCGAACTATAAGCTCCAAGACCCTTCGAACCCAACCGGAGGCAGTGTGTGGGGTGGGAGAGGCAGGAGCTGGCTCCGAACCCGCCCATTCTCTGATGTGATCTGCGCGGAATTTATGGTCTCAGGCAGGGATGCTCTGTGTCCTGTCTGCTCTACCAGTTTCTCTCTGGACATGGTTTATGAGCAGGCCAGCACAATAGGAGGAAGACGTACGTGACTTCAGGAAGCCTCCTGCTTATCTCACGGGAAACGCTGGACCTGGTCACATTAATCTCTTTTGTGACATGCTATGATTTATAGCACATAATCTGGCATGAATCTCATCTGGTGTGTACTTGACCTCCACCTTGTGAGATGGGCAGTTTACAAATGAATAAACTAAGGGCCAGAGGTGAAGGGACAGGTGTGATCCCACAGCCAGTCACTGGCAGGACAGGAGGCGGGACCGGCTTTCTGCCAACTGGCAGCCAGGTCCCCCGAGGGCCCGGTGGTTCGAGGGCCCAGCGTCCTGATCGCTTCCTTCTCTAAGACAAGAGGACGGCGGGGGGGGGGCAGGGGGCGGGGGAGGGCCTGCAGTGAGAAGCCCCTGACCTGTGTGAGAAGAAGATTCCCCTGCGCAGGAAACGGTGTGGTCTCTGGCCCGTGGCTCTCTCTATTCTGTTTACCAGCTCCTTGTCAATTTTACTGCTTCCGAATCGAACTGGAAGAAAAGAAGAGACGCTGAACTTAGGTGGTGGGAGGTTTGGGGACACTGCAGAGACGAGAGGGAAAGACTTACAATCACGCGCCGTCTCAGCAGAACCAGGCCTCTTTGGGCTACTGGCTCTAGTCCCTTCCATCAGTCCAGAGCAGAGGTCACCACCAGCAGAAAATAAATGCAGGGCTAAAGACTCTCTGGCCTGGGACTGGATTCTGATGGGACAGATCCAGAATGCAGCCTAGCGAGGAACTCTAGATAACCCACCCAGGCCCCCCGCCTCGCCTCCTACACACAGTTGCTCATTACTTATTGCAGTATAATTCATATATGCTCACAACCATCACTTTAGAGCCTATAACCAAATTAATGTTTGTCTTCCAGCGAGTTTTCTCTCCCTGCCGGTCTAGGCATAAATCATGGAAAACGGCTTAGACTCAGCTGAGAGAGATTTCGCTGTTTCTTCTTCGATACCACCAATCACCTCAGGGTAAGGATGCTCCTGAGCAGGAAGCCCTCCAGGGCAGAGCTGGGCAGTGAGGACATGCCACCTGTGAGAAGGCTTCCTTCTTATGCAATCCATGCCTGAATTGTACCCACTCAGTGAAAGACAGTTTAAACCACTGTGAAAATACTCGCTGCAATGGACCTTCCCTGAGTTCTGAATCGCTCAAGAAAAGGAAAAAGCTAACACTGAGCTGTTTGTGCTGTGCTCGGTCGCTCAGTCGTGTCCAGCTCTTTGTGACCCCGTGGACTGTGGCCCACCAGGCTCCTCTGTCCACGGGATTCTCCAGGCAAGAATGCGGGAGTGGGCTGCCAGTCCCTTCTCCATCCCCATCCAGGGATCGAACTACATTGTAAAGCAATTATCCTTCAAATTAAAAAAATAAAATCAAATGTTTGGCCGAGTGCTGAGTTCTGTCCTGTGTGTGCTCTCTGTAACCCTGGTGTGGGCAGAACAGAACAACCCTGCCTCGAACTATAAGCTCCAAGACCCTTCGAACCCAACCGGAGGCAGTGTGTGGGGTGGGAGAGGCAGGAGCTGGCTCCGAACCCGCCCATTCTCTGATGTGATCTGCGCGGAATTTATGGTCTCAGGCAGGGATGCTCTGTGTCCTGTCTGCTCTACCAGTTTCTCTCTGGACATGGTTTATGAGCAGGCCAGCACAATAGGAGGAAGACGTACGTGACTTCAGGAAGCCTCCTGCTTATCTCACGGGAAACGCTGGACCTGGTCACATTAATCTCTTTTGTGACATGCTATGATTTATAGCACATAATCTGGCATGAATCTCATCTGGTGTGTACTTGACCTCCACCTTGTGAGATGGGCAGTTTACAAATGAATAAACTAAGGGCCAGAGGTGAAGGGACAGGTGTGATCCCACAGCCAGTCACTGGCAGGACAGGAGGCGGGACCGGCTTTCTGCCAACTGGCAGCCAGGTCCCCCGAGGGCCCGGTGGTTCGAGGGCCCAGCGTCCTGATCGCTTCCTTCTCTAAGACAAGAGGACGGCGGGGGGGGGGCAGGGGGCGGGGGAGGTCCTGCAGTGAGAAGCCCCTGACCTGTGTGAGAAGAAGATTCCCCTGCGCAGGAAACGGTGTGGTCTCTGGCCCGTGGCTCTCTCTATTCTGTTTACCAGCTCCTTGTCAATTTTACTGCTTCCGAATCGAACTGGAAGAAAAGAAGAGACGCTGAACTTAGGTGGTGGGAGGTTTGGGGACACTGCAGAGACGAGAGGGAAAGACTTACAATCACGCGCCGTCTCAGCAGAACCAGGCCTCTTTGGGCTACTGGCTCTAGTCCCTTCCATCAGTCCAGAGCAGAGGTCACCACCAGCAGAAAATAAATGCAGGGCTAAAGACTCTCTGGCCTGGGACTGGATTCTGATGGGACAGATCCAGAATGCAGCCTAGCGAGGAACTCTAGATAACCCACCCAGGCCCCCCGCCTCGCCTCCTACACACAGTTGCTCATTACTTATTGCAGTATAATTCATATATGCTCACAACCATCACTTTAGAGCCTATAACCAAATTAATGTTTGTCTTCCAGCGAGTTTTCTCTCCCTGCCGGTCTAGGCATAAATCATGGAAAACGGCTTAGACTCAGCTGAGAGAGATTTCGCTGTTTCTTCTTCGATACCACCAATCACCTCAGGGTAAGGATGCTCCTGAGCAGGAAGCCCTCCAGGGCAGAGCTGGGCAGTGAGGACATGCCACCTGTGAGAAGGCTTCCTTCTTATGCAATCCATGCCTGAATTGTACCCACTCAGTGAAAGACAGTTTAAACCACTGTGAAAATACTCGCTGCAATGGACCTTCCCTGAGTTCTGAATCGCTCAAGAAAAGGAAAAAGCTAACACTGAGCTGTTTGTGCTGTGCTCGGTCGCTCAGTCGTGTCCAGCTCTTTGTGACCCCGTGGACTGTGGCCCACCAGGCTCCTCTGTCCACGGGATTCTCCAGGCAAGAATGCGGGAGTGGGCTGCCAGTCCCTTCTCCATCCCCATCCAGGGATCGAACCCAGGTCTCCTGCACTGCCAGGTGGATCCTTTACCATCTGAGCCACCAGGGAAGCCCATTAAGCTGTCTGCTAGAGATTATTATTTCAAAACGTATTTTATATTGTTATGTTAATTGAGAACGAAGCTCTGGGAATATAATGGACCACCAAAAGATTTAAGGATCTTTTTTCCCTTGGCATTGAAGTTTGACTGGATTTATGATTAATTCAAATTAGAAAACATCAATAACATCACTTCTAAAAGTTGGTTTTTCCCATGAACGTACCAATGAGCTTGTCGTAGTCAATGCCTTTGGCACTGCTTGTCTGCACCGTCCAGGGATCCACAAAGTCCTCGTCTGCTCCGGAGGTATCCAGGCCCTCACCACTCTCGGGTGCCGGGTCCCCTGGAGGACAGTCCACCTTGTAATCCTCCCCTGTGGCAGCTTTGTAGCTTGTTTTTAAGGATAACAACATCTTCACTGCAGAATCAATTTCATCCTGTACACAGGAATTAAGAGTGAAGGTGGAAAATATTAACAACCACTAGCGTTTGCTGAATGTTACTGCTACTGGGCGGCAGGCGGTGTGCTAAATGCTCTCACACTTACTCTTACAATAATCCTACAAGGACGGCAGTGTTGTCAGTGGCCTTTTCCAGTTGAAGAGTCTGAGACTCAGAGATGTGAAGGAGCTTGCCCATGCACACGCAGCAAGTTGTGGGCCTGAATGTATTTTATTTTTATCTGGGGGTCAAGTGTCATGGGTTCCTACCACAAACACTACAGGCTATGTGTACCGACAATTTGCACAATTTGTTTATGACAGAGTAAACGGCTAAATATTACTTAAGTTTCACTGATGCCAGTGAATATATGTGACATGCTCCATTAATCAATTATAGTGAGTTCTACATTGGAACTTCACAGATAAGGGCAAGGAAAAAATAGACTTTCAGAAAATAAGGGGGGATTCACTGGGAAACAGTTATACCACAGCATTTTGGAGTTTGCATATTTAGTGTTTTAAAATGAGTATAAGATAAATAAACAAACAAACATAAAGTATTCTGTGGGTCCGCTGGAAACCTATTAAAGATTTCCTCTTGCAGGAGCCCACACTAGCTATCCCTGGAAGCCTGGCATTTAAAAGAGCAAACCTAATTAAGCAGATTAGTCACGCTATACCCTAAAGCTCCACTCCCATAATTGGCCTTGCTGGATTTGATTGCAAACAAGAATATACACAGTCCAATTTGCTTGCCAAGGGAAATACAAACAGTTCCATTTAAACTTTAGATATAACGTGCTATACGCTGGGCTTCCCAGTGGAGGAACAATGCTCGCAGTCCCAGACTGCGTTCAGAGAGCCCTTCCATCAGGCACGCCGGGGCCACAGAAGGCTGTCACTGTGGGGTGATTGCAGATGCAGGGTTGTGTTTCAAACAGAAGCCATCTGGAATTTGTCATTTAAACGAGTCCAAGTGCGCCATGAGTAGCCCATGGATATAGCTCATGCAAGAGGCTGGGTGCTGGCCCACCTCAGGCAGGCCGGCAGGCGCGTTCCCCTCCCTTGTTCGGCGCTGCCCAGGCTGAGCTTGCGGCAGAACACAGGCTTTGAGAGCACGCCCTACTGCTTTGTGAGCTATTCTCTAGGAAGAAGTGCCCTGCTCTGAAGTGCCCCGTTCTCACCACCCTTTGGTCACCAGTGGTGTGGCAGTTCATACTCTATCTGGCCTAACCCAGCTTCTGACTAGGTGGCTCTGTGAGAGTCAAACATCTAACCAGAGTCCCAACTCAAGGACCGTCTGTCATCTGGAATGGGACCAAAGAGACAAGCAGGCTCCCTTGTCTGTTTTCCTGCTCTCAATCTAACACGGACCTGGACGTTGAAACAGACTTTAAAAGTTGATGTTCTGAAAAAAGCCAGACACAGAAGACTCTATATACACTATGGGTGATTATCTACAGTGCTTGCACAGGAATTCTCCGTGGAAGGAGAGGGAGGGAGACGCCTCTCTCAGGAGGGCAGAGGCGAGGAGCAGAGGGGCCTGAGACGGTTTCTGGGCTGTGTCTCCACTGGAATGCTGGTCACACAGGTTTGGTCATCTTGTGAAAACTCAGTGAGCTGCCTGCCTGGGATCTCCATCTCTCCCTGAACAAATGGTGTATTCTAATTTTAAAAGTTTATTTAAACTGAAAGGAAAACAAAAAAGGCTCTGTTCTCTATCTTCAGCCTCATGATCCAGTGTCATCTCTCGAATCCTGCTTAAACTGTCTTCCCGTCAGAGCGCCCAGATTCCGACCTGTCCTCCAGGAGAACCTCTACTGGGCTGCTACTTCTGAGAGCCATGGGCGGTCTTCTCTCGGTACACAGAGCAGAAAGAACGCTGCAGACCATGACCTCAATGGCGCAGAGACTGCGGAGGAAGAGCCCAAGGCCCCCGCGCTGGACCAGCCGTGCCCAAGCGGCTCATCTATTTCACCTAAAGTGAATTTCTAAAACATCAGGTGCTTCCAGTATAATACACTGGTACATATTTACTTCACTTAACTCTGGTTTCATCATGTAACCTCTGCTGTCCTTTGTTGAATGCCATCTGACAGCATTAGTCAAAGACTATGCTCGGAAGACTAAACTGCATCAAGCATTGTTTGTTTGCTAAAGTGCTGAATGTGACTGGGGTCACTAAGAACTACTAACTAAAAGCATTCATTAATGTTACTCAAATTTAATGTTTGACAAAAATATCACTGTTAGGTTCCTAAAATGGGTTTACAGAGTAAATGATCAACATGAGTTATTTATTGTAGGTTTATAGATTAAAAAAATAAAACAAAATAATTCAGCCTTATCTATTGAGCCCTATCTGCTGTGTAAACCTCTTTCTGTGAATAATCAACTCCTTTTTTGGACATCACTATTTCTTTTAAAAAGTAATGGATTGCTTAGGGTCCCAAGAGTCAAAGCAAACTACTGAAACGCGTGTGAGACGGTTGACCCCATCTGGTGAGAGCCTAGGAAGAGATTTTTGAAAAGACGACAACAGGGGTTGGAAGTGATGGATGAGGAAGCTGCGGAGCTGAGCGACCCAGAGTGAAAGGAAGGGCTGCCTATAGCTGTAGACTGACTGAGTTATGCTTCTGAAACCCAACGCAGCAACTACAGAGAGGCCTTTAAAAAGGCACAGCCTGCGAGGACAAGGACACAGAAGAGGACGGCAGCGACAGGCCTCAGGCGCTGAAGCGCGGAGGCGCCAGCAGCCTGCGTGAGCACGGGCGAGCAGCACCGGCTGAGACCGGAAGCCGGGCGGCGGCTGCACTCGTTGCTTGCGATCCCCGAGAGGCTCGGGCACCGGTGGTCCTAGATACTAACACAAGTGAGCCAAGAGTGGGTCCAAGATCAGAAGCACTAGCTGGAAGCTAAGCAGCAGCTGAGGAGGTCTCTCCGCGAGCCCCGCCCATAGCCAGCACACGCCCCTGCCCCGAACAGAGGTTTAGTGTCTCGGCAAGGAGAGCCGAGCGTCCCAGCGGAGGTGCTCCGTACAGTAAGGGGGACGGGGGGGCAGCACACTGAGAACAGGGGCTTCAGCGAGGGGCCGCGCGGTCAGCTCCTCAGCCCCACTCAGCTCGCAACGCGGGCGGCCACCCCGCGACCTCTGGAGAGCCAACCGGAGGAGCGCTCTCTGGGGACTGGCCTCAAGGAGCAGCTCCGAAGACGGGCACTGGAGACCTCCTGAGGCAAAGGAGTGCTGTGGGCGCCGCCCAGGGAGGGGAAGGCTACACCCTAAGCTCCTCCGGCTCCAGCTGTGTCACCAAACACCCGACAGTGGAGTCTACCACGAAAGGCAGAAGGAACAAAAAGCTAAGCTGCAGGAGATAGGGCGCATAGCGTGGGGAGAGCGCACAGGGAAAGCTGTCCCCGCGAGCGCAGAGGCAGAAGCCAGTGCACCCGTGCAATAAGAACAGAGAGCCTCGAGGAAAGAACATCTGGAGAACAAGTGAGCTCTTGGAAATCGAAAGTGACAGAATGAGTGAAAAACAGCAGCAGGGTTAGAGGTTGAGGAAACATACCTAAAAGAAGAAAAAAATAAAAGTAAAAGGAAAATAAATCAAAACCTAAGAAATTCAGAGGACACAGTCTTTGAACTAAAAAGAAAATACACAAACAGGAAAATAAAAAACCAACCCAGAATAAATCAAAGAAATATGATAAACTTCTGAGAATTAAAGGGCATGTATTTCTAGTTTGAAAGGAGTCCTGAGCACCCAACACAGGACGTTTCAGAGCTGGAGAGGTCCTGAACACCCAGGAGAGGGGACAAAGGAGTGGCACCAGCTTCTTCATAGCAGCCCTGGGGGCTGGGAGGATGCAGCAAAGGCTTCAGAATTCTGAGGAAAGTCACGTCCTCCTGAGAATTCTCTACCGAGCCTAGCTATCAGCCAAATATGAAGTAAAATGCTTGCAGACCAGGCAAGAGCTCAAAAAACACTTCCTTAGCACTAATATTTGCAGAAACCTCTGGAGGATTTGCTCTCCCAAAATAAACTAAGGAGGAGTGAGACACGGGGTCAGGAACAGGGACCCCAAAGAGAGAGTGCGTGGAAGGCCTGCATGGACAGGGAGGGTGGGTTCTGAGATGGGCTGTGTGGGAGGCGGGTCACCACCAGGGCAGAAGCAGGCAGGCATCCAGGGAGAGAATGCTCGGGAGGATGCACCTGATCGGCAGCCTGCTGTGGTTCGAGAGGGGATTCACGCAACTGGGGGAGTGCCTGGAGGTCCGTGAGTGTCAGTACACAGAAAGCTAAGCAGGGAGGGTCCCAGATGGCCTAACGGTTAGGATTCTGGGTTTTCACTGCCATGGTCTGGGTTCAGTCCCTGGTGGAGGAACTGAGATCCCATGGGGAGCAAGGTGTGGCCAAAACAAAGACAAACCAAGCAAGGAGCAATTAAAACAACCCTGGAAAATAACAGAAGTCAGGCAGGAAAGGAGAAGCCCACATGCTGTTCTCAGGGGGGTTAGCTGTCATTGGGGTTTACACGGGGACTGGCGGGTGGGAAGTGCTACGAGACAGCTAATGCCTTGTCTTCCACAGTGGAAGCCCCAAACCTGAACATCCATAAGGAGCAAAAGGACGAGTGATTCTAAGAGATGTGGGTGTTGCATATCCAAAGAATCGGCTGACCGAATCGAAAGTGGTTGCTTCTGCGAGCAGGACATGTGGAGAGCAAGGGTGGACAGTGGCTGTGCTTCCCAGCGGCTTCCCTTCAGACCACAGGCATCCACGGCGAGTAAGGAGAAAATACATTTAGCACGAGAGCCAAAATGCCTCAGGTGATGAGGGAACAGAGACAGGCGACCCTGGCCTACAGACTGGCTGCGGCACGTGTGGAGGACCGGCAAAATGACCCACCTTGGCTGCGTTTCTGGCTTTGAGGCCCCTTACGAGCTCCCCCTGAGCAGCGATGCTGTGGAACAGCTCCAGGGGGGACCCACAACCCTGCTCGCCGTTGGGCATGTCTGCCATCTTCCGGGAAGATGTTCACAGCTGGCTGGGGTGCTGGCAGATTTGCTCGGTGGTCTAGACAAGACTGTGGGCAGAGAAGAGGGACTGAAAGAGATGAATAAACCACAGCAAGCTGTCTTCCCTTTACCGTTACCTGGTTCTTCTTTCCAAAAAGGTTGGAGATGAGTTGTGATAAAGGGCATAGATAATATAACATTAATAAAATATAAACAGAAATATGGAGCCAGGAAACAGGAGAAAAAGAGGAAGAACAAATGTTAATGGTGGGGTTGAAAAGAACTGCTGTGATTTATAGGCTTAGGGAGGGCAAAGAAACCCCTCCCAACCAAGGACAAGTGAGCATGTGCTGAGGTGTCTGTGTGCCTCATACCTCGTGTCCATAGGAAGGACTCGTGTTTGCTCAGGGAGCAGATACCAAAGTGCTTTAGTAAACCTAAGTCCACCGCGGCTAGAAACACTTGGTAAACTGCAACTACTCTTTATCTTAATTGCTCTAGGGGATGAATTCCTAGGCCTTTGCAGTCATAACCGACATATTACTGAACAAACAGCTTCCTTTGCTGGCCAGCTGTCCTGTTCTCAGAAGGGGAGCCTGGGAGGAGGCAGGGCCTTATCCCTGCTGGTTTGCAAGTGAGACAAGAACCACAGATAGCCTGATCACTCCACAGGCTGCCTTAATTAACTGCAAACCGTTGAAGAAGATATCCTTGGACCTCCCATTAGTCATTATTTATTGCTAACCTTGGAAAACGTGGGGCAAGGGCAGGCTACCTGAGGTCGCCTTGGGGCTGAGGCAGGCCAGGATCAGCCCCTCTTGGGTCGGTTACTTCCCTTTTTTGAGTGTCAGCTTCTTCATCTATAAAGCAGAACCCTGGGAAATGTCTATCACTTACCTCAAGGGCTGTTATGAGAAGAAATGAGAAAAAAGTGACATGGTGGCATTTTATAGACTGTAAAGCAAGGAACAAGCCCACTGCAAGTGTTATATGTCAGGACTCCAGAGGTCGGCTGAGCCTCAGCCCCATCTGAAACCCGCTGATACACCTTGAACAAGGAGGATGCCAGTGACAAGGCTATGCCAGAGCAGCTAACTTCCAGAACTGGAGTCCTGGGTCTGGTTCGAGAAGTGAAGTTGAAAGTCACTCAGTCGTGTCCAACTCTTTGTGACACCATGGACTATACAGTCCATGGAAGTCTCCAAGCCAGAATACTGCAGTGGGTAGCCTTTCCCTTCTCCAGGGGATCTTCCCAACCCAGGGATTGAACCCAGGTTCCTGCATTGCAGGCGGATTCTCTACCAGCTGAGCCACAAGGGAAGCCCTTGTAAGCACCTTATATAACACTGATACATATCAATTCACTGACGCCTACAGCAATCCTATGGGACAGACTTGTTGTCTCTGTTGTGTAGACGAGCAAACTGAGGGGCTAAAACACTTGCTCAAGACAACACAGTAAGTAGGTAGTCGAGATGGGACACAAACTCAGGCAGTCTGACCCTAGAGCCTCACTCTCTACCATTATCCTGCACCTACCTGTCATGAGCCTCAGTCTCCCAACTGTGAAATGGGAATAACAGTAATGACACTGACTTGCAGGGCTGGATTAAGTGGGATAACATGGGTAAGTAAACAGCCTATCACAGCATCAGCCGCAGAGTAGAGGTTTAATGAAGGATGATTTTGTTTCTTTACTCACTAGAAACTTCTTTCTAGGAGCTCTATGAACAAAACACATGAATTTGAGGGGATAATTTATTTTTACTCATCCATTTGTTAAGTATCTGTTTAAAAATATGTAATATTTAAACCAATCTTTAAAGTCAATGAAACCATAATATTGAAACCAGGGTGGGAGAGCAGCCAGTTTCTTTCCTTTCCTTTCCGGGAATTGCCTCAATTCCCGGAAAGGGAGGCCTGTAAGAAAGAAATGTGGAAGAACCTTCTGACAAGCGCTGGAGAGGAGAAACTCTCAGGCCCATATCAAAGAGCAATCAAAGTGACTTCAAGGCACAAATGATCAGACATCACGTCCAGATGCTTTACACAGGATCCCCAGTTCTCCCAAGCTGCAAACCTGGGTGGCACAGAATCTGCTCTGCATTAGTGACTGGAGGCAGATGGTTCAGGCAAGTGAGAACAACCCTCTGAGGCTCCATGCCAGAGCAGCTGAGCCAGGATCTGATGCCAAAGCCCCCTCGACCGCGTCGTGCTCTCTCAAATTCTACTGTTCTCCCTGCCTGGCGTGCTTCCCGCCCTCCTCTGCCCGCTGTCTCACTAATTCAAACCTTGGCTCCTCTCTGCAGCCTTTCCTGGCCCCTGCGCCTGCGGGGCCAAGTTGGCTGCTCTGTCCTTGGCGATCCCCGAGACTCGTTAGTGAGGTTATTGGAGCACTCACACTGCATGTGGTAATTTATGAAAATCCACCCCACAGAGAATGCAAGCACTGGGCTTTACTCTTTCATGTGCTTCTAGTACCTGGTACAGAGTAGCTTATCAAACACACTGATGATTTATGAGTACAGGTTACTGAATAAATCTCATAAATCAACTAGTTCACTTTTCCCCCCTCTGGTTTATATCCTCCTATAATATCTCTGCAAGCATTTACTCCAGATTAAGGTAGATTTCCCCAACCTGCACTTCAGAAGACCTCTTAAAATGTCCCGACCATGCACAGAGCCTTAGTTTTACCCCATGTCTGGCTTCCTCAATCATTGTGAACATCTGCCCACTATCCTGGTCATTCTTTTTAGAATTCCCTTTGGTTTCCCCCTGTCCTTCCAAATATGTGGTGTTCTGCATGAAAGGACACAAGTGAGCAGGACCAAAATCACGTATAGATTAAAATTACCCTACTAAATTCCTAGGGAAAGTGCCAGGTAGAACGACTCAGTGAGCCCCGATGGCAAATCTCCCCCTGCCATGGAGCAGACAACTGCAGAGCATCAGTTAGATGAACTGAGCCTGAATTTAGGGTCCCTGTTGTAGGGAAAAAACACGTACCTTTAAATATCAGAATCCCATTTAAGTAAGAAACCAGACTGAGGAAACAGCAGGTGTATTCTCCCTGCTGTCAGGATCACGAGGCATACTCACTGCATGGGAATCAGCCACACTATAAATCTCGTGTGTGCGTATCTGATGCAACTTTCTGAATGAGTACAGAACTTCAGGAGTGATCAGAGACAAAGAGAATGGAACTACCATTGCCCTCATTTCAGGCATCCACCCATTTAGCCCACTTATGGGCATATATTCTCCGTTTTCCTTCCCATCTAGTCAACTTTCTCCTTCATTTCTTTGTTAAATCACTTTTAGACCTTCAGAGGTTTTTAACCCAGAGTTCAGAACCTCTGAAACGAAGTGAACAGTTTGCCTACACACAGACTTGTGGTTCGAAGTAGAATAACCAGGTTTTGCTGCTTTCTCACAGGGGCCCAAGATGCCCAAAGGCCAAGGACAACTGTCCTCAGTGTTTACCATGTAAACTGCAAACAGGGCTCTTAGTCTTTGTTAATGGAAAGTGCCTCATCTATTTCACAAATACCACAATCTAAAGCGAAGGGACGAAGCTCTCATCTGTGAGGTAATCTATGACCTCCTCTAGAAAAAGGGCTGGGAGTGAGCAGAGCAGACCTGCCTACTCCACAGCAGAGTAGGACAGTTCAGTGGAAAACGAAAAGGACTGTATAAACAAACTCTTCCTCCCTCTTTTTATGGAACTTGAACCTTGAGCTCATTTTGAAAGGTTCCACTGTTCCCCAGGAGCACAAGAGGCCCTGAAGAAACCAGGGACAGTTTTGGGATGAGGAATGGAAAGAGGAATTACAGAACTACAACATGACGATCCCTTGGGCCACTGTGAGGTCATCTCACAGATTAGATCAGAAGACACTGATGCTGCAGCTTGTGGGGAGGGTGGCATCGTGCACCATAGCCAGCCGTGGAGCAGCTGAGAAGAGCAGGGGCCTTCTGGGGGCCTGGAATATTACCTGGGCTTCCCAGGTGGCTCAGTGGGTAAAAAACCTGACTACGATGCAGGAGATGCTGGAGATATGGGTTCGATCCCTGGGTTGGGAAGATCTCCTGGAGGAGGAAATGGCAACCCACTCCAGTATCCTTGCCTGGGGAATCCCATGGACAGAGGAGCCTGGCGGGCTACAGTCCAAAGGTTGCCAAGAGTCGGACACGACTGAGCACAGCACATGCAGACATGGGGTATCACCCACCACACCCTGGCACCTGAGTGTGGATGACAATGGCCTTGGACTGTCAAGTTTCCAGAGGACAAGAAAATGATTTCTTTCCAGCAATGAGTCCTTTAATGCTTCAAACCTTGGAACAGGTGAACTCCCCTGTCTTTTAAATACTGAGAGGAAAGCTTACTTTCCCCTCTAAATGATAAGATGAACATTATCTTAAAAGGCAAAGAGGAGAGTAATCTACATTAAGCCAGGCATAGGCTACTTAGGAGTTCAAGGTGAGATTCTGTGGATGGATATGGACTACTTAAAGAGACCTCATCAGTGAGAAACAGGACTGCTGCTGCTAAGTCGCTTCAATCTTGTCCGACTCTGTGCGACCCCATAGATGGCAGCCCACCAAGCTCCCCCATCCCTGGGATTCTCCAGGCAAGAACACTGGAGCAGGACAGCCAACATCAAAGTGCTGAAAGTCAAGCTATGACTCCAAACAGGCAGTGGCTCATCCAGGATCTCTATTCCTTACAGAAGTTGTGAGTCACCAGGGCTTTGGGTCAATAGATGCAATGAAACGCACAACTCCGTGGTCCTAAGGCTACTCCCCACCCCCGAAGCCAGGGTTTCCAACACTCTGGGAAAAAGCTGGTAACAATACTCAATAAACTCTAAGCCTAGCAAAAGATGGCAATACGTACCAGGTGGCAGGAGTCACTGCAGAGGTGGCCACTGGTCACGCCCAGGAGCTGAGACTGCCCAGTGCAGCTCCAGCTCTTAAATAGTCTTGCCCTCTTTCTTTCAGTTTCCTTTTCAAAAAAGACTCTTTTTTCCCTCCCTTTTTAGTTTCTTTTTTGCCCCACCCTCTAACACTTGCATGTAGGAGTTTCTTATAAACGACCCAGTTTCTCGGAAACACTTCAACCTCATGACCAACCTCTTGGAGGGCGGGGGATGCTGGTGGACACCAGGGAAACTCTCTTGAGAACCAAGCTGTTACCTGGTCATTGCATCAGCCACCCTACACCCCAGGCTGGCCTTCCCATAACCTCTTCGCCCTGTTTCTGTTCCCCCGTTCACGGCATCAGTGTGAAGCACTGTGTCTGTTATGCAGTGGCAGCGGGGGAAGGCGGGGTGGAAAAGCAGGTGGCAAATTCCTCGCTGCCGCCGCTGCTCACAGAGGGGACGCAGGGCACTGGAAAGACCGCTGAGTTCTGGGATGAGACCTGGGTTTTCAATTCCGGTTTGGGCGTTTCCTTGTTACAAGACCTCGCACAAATCCCATCACCTCTCTGCTTCACCCTCCGTTTCTTCACTTGTGAAATGGGCAAAAAAGCAGCCTCCTAACTTCACCGTTGGAGGAGGGCAGGGCAACCCAATTCAGTAACCTTCCCTGGAGAATTCCATGGACAGAGGAGCCTGGTGGGCTCCAGTCCGTGGGGGTCGCAAAGGGTCCGACGTGACCGAAGTGACTAAACACACTTCACCGAGGAGGCGACTAGGTGCGATGCCAGAGGCAAAGCCCCTGTCACACGGCCGACACTTAAAAGTGGGGGCCTCATCCTTTAGGGAAACGAAACAGGAGGGAGACTATGAAGGTCCGGTGCCGCCGCAAGCGCATGACAGGGCAGGGTCGGCGGCGCTGAGGGAAAAGGGGGCGAGGGGCCAGAAGCCGGCGAGCAGAGAGCCGGGCTCTGAGGAGAATACTTCAGGGCTTGGCGTGCGAGCGGCTCCGGGAGGGCCAGATCACTGGGCTCCGCCCCGGCCTCCCCCCCGCTTCTTTTATCCCCTCACTTACCCGCCCAGCCGGGCCCGTCAGCGTTGCCGGCTCAGCCACGGGTGGCCTCCTAGGCGTCCGTGGAAACGCCTTCCGGCTGGAACAACTTCCGGATGGGCTGCGCCCTCATTGGCTGTTTGCTCGGGGCTGCCGAACGGAGGCCGCCGCTGATTGGCTGGCGGTTCCAGCACCGGCGGAACGCTACTGGGTTTCAGGGCGCAGGCCGAACGACCCACCGGAGGACCGAGAGCTTCCGGTGCGTGTGGTGAGCGGCGGGCCGGGGGCGGGAGGGGACTGAGATCTGACGGCGGCCCGAGCGCTGCCCGCCCCTTCGCGTGTATCTTTCTCCCTGTATCTCCGGTTCCTTCCGAGCGCGCAGTGCCCTGGACGGTCCTCACTGCTCCCTCCTGGCGATCCTCACCTCTCTTGACAGCCCGGCTAACTCCTATTCATTCTTCAAAACCCATCCTTGGTCGTATCTTGTTAGTGGCCTTCATCAGTCTTAGCCTCCGGAGCAGGATCTGTGTTTTGTGTTTCATTTCAGTCCATAAGACCTAACCTAAGACTTGGCACAGAGTAGGTAATCAGGAAATATTTGTTGAATGACAACATCCTATTCCTTTTACGTTCTCTGTGTCCCCCCTCCCACTGGGCTGTTTTTCACAAATATTTCTAGATGCTGGTGATTTAAACAGTGAACAAAACACAGAAAGTCCTATGTTCTGGTGTGACTGACATGTTGATGACTGTCCATGGCACTCTCCCCGCTTTTGTAGCCTTATTTTTCCAAAGACCTGACTTTTTCTTCTGGCTGTTCTTCTTGGTTTAATGGCTCCTTCATTTCCATAAACAAAACACAACAAAGAAACTTTTTCCCCCTCCTTTGCCTTTTCTCTAGAGTTTATTTTGTTCTCTTTTTTCGCCTCTTTTCCTTGACTCGTCCTTGGCCTTCTCTCCCACCCCATTTTGATCAGTTTTGTTGGTTCCATCAATCACTTCTGCTTCCTTGCCTTATTAAGATGATTGTTTTATGCCTGAGGCCTGCCCTGGCCTCCCAATTGCAGTGAAACTGCAATCCCAAGCCCACCATCACACCTCCTTTTCTTTTCTGTCTTGCCTTTCTCCTTAGGATTTCTCACCTCCGCACATGCTCTGTTTCACTTGGTTCTGGTCTGTCTGTCTGCACTGGCATCTGAGCATGGTGAGCTGGGGCTTGGCTAGTAGCGCCTGTGCCGTTGGTATTTGTTGAAGGACGGAATGAAATGTACATGAAGCAGATAGGAAGCCCTAACATCCACTTGCCTGCATTCATTCAGTCCTTGCTGCCTTGCCTAGTAGGAATTGGGCCTCATAGGAAGTGGGCCTCGTGGCCTCTACTCTCTCCTCTTTTACCACAGACTTCTTTAGTTCTGGCCACCTGCCTCTCCATTGACTGGACAGCTGGGTGGGTAGGAGTCCATCCTAAAGGCTGAGAACAGATGCCTTTGTGGTGGGAACCTGCTGGGTTCCATTTGGAGGGATGGCATGGGATACTGTGGTGAGTTGGGCTGTGCATAGGAATTGAGACAGATGAGCTGTCTGATTAGGTTTTAGGACCAGAGTGAGTCATTAAGGTAATGCCAAATCCTTCGCAGTGCAACTGTCCCATTAGTTTATAATTAGTCCGTTGTATTAGCTCCATTTGAGATGGGCTGGCTCAGGTTTGGAGTTTTATTTAGACAGTGGCTCTGTGTGTGGGTGTTCCCTGCCTGGCTTGGGCTGCAGATGAAGTTGGATTATCGGAGGAGGCAGACCACAGAACACTTTTTGGATGATGATGTAACTTGTTTGGCAGTGGAGCCTTTCAGGCAAATGGTACCTGTTAAGGGAAAGGTGAAAGTGAAAGTGAAGTTGCTCAGTCGTGTCCTGACTCTTTGTGACCCGGTGGACTGTAACCTACCAGGCTCCTCCGTCCATGGGATTCTCCAGGCAAGAATACTGGAGTGGGTTGCCATTTCCTTCTCCAGGGGATCTTCCCGACCCAGAGATTGAACCCTGGTCTCCCACCTTGCAGGCAGACGCTTTAACCTCTGAGCCACCAGGGAAGCCCACGGGAAAGGTGGGGATGGTTGATTCCAGGGGACATGAAACCCACCGTCCAGGGGAGGACGTGAGTGATAGACAGGCTGTCTGGAATGGTGTAACCGAGGCCCCCCAGGGAATCTTCAGGTCTCACCTGACCCCACATGTGGCAAGAGGAGCTTAGGATGGTCTGTTAAAGGTAGGACACGCGGGCTTTCCCGGAAGTTGCCTGCTGCCGGAGCTTTGGGCGCTGCTCCACCGCGCCCTCTGCTGTCCTGGACGTGCGCAGCACCCTTGTTTTCTTGATTCGGCTTCGTGTTAACTAACTGCCCAGCGTTGAATTCCAGGAGGTGCTTCTTTGTAGAAATTCCTTGGCTTCAGTTGATTGTGTGTGATGGTTCAGAATTACAGGAAGAGTTTTTAAGAAAGGGGAAATAGACTGTTGTGTGGTTCCGTGTGTTTGGAGTGAAACAGGCGGATTTGGATCTCACCCTGGGAACGGGGGCCGATGCCTCGAGTACCTCGGCCCTGTGCTGTAGGTCTGTCTGTCTACACTGGCTTGTAGTTGAGACGGGACGCCTGCGGAAGAGCATTCTAGGCCGAGAGAATAGAAGGAAGGCCTGGAGCGTCTTGCCACGTGGTGGGTCCTGGTCGTCTTTCTGTTCCAGCGTGTTCAGAATTAACTTCGTTCACATTGATGAGTGCTTGCTCTTCTCGTTTGTTACTTAAAAACCGCGCTGCAGCCCCTCTGTATGCCTGTCTCTGCAAACATGTGCCAGTGTTTGTGTAGGATAGAGTTCTAACGTGGGGTTGTTGCAGTAAAAACTGTTTAAATTTGTAGTAGATCCTCCCCGAATGGACCTTTCAAAAGGCTTCTTTAAAACCATGAGTCTTTCTGTTCAGGCATCCTGTGTCCATTGAGTCAAGTCCTCCTTTATGTCTTTCAGTAAATTTTAGTTTTCTTTGTGTCAGTTCAGTTCAGTCGCTCAGTCGTGTCCGACTCTTTGCGACCCCATGAATCGCAGCACACCAGGCCTCCCTGTCCATCACCAGCTCCCGGAGTTCACTCAGACTCACGTCCATCGAGTCAGTGATGCCATCCAGCCATCTCATCCTCGGTCGTCCCCTTCTCCTCCTGCCCCCAATCCCTCCCAGCATCAGAGTCTTTTCCAATGAGTCAACTCTTCACATGAGGTGGCCAAAGTACTGGAGTTTCAGTAGGTCTTGCTATTTTTGTTATTGTTGTTGTTAGATTTATTCCCGGATATTCCATAGTCTTAATTTTAAAAAATTGTATCTTCTACCTAATGATACTTGGTGCATAGACAAGGTCTCATTTCTTTTTGGCTGTGCTGGGTCTTGCCTGTGGCACCTGGGTCTTTGCTGCAGCGTGCAGGCTTCTCCAGTTGTGGGGCAGGTCTCCTCTCTATTTGCAGCAAGTGGGCTTAGTTGCCCCATGGCATTTGGAATCTTAGTTCCCCGACCAGGGATCAAACCCATGTCCCCTGCATTGGAAGGCAGATTCTTAACCACTGGACCACCAGGGGAGTCCCAAGGCCTCATTAAAGAAAAAATCATTAAATTTATTTATTTTTAATTGAAGGATACTTGCTCTGCAACGTCGTGTTGTTTTCTGCCCAACAGCAGCATGAATCAGCCGTGGGTATGCCTTTGTCCCTCCCTCTTGCCATTGAGAAGGCACTGGCACCCCACTCCAGCACTCTTGCCTGGAAAATCCTATGGACAGAGGAGCCTGGTGGGCTGCAGTCCATGGGGTCGCGGAGAGTTGAAAACGACTGAGTAACTTCACTTTCCTGCATTGGGGAACAAAATGGTAACCCACTCCAGTGTTCTTGCCTGGAGTATCCCAGGGATGGGGGAGCTGGTGGGCTGCCGTCTTTGGGGTCCCACAGGGTCAGACACGACTGAAGCGACTTAGCAGCAGCAGCATCACTCTTATGGGTATTTCAGTCTTGGATTTGTTCGGTGGCACATTTGCTTTTAACTGCATCTGGTAGGAAGTGTTCTGCCACACACATCTTCTGACACTTGACTTTGTTTGGCCTCAGGGAAGTTTGCCCTTGAAGGACAACGTGGAACTGTGTCTTGAATGGCTTCATTGGTGGCCTACGAGGATTCGGACTCAGAGGCCGAGACCGATCCTGTGGGCGGTTTCCATCCTGCCGGCCAGATGGAAGACACTTCGGCTGCACTCAGACCTCTGGGGCAGGATTTCGGATCTAGGGTCCTGGACGTGACAGGCGGGCCGGCACCGTCCCTGGAGCGCAGCTCTCATGATGACCCCGCCGTGTGTCGTCTCCCGCTGGCTCGGCCCTGGAGCCAGGACCCAGGGTCCTGCCCCAGCCAGAGACTGCGATGGCCCAGGCCGGAGCCTGAGGCCACCCTCCCCGCCAGCCCCCCGGCTCGCCCCTCCCTGTGGACCTGCCAGGCCCCCGCGGGCCACGTGCCCCTGGCAGCGGCCCGCTCGAAGCAGGTGAGAGTCTGCTGGGAATCTTCCAGCTACCCTGAGCCATCTCTCGATGCCCAAATGGGGTCTGAAGGCCCAGGGAAAGGCGGCAGCTCTCTGCAGAGGAAGCAGCGTGAGGACTGTGTCGTACCTTATACCCCGAAGAGACTAAGGCTGCTGCAGGCGCTAAGCACAGAAACAGACAGCGGTAAGGACACCGAGGCCCAGGGTCCCTGTGCCGGCCGTGTCCCGGCCCCGCTCTGTGTTGCCCCTGAAGCATCCGAGTTTATCCAGCCGTATCTGGACAGTCAGTATAAGGAAACCAAGATTCCCAAGAAGGTGCTCTTCCACCTGCGGGGCCACCAGGGCCCCGTCAACAGCGTCCAGTGGTGTCCGGTGTCTGCCAGGAGCCACATGCTTCTGTCGACGTCTATGGATAAAACCTTCAAGGTGAGGCCTTGAGTGAAGCGGCTCTTGGGAATGAGCCGCTGGAAGGTTTCGTTCTTCCCAACAGTGAGGTCGGCCCGGTTGCAAGCCGGATGTTTCTTTCTAGGAATTCCTGGGATTCTCTTTGTTGCCCTTGGGAGAAGGCTCTCGGTTGCCTGCTTGGATGGCTGGTCTGTTCTGCCCCCTGCAGCCCCTTCAAGATTGCCTTGCCCAGGCCACCGGTGGTAACTAGTCCAGACCCCACGTGGGTCATCCTCATGGGGGCCACCGAGGACGCCCAGACCCTCTCTCGCCCTGGGAGGGGGAGGTCGCTGAGTGAGAAGGGAGGAAAGTGGACCCCGATCTCGGGGACTCGGGGCCATCCTTGGTGACCCTGGCTGAGTGCGGAGCAGTGGTAGCTCTGTGCCTGGGGCTGCGCTGGGTGCAGAGGGTGGGAAGGCCCCTGGACCCGACCCTGGCTTCCAAGCCAGTACACGGGGGTAGGGGCTGCGAAGAAGCGGAGAGGTGCTCACAAGCCTGGGTCGGGGCTGTGAGCTCGGGGCCCCAGGGGGTCCCATGGTTGCAGGTGCCTGGGGGGGGGGGCGCAGCTGCCCAGCAGGGAGGGCTTGGCGAAGGAGCGGGTGGGCCTTCGGGTGGGCCGGGCGGAAGACATTTTTGGCTCTAAGCAGGGGAGGCTGTGCACGAGTGAATGAACAGTTGTGCACATATACGCGGAGAACTCCTGAAGTGAGGCAAACTCCCCGCAGCGGTGCCCAGGCACACAGGTGGGCAGTGTGGCAGGGGTGTCCCACCCGCCAGGAAGCTGCCTCCGGTCCCCGGACTGTCCTCTGTCTGTCCCCGCCCCCAGGGGAGCCCAGGAGATCTTTGCTTTTAATGGCACTTTTAAAGGTGGAGGTCTGTTTAATGGACCTGCACACCCCTGCACCTCCTCTCTTCAGCACCCAGCAAAGCACAGCGCATGTGCGTGCTAAGTCACCTCAGTCGTGTCTGTCTCTTTGCCACCCCATGGACTGTAGCCTGCCAGGCTCCTCTGTCCATGGGATTCCCCAGGCGAGAATACTGAAGTGGGTTGCCAGTTGCTTCTCCAAGGGATCTTCCCAACCCAGGGACTGAGTGCATGTCTATATATCTCCTGCATTGGCAGGCGGGTTCTTTACCACTAGGGCCACCTGGGAAGCGAAGCCCAAGCACAGTACATCAGTTCAATTCAGTTCAGTTCAGTCACTCGGTTGTGTCTGACTCTATGCGACCCCATGGACTGCAGCACACCAGGCTTCCTTGTCCATCACCAACTCCCGGAGCTTGCTCAAACTCATGTCCATCGAGTCAGTGATGCCATCCAACCATATCATCCTCTGTTGTCCCCTTCTCCTCCTACCCTCAGTCTTTCTCAGCATCAGGGCCTTTTCCAATAAGTCAGTTCTTTGCATCAGGTGGCCAAAGTATTGGAGTGTCAGCTTCACCATCAGTCCTTCCAATGGATATTCAGGACTGATTTCCTTTAGGATTGACTGGTTTGATCTCCTTGCAGTCCAAGGGACTCTCAAGAGTCTTCTCCAACACCACAGTTCAAAAGCATCAATTCTTTGGCGCTCAGCTTTCTTTACAGTCTAACTCTCAAATCCATACATGACTACGTGAAAAACCATAGCTTTGGCTAGACGGACCTTTGTTGGCAAAGTAATGTCTCAGTACACAGTAGGTGCCAAATACACGTGATCTGAACAAAAGCTGCCTGGGGAGAAGGTGGCTTTGGAGTTGTGGCTTTGCGGAGCAGCTAGTCAGTGGCCTGGCTGCCCAGTTCAAGTTCCAGGGTCTCATCTGTGGGGGCCTGACTTGCTCAGTACCTGGGCCACGAGGCCACATGAGAACTCACTTCCAAAGCTCCTGGCACAGGGCAGGAGCCCCACAAGTGCTCACTAGACATCGGCTCCCCACCCCCAAAATTGTCCTCATGGCTCTGGAGCCCTCCTACCCGGAACATTGTAAGGTTTGTTTTGAGCTTTTTGCATAGGAGGCATTTTCATAAGCTGAGACAGGAAGTCCAAGTGCAGTGAGGTCTTGGCAAGGAGCTCCATTAGGTGGTGTGTTTGAGTCCCGAAACGATGTGTCTGTGCTCACGTCTGCGAGGCTGATGGAGTTCTGTGGGGATGGTGTCAGGTCCTGTCTGCAGTCTGGAGCCCTGGGGTTGGCACACACATCTCTGGTGCTTTCTCCAAGAGGCTGGGGCCCTGTGCTTGACTCAGGAGGTCCTGGCGTTCCTGGTGTGCACTGGACACGCCCCACCCCCCACTGCAAGGCCAGGGGCT
This sequence comes from Kobus ellipsiprymnus, assembly GCA_006410655.1. Lineage (NCBI taxonomy): Eukaryota > Metazoa > Chordata > Mammalia > Artiodactyla > Bovidae > Kobus > Kobus ellipsiprymnus. The sequence continues at coordinate 174,077 of SJYR01000268.1, read as the reverse complement.
TCTCTGTTCTCCCTCTGGGGAGCCTGCAGCTCTAGGGGGCTGTGGGGGCCTGTCGCTTTGGTCAGGAGCCCCCCTGGAGGGTTCTTGGTGGGCAGTATCCCTGGTGGACTGGCCCCTGGAGTTACTTAGAATGATCTGGGCTCGGTGGAGGACTGATTCATTTGAAAAGGCCCTGATGCTGGGAAAGATTTAAGGCAGGAGAGGGGGACGACAGAGGATGAGATGGTTGGATGGCATCACCGACTCAATGGACATGAGTTTGAGTAATCTCTGGAAGTTGGTGATGGACAGGGAGGCCTGGCATGCTGTAGTCCATGGGGTGGCAAAGAATCAGACATGACTGAGCGACTGAACTGAACTGAACTGGGCCTGGTACCGGCTCCATACCAACAGCTTTGTGATCTCAGGCAAGGCACTTGACCTCTCTGAGCCTCTTTCCTCTTGACAAGTTCCTGAGACCTATGGCTGAGGCTTCTGTCTAAAGCTCCCAGTTTAAGGCTGGGCACGTGGTGCGGTGTTTTGTGGAGGGTGGCATGGGTCCAGGTGGGCCGCCTGAAGGGCATGGGCAGCCCCTTTCTGGGACCCTGGAGGGAGGGACCGGACTGGCAGACGTTGGCAGTGCAGGCTCGAGGCGGCAGGCTCCCCAGGGGTCTCGGAAGGCAGGCAGAGCTGGGTGGAGGGCTGCGGTGAGGTGGGTGTGTCCTGGTGGGTGTCTGCCGCCCGCTTGCTCTCGGGCTCACGTCTCCTGGCCTGGAGCCTGCGGGGACTGGTCTGCACCTGGCCTCGGTGGCGTGCTCCGTGGCCTCTGCCCTGGCCTCTTTTGCCCAGGAAGTTTAGATTTGCTAAGGCCATCCCATGAGTTTTGAGTGGCGTCTGAGTGAAACCGTTGACTTGGGCCGTGGTTCTGTTGTGTAGCGAGTGTCAGTGGAGTAGATGAGGGCGCCCTGCGCGGGGCTCGGGGGAGGCCTGGTGGAGGGGACCTGGGAGCCGCCAGCCGGCAGTGACACCACGTGACCACACGGGGGCGCAGTTGGTCCACCTTGGGAGGCCGCTCAGGCGCAGGGACTGTGCTCCTGGAAAACCCACCCTCTGGGGACAGTTCTCTGAGAGCCCCTCCCTGGCTGCCAGGCTGCCTGCCAGTCCCGTCCTGGGGAGGGTGGTGTGTGCTGCAGGCAATGACATGGTCTCGGGCCACTTGCTTGCGGCCAGGAGCCCCGTCCACTGTGCCGTCCATCCCTTATGGCAGAGTGGCAACAGAGGTGCCCCCAGGGCCAGAGTGTGGTTGCCGTCGTGGCCATGGGGGTCCATGTCCCCTGACCTTCTTACTGTGGTGTCTTGAAAATCAGGGCGTGTATAAGCGTTAGAGGCCAAGGGTCCAGGGTCCTTTCTGCTTTATGACATCTGGCAGTTTTCAGTGACGGAGTCACATGGTAAATTGACGTTAAGCGACTGTTCTGTGAGAAGACGATGTGGCAGGGCTGGAGGAGCCAGGACGGAAGGTGGGTGGGGAGCAGCTGGGGCCAGGGCCCTCCTGCCGAGGCCTTGGCTGTGCTGGGCCCCCAGGGGGGTGTGCGGCAGCAGGCAGTCCTGGCAGGATGGTGTCATTTTCCCTCCCCGGTGTCAGCAGGTGGGCAGCACGGGGGTCCTTGTGGTCTGGTATGAGATCGAGGGGCGCATGGGAGGCGTGTGGGCGTGGAGTCTGGAGTGGGGCGGGGGTGCAGGCGGGGCTCTGGGGTGGACAGCAGATGGTGGGTGACCAGGGAAGGAGCTCGAAGAGGTGGACTGCTCGAAGCAGCCCCTACTCTGCACTCCCTTTTGAGGGTGCCTCCCCCGCTTTTGCTTTGGCTGTGTCTCGCAGCATGCCGGATCTTAGGTCCCTGGCTAGGCCCTGATCCATGCCCCACCGTCAGTAGAAGCCCAGCGTCTTACCCATCCCACCAGGGAAGTCCCCCTCCACCCACCTTTTTTGGTTAAAGTTTGCCAGAGTGCCTTCTTGTCCCCGACCTGGTCAGGAGGGCTGGGGTCACAGGGCTTGGATTCTGACTGTCCCTCTGCCGCCGACTGGCTGTGCGGTCTCAGGCAAGTGACTCACCTTCCCTGAGACTCAAGCTCTATATGTAAAGACCCAAGGATGCACAACCTGCCGGGTTTTTGCGAAAAAATAAGTGACGTTGGTTCTGAATTACCTGGTGTGACTCCTGGCTCTTGGCGGGCGCTCACCACGTGCTCATTCTTGCTCCCTCCGGTAATGCTCTCCCTTCCTCACCATGGACCTATCTCATGCCAGCCATGGAACTGTACCTGCTACATCTTGTAGATTTTTAAGCTTCTTGAGCAGGGGAACTGTGTGAAATCCGTTTTTACATTCTCCATAGCACCTGGCGCTAAGTTTTGTACCTGTTAAGTGATCAAAAAAGATTGAAAACGTTTTTTGGATTTTCCTTCCAGCCTTTGGGGAGAGGATTGCACACATGCTCTTTGCCACTAGGGGGCACAGTAAGACAGGGTGAGTCGCTCCCCCAAGCTTCTAGAACGTGGAAGAATCCTTGATTCAAGGTAACATTTACTGAAATACGGTTTATTTTCTGATCAGGAGGAAAAAACACAACACAATCCATCTGATTAATCTAAAGAACGTGGAGTGCCAGTTCCTTCATCTCCTTAAAAACGTAGCCTCGGAATTCATAAATTTCAATGGGGCACGTTACAGCGGAAAGATACTCATTTTAATATGTTCTAAATGTTCCGTGAGCTGTAAAATATGCTTGTATTAGTTTTGAAAAATTTACAGCTAGAGAAATTAAGTAAAACAAAACAATGACTCATAACGCGACCGATGCTCCAGTTCTCGCTCCCGCCCGCGCCGCCGGCCCCCTCCCCGCGCCTCTGTTCTCTGTGGTGTGGTCCCAGCGCGAATACCCTCCCGTGCACTCCGTTCGTTTCCCTGTGTCCTCGTTTGGCTCGACAAGCTTGAATACCCGCTGCACGTTAAGGCAGAATTCAGACTTTGAGGCCCTTTTTTGAAGGGAAATGTACAAATGTGTTGTGCTTTTGACCAAACATGGGCAGCCCTGATTGGCAGCCCCCCTCGCAGAGCCCTCTGCCAGACACGGGGAAGACCCCCAGAGGCATCCGGGTCTGTTTCTTGCTGCCTGGGACCGACTTTGAAATGCAGAAAGCAGGAAGGGGGAAGGCAAAAGCAGAGATCCCTGACAGTCCTCTCCCCAGCCAGCGGCTCATTAGCACAGGGCCCTCCCTGGTCGGGGGCCAGCGTGTCCCTGGTGTTTACTGCCTGCGGCATCCGGCTGGTGCCCGAGTGCACGTGCACGTCTCAGGGTTTGGAGTCTGCGCCCCCCTCCCCACCCCGCCTTTTGCGTCGGAGCATTTTTATACCTCATTAAAAACTTTCCCCAAAAGTGTTTTTTCTGACCGTCTTCAGATTCCGAACTTTGTTTGGTCATTTCCACGTTGTGTCCTGCGTTTCCTGCTTTTGTGTTTCAGACAGCGCTGCGCCGAGCACGGCCCCACGTCAGTGCGGGCTTTTTTGCTGCCTTCATGCAGCCATGGCGGGCTTTGCCCTGCGCCCAGGCTGCAGCTACAGCCCTGTGGGTGCTGCTGAGTAGAACTGGGTTAGGTGCGCCAGCCTCTGTCTGCACCTTTGTTACAGCAGACTCCTGGGTGCCCGATCCCCACGCTGCCTGGTAGCTGTCTGACCTGGGGGACAAGCACCTAGCCTCTCTGATCCCCTGTTTTCTCACTGGTAAAATGGGGATAATGGCTACCTGTTAGGGTTGTAGCTGTTGGAAAAGGGGTGAGAAGATGCAGCCCAGTGCCTAGCAGCGGGCAGGGCTGAAGACAGGCTCCCGACTTCCCTGCCCCCGGGATCTGTTCATTAAAAAGCGACGGGAGGAGCGACGAGTCACCCCCAGTCCTCCAGCTGCACGCAGCTTTCTCGTTCTTGTAAATCCCAGTCTGTCTGTCGATAATGTATTTTTCAAGAGTTTCGATGTTACTGTTCCCGAGGTAGATACTTTTAAAATTTAAAAAGCTTTTGAGATTGTACCCAGCCACTCAGCCTCTCCCTTTTCATGCTCTGCGCACTTGGAAGTTCCTCCTGGAGGGCTGGCTCCCTGTCTCCGAACTGCTGGCATCCGAATGTCTCGTGGGTGAGAACAGGCCCAGCTGTGTCTGCCAGTCCGCAGAGTGTTTTTGTGTCTGAGCCTCCGACAGGGCAGCAGGTGGGGGGCAATGTCATCGTCATGCCCGAGGAAACCCAGGAGCGTGAGGGCCGGGCGGGCGTGCCCGCAAGGTGGGCCACGGACCCCTGCCCGTGGCACAGATGAGAAGGAGGGGAGAGCCAACCATCTTGGGGTGCCCACCCCCCACTAGGCGCAGCCCTAGGGCCTCCATCTCGTGTTCACAGCAGGTGTACGGGGCCAGCGCTGTTCTTCCCATTTCACGGGCGAGGAAGTCGAGGCCCAGAGGGTTAAGGGGTTTGTCCACGCTCACACAGCTGGCCGTCAGGCTCCAGAGCCCGAGCCCGCAGAGCCAGAGAGCCTGCTCTGCTGCTCTGCCCCTGGGAATAAAGGACGGAAAGGCAGACCCCGTTTCCCGGGTGGTCCCAGCACTGTCCAGCCTCGGAGCCTTATGATTCTCGTTAAAGGGGCGTGAGGAGATGAGGTGATTTCCGCGGGGGCTTGGATTTGCATTTTTATGTATTACAGGACCCCGCTGATTTATCATTGTTAGCGTATCTGATTATATTAAGGTGTCTTAGATGTGCTTTGTAGAAAGTAATATATCTCAGATTCAAAGACAAGGAATTTATGGATTCAAGTGCCAGAGTGAGGGTTTTTATTTCAGTTTTGAAAGAATTATTCTTGATGGATTTTACAAAATGAGATTGAGAAATGATTTGATGTGTAGAGTGAGGAGTCTCGGGGCATTATGTAGATGATTGGCAATTTATTCCGAGCACGAGGCCAATCTATTGGAAACGGGAGCCGTGCAGCTGGGGAGGAGGGCTGGGCTGCGTCGGCGGGCGTCTGGTATTCGGGGGCTGAACGGTTAACAGCACATCGCCGGTAATTAGGTGAAGGCGAGGAGAGAATGGGTGGTGTGTGGGTGCGTGCGTGTGTGTGTGCACTCTTGCACGCAGAGATCATCTCTTCCATCTGCACTTGATGGAAGCCCAGAGAGGGGAACACACTTGCTCGGGGGCACACAGCGGGATCAGGTGTAGGAAGCGTTCAGCCACCTCCTTCTCTGCACCCTGTGTCTGCGGCTCTCTGTTCCCACCCTTGGAGTGTTCTCCTTCCAGGGAGAGTTCACCACCATCTCGATGATAGCAGGGCGGGAAGCAAGGGCTTCAGGCTGGTCGAGCCAGCAGGGCTGCCGAGCCTCCAGGAAGAGCTGTGATTCCGTGCTGGAACCCTCTCCTCGTGGGAAGTGAAGTTTTGACACTCCTCTCCCCCATATGAAAGCTGCGACGTTTCTGAGGCCAACAAATGAGACATTTCCCACTTCTGTGCTTGCCAGAAGGGCCTTGTAAGCTTGTGCCTGCCTCACAGGAAAAAAAGCCCTGGGTTGAAAGGAATAAGAAAGAAAATTGTGGCAGAACCCAAGCTGTGCTTTCTGCTCTTGGAGAACTTCGTTCGGTGTAGACTTAAACAGTTCAGTGTCCCTGGTGTGGGATGCTGACGGGGAGAAAACAGCTCCATGGGGAGGTGCAGCCTCTGTCCTCGGGGAACCAGCCTCATCCAGGCCCAACCCACGTCATTAAGGGAAGAATAGAGCAATTGGGGAAAATGCTTTTAATGTAATTGAAAAATGCAGATTGCAAAATTGGCACACTTAGAAGTTGAGCCTAGCAAATTATTTCTTGCTGCTTTTAAAACTTGGACCCAGAAGACTCTTAAAAGGCTCCTGTCTCGTGCCCAGGGATGGCATTGTCCTTTTCCTTTAAAGAAAAAAAAGAAAAAAGACAGAAATGCAAGAGATAACCGTAGCCCCTCCGCTCAGACACAGTGATTGCGAACATTCTGCCGGTAGTGCGTCCAGCCTTCTTCCCACGTGCGTCAACGATTTTAATCATACCCCTAGGTACTTTATTTTTGTAACCAGCAATTAAAAATTCCATGGAGGTCATTTCCTCTCCCAGTCACTAGTATTTTTATCCCTGAAAAGAAGGAGTGGGTAAGTCACTCCAATCAATCCTCTCCCCCCCGACCCCTGCTTCTGCTGTCTGGCGCCTCTCCCAGACAGACGGATGCGGCCCTAGCGAAGACCCCGGGAACTGGAGAGCAGGGCAGGATGTGGGGACCAGAGCCCTGGACCAAGGCCAGCGGGGTCGGCCCAGCACCCCTGGAAGTTTTCCTTCACATGGCTTCCCTTTGGCCAGCTTCCCGAAGTTTCTTTACGAGATAAGAGAGAGCAGGCATGCTTCAGCTACCTCCCCCCTGCCCACCCCCAACCCGAGATCCCCTGACCCAGAGTGACATGGAGCCCGTTAGCTCTGCTTGGCCAGGGCTCCTGGAGCCGATCCAGGCCCGACCTCCCTCCCAAGGATGAGACGTGCGGACCTCCGCGCCTCCCAGAGAACAGGGGCCTTGTGGAGATATCGAGAGCCCCCGGGGCTGTTGCCTGGCAAGGGCTCTGACTCTGGCACTCTGATTAATTGGATTATCTGGGTGTTCCTGGATTGAGCTTCTAATTTTTTCGTATCTAATTTTCTATTGCTTTGCCTTCCTGTTTTTTTCTGGGGGAAAATCGCCTCCACTTTTATCTTTTCAATCCTCACCCACCAGCCCCCCACCTGCCAGCGATTTTGTTATCTCTGCTGTCCTTTGCGTGAGCTGTTTCCTCCATGTATTCAGAGAAATGTTCCCTTCCATCCTCGTTTTACATTTACAAGGGTTGTTTCTTGTTTTCTGGATATTCCTTTCTAACCCTGTTTACAGTAGATTATTTTCATTGCCTACTGATAAGGTCTTTTCCTGGCTGAGTTCTTTGAAAGTTTGCCGAAAACGCTCCTGTCTGTCTCCAGCCCCTTGTCTTCTTGTTCCGGTGTCTGTGATTACGTGAGAAACATTCTGCTGTTTATTCTGATTCAGGAGGGAGATCCTGAAAAAGCTGATGTGGCTGTATGTGTGTGTGAGTGTGTGTGTGTGACGGCGAGGCTGTTACAGAATGATGAGGTAGGCTAGACCCCCGAATGTCCACATCTCCGATGATTGTCTCTAGGCCCGGTAAGGAACCTTCCGCCCACCCTGTGATGCGCTCAGCCCCTGCGTCCTGGCCGGAGCAAAGGCCAGGACCTCTGTTTCGCACGCACACTTCACTCCCGGTGCCGTCTTCCAGCTGGTTTTTCACTCGCCTGCCGTGCACGTTTTCCTCTCTAAGTGCCCAGGTCCGCATCCTTCTTTGGAGGGGCTCCTTAGCCTTCCGCTTGTGGCCCACACCACCACTTCTTGTGTAGACGTGATTGCATCTCTTCACCCTTGACAGTACTAAAATGATTACAACATTGGCTAAGCCAGGGGTATCTTGTTTGAGAACCAAACGAGTTCATTTACCAGCGGCTCTCTTAGAACGGAGCCTGGCGCCTCGTGAATGCTGAATAAGTGTTTGTGGTTCTCACCATTTCTCTTACCCGAGCAATTTACATGCTAACAATATTGACCCGTCATCATAACCTGCCCCCCCTCCCCCACCGTGTGTTGTTTGACTTTAGTATCTCATTATTTTACTTATTTTTTGGTCCTGGACCTAACATTGTTTTATGGTCCAGTCTGAGGGCCTCTCCCTTTGTAATTGTCCCCTGGCCTTGGAGCGTGGCCCCTCCACCCCCGACCCACCCCGGCATCCCAGGTGCTGAGGAACAGCCGCCTGTATTCGACCTTCATCTCGCAGTGATTAGCGGGAGCCACTTTCAGTTCTCATCATCGCTCCCCGCTCCCCGCGGGCCCGGGCAGGCGGCGCGGGTGATGGATGTGTGCCGGGTGCCAGGGATCGACGGTGCGCAGGGAGCCGCCGCGCCCCGCACGGATGCCCGCCACCGACGGTTTAAAATGACCTTCTTCTCACTGGGTGATTCCGCAGGGCACGGATACACCATAGCCACCCAAACCATTCCTCAAAAAAAGAAATGTTGTTTTTGACCATAAAAGAAATACGCACACACTATGGGAAAAAAACGACAAAAACAGGAAGGCATAAAGAAAAAAATTGCCCATTGTCTTTCTACCCAGAAGCAATGACTGCAGACGTTTTAGTCTATTTCCATCTACTCTTCAAAAACAAACAAAAAAAACACAACCCTGTTGAATTCTAGCTGTACGTATAATTCTAAATCCCCCCACCCCCCATGGTCGCAGCAGTTTAGTATCATTTATTGCAGTGGTGTTCAGTGTGTCTGCAAACCCCTGGGGGTCCTAGAGACCCTCTCATGGGGTCTACGGGGTGAAAATTATTTTCATAATAACACTAGAAGTTCCTTGCCTTTTCACTCTCGTTCTCTCATGAGTGTACGTGTTTTCCAGAGGCTAGGGTATGTGTGCTGCTGCAATTGATTAAATACAGAAGCAGTTATGAGAACACAGCTGTCTTGTATTAAGCCAGCCATTAACGAGATAGCAAAAATGTAAACAGTGCTTGCTCACTCGTTTATTTTTTATCTTGGAAGACAGTTATTTTTCATAAGAAATATGTTATCTCTGTTAACATGTAACAGCTTTATTATTGTTCCTTTTACATAAATTAATAAGTATTTTTCTGTGTCCTTGTTATAATTTTTAATAGGCTAACTGTGGAGGGGTAAACTGCGTGCAAACAGCAGCTCTTTGGAGCCTTCCCTGGCTTTCAGTTCCGTTCAGTCGCGCGGTCGTGTCCGACTCTCTGCGACCCCGAAGGTCCCTGACTTTAGAGAGCGTCAAAGGGCTGAAGGGCTTGAGAGCCGCCAGTTCACTCACATCTATAATTTCAAGGGGTGTCGGGGGGCGGCTGTCTGTGTTGTTAAAGACAGTGTTGCCTCCCAGCTCGTATGTGTGCCTGCAGGTCAGCCCGGGCTCTGCCACTGCCTCCACACTGCTTGGTCGGCTTTCCAAACTGGGAGACCCCCGAACGACCGTACAGGGTCCCAGCCTCTCTTGGTCCCCCTCCCCCCTCCTCCCTGCCCCCTCTCTGTTCTGCCCTTTATGAAGATGAGGCGACAGCATCACAGGATGACGGGGAAAATCTCCCAATGCCAAACTAGACTAAGAGTGTGATTACCCTTTTAACACCCTCCTGTCAGCGTGTGGCCCACACGGGCCTGTGTGTTCACCGGGTGCGTGCACAATTCTGCAGCCTGCTTCCCCCACTTAACATTCTCTCCCAGCCTCTCCCGTTGCAGCGCCACCGGCCGCCTCTGCGTCTTTGGAGGGCCGTCAATTTCCGCGGGTTCGGTGATGCTCTATCGAGTTGATTAACTGTAATTTACTTAGCTGTCCTCGGACACTTAGGTGGTTGCTAATTTTTGCTATTATAGCTAATGCTGAAGTGGTTATCTTCATGCATGGAACCTTTTCTGTCAGATTATTTCTTTCGGATTGATTCCCATAAATGGGACTGCTGGGTCAAAGGGTTGTACATTTCCATGGGTCCAGATACATCTCCTGTCAGATTGCTTTCCAAAAGGATTATACCAATTTGCGCTGCCACTGCAAAGCCTGCGTAATAACCAACTATTTTGCTTAACTATCATGCCTAAAATTTTCCTTTGGAGCCCCGAGGGGGCAAAGGCCCTTATCTAAGTGAATGTGATCTATAATTATTTAGACTAACACAAAAATTGCTTTCAGAACATTTTTAACCTGCTGAGTCTAGGATTCTGATTCGCATACATGTTAGCATTAAAAGTTTCCCAAGTAGCAATTTTTCTCTCCCTGCTCGCAGTGTATTTACACAAGCCCCGGCAACCAGAGGGAAAACTCAAGAGCTTTTATAAGCAGAAGTGGTCTCTTTTCTGAACTAGTTGAAGTGTTATTTTGAAAGGCACAAAAACACAAATTAAAACTCATTTTCATTGTCACCTTCGGGTGGAAAAGTTGTTTGTTTTCGGCCCCCATCTCTCTCCCTGGTCTTTGGCTCTCATTTCTAGTGTGTTCTGAAATGTCCTGATGCTCCGGGCCGGGCGGAGGGGGCCGGGTGGGACGCGCGGGGTAGCTCTTCGGCTCTGGCAGGGGCTGTGGCAGAGAGAGGAAGGCGATGTCTGCTCGGGGGCTCGCAGGAGCCACTCAGCACAGGTGGGGAAGAACCTTCCAGCACTCGGAGCCGGTCGCCACGGGAGCGGCTTCCTCTGGGGGCGCTGAGGATGGGAGGGTTCGGGGCAGGCTGGGGCTCGCAGTGCTGGTGGGCAGGGAGGCCGCTGCAGGCTGGGCCGGCGGCTTCGAGGCCCCTTTCTTGGACGTCGGGCGCACAGCCCCTGGTTTGGTCCCGATCTGCGGCGCCCCTGGCCCCCGAGCCGGTTCCGAACAAAGCCGAGTGGCCTCCCGGGACTCGTTGGGGCTTCCGTGTTCTCATCTGTGAAATAATTACCTCACCGGGTTGTAAGGATCAGATGAGGTTAGACGTGTGAAACCACTTTGTAAACTCTAAACCCTTACAAATGGAAGGTATTATCTAGAACTCCAAGCCCGGGTTTATTCTGTAATTGCCTCCTAAGCCGCGTTCCTAAGCATGGGAGGCTTGCAATCCAATTGCCTCCGGTTGCCTTGATTCGCTGAACAAATAATCCGGCGTGAGCCCACCGACGCCAGCAGGCTGCTCCGGGCACCTGGGCCGCCCGGGACGTGCTTGCCTATTTTCCGGCTCAGCAGCGTGACGTCGGCCGCTCGGGGGCGGCGCGGCCCGAGCCAGGCCTTCTGGACACGCTGCTGCTCGGCCTCGTCTGGGGCTCTGTCAGAGGTGTGAGCAGCGAGGGCCCCGGAGGGGCCTGGGTGTCAGAGTCCATGAGTGGCCCCTCCGGGTCTGTATCAGGAGACCTGCTTCCCCCGTTGCATTCTTCCGCGGGGCCTCTGTCCAGCCATCGAGTGAACGCTGGCTCTCTACAGGCTCAGAGGTGGCCAGACACCCTTGCTGTCAAGAAGACTCTTGGGGGACAGGTGTCAAAACTGACTGACGGTGTGACGGGCCCAGGGCCCCACTGGTGCTGGGGAGCGGGGTGGCTCTGTTGGGGTCGGGCAGAGGACCAGCCAGGCTTCAGGGGACGACACGCTTGAGCCGGGTCTCAGAGGATGGATGACAAGGGTGTGCTGGGTGCTGGGCTGGGCTGGGGGAGCGGGGAGGACAGGTCTGGGCAGTGTTGGGGCCTAGCGAAAGTAACTGGGGGGCGGGGGTCTCTTGTGAGCTTTAGGCCTGGTCAGTGGCAAGAGGCTGGCTGGGTCTGCCCCACACTGGGCTTTTGCATCTTAATGACCCCCAGCTGGGTCATAGGACAATCAGCTAAGCTCAGGTCCCACTGCAGTGGGGGTGGGGGGTGTCCACCCCACCCCTGTGCGTTCTGTGTGGCTTTGGGTACGTTATATAGCTCTTGGGACCCCAGCTTCTCCATCAGTAAAGCAGGATAGCATCCATCTCAGTCGTCTGACGATAAAACAAGAAAACTCATGGAAAACTCTTTGAGAGCATACAGCAGGCGCTCCCTAATGTCGGCTGGCACCATTGTTAGTCCTATCTTTATACCCATTTTACAGATGAGAAAACTGAGCAGAGAGGGGCGCTGAAAGATGTGTAGCTCCTCAGCACAGGGCTGGTATTTGAGCTCCCTTCTTTCTGCTTCTGCGTTCTGGGGTTGTTCCCTGTCCACTTCTTGCTTGGGAACTCCAGAAAGTAGTTGTGTGGGTGTGGGTGTATGGGTTTGTGGGGGGGTTGGTGGTGGGGGGCAGAGTGGGGTAGGGGGCAAGGCCCTTAATCTTTGTGAGTCCTTTATTTGTTTGGTTTTGTTTTGTTCTTGGGCCACACCCTGAGGCATGTGGAAGTTCCCCAACCAGGGATCAAACCTGTGCCCCCTACATTGGCAGCAAGAGTCTTAGCCACTGGACCACCAAGGAAGTCCTCTTTGTGAGCCTTAACTAGTTCCTCTGTGAAATGAGAAGACTCTTCAGAGTACATCATGAGAAACACTGGGCTGGAAGAAGCACAAGCTGGAATCAAGATTGCTGGGAGAATATCAAATAACCTCAGATATGCAGATGACACCACCCTTATGGCAGAAAGTGAAGAGGAACTAAAAAACCTCTTGATGAAAGTGAAAGAGGAGAGTGAAAAGCTCAACATTCAGAAAATGAAGATCATGGCATCTGGTCCCATCACTTCATGGCAAATAGATGGGGAAATAGTGGAAACTGTGTCAGACTTTATTTTTCGGGGCTCCAAAATCACTGCAGATGGTGATTGCAGCCATGAAATTAAAAGACACTTACTCCTTGGAGGAAAAGTTATGACCAACCTAGATAGCGTATTCAAAAGCAGAGACATTACTTTGCCAACAAAGGTCCTTCTAGTCAAGGCTATGGTTTTTCCAGTAGTCATGTATGGATGTGAGAGTTGGACTGTGAAAAAAGCTGAGCAAAAATTGATGCTTTTGAACTGTGGTGTTGGAGAAGACTCTTGAGAGTCCCTTGGACTGCAAGGAGATCCAACCAGTCCATTCTGAAGGAGATTAGTCCTGGGTGTTCTTTGGAAGGACTGATGCTAAAGCTGAAACTCCAGTTCTTTGGCCACCTCATGCAAAGAGTTGACTCATTAGAAAAGACTCTGATGCTAGGAGGGATTGGGGGCAGGAGAAGAAGGGGACGACAGAGGATGAGATGGCTGGATGGCATCACTGACTCAATGGACGTGAGTTTGGGTGAACTCTGGGAGTTGGTGATGGACAGGGAGGCCTGGCATGCTGCAATTCATGGGGTCGCAAAGAGTCAGACATGACTGAGTGACTGAACTGAACTGATGTAAATTCCATAATGGCAGGGAATTTATTTTCTTCCTTTGTTGTATCTCCCCTTTGGGAAGAGGGCTGAACACATAGTAGGTGCTTTAAAAACACCTGGGAATGAAAATAACACCTACTCAGTCCCACACCCTGGTGGGCCCCTTGGATCTTGGGGGCACGGAGACTTTCGGGGGTGGTCTTGTCCGCACACCTTGATGCCCTCTGCACCTCTGATCTGTGCAGGGAGCGCCCCAGTGGAGGCGGCCGGGCTGGGGAAGGGGCTTCGAAGACCAGAGCAGAGCTGGAAACTGAGTCAGAGTGAGGCTTGCTCTCCATCCGTCGGGAGGTTTGCGTTTCCACTCTCAGGTAACGCACCCAGGCCGATGCTCGCAGCCTGTGCATTTGTTTATTTGTTATTTATTTATAAATCGTAAATCCAGAAAAGATTTGAGGAGGCTTACAATAAAAGGCACATGGTGAAGCTGTTAAGATAGAACAGACCGTGAAGAGCCGCCCTGGAAGGAGGAGGAGGCTCATAAATCAAGCTCAGGGCCCAGCGCCGCCGCGGGGCTGGCTGGCCTCTGCAAGTGCTCGTGGCTGCCGGGCGGGGGCGCAGGCTGCCCAGGCTTGCTGCCTGAGCCTGTCGCCACAGCGAGCGGCCCCGCCTGGGGAGGTGGGCCGGGCGCTGGCAGTGCCAGGGCAGGCGATTTCCCCCAGGGCCTTGGCCACCCCGTGGTGAGATTGGAGGGTCAGAGCGGAGGCCCCGGGCAGTCTTGTGGGGTCAGTTTGAGGAGCTGCCATGCTCTCCCGGGGCCCCTGGGCCGACCGCCTGGGCTGCCCCTTGCTTTTCTGCACCTCAGTTACCCTCCTCCCAAGTGGTGCCAAGACTCAGCGGGCTGTTGTAAGGCCTTCGTGCGTGGCCTGAGACCTGGCCCTTGGCAAGCACAGTTGTCGCGAATCTGACCTGTGTGGGCTGTGATTCCTGGGGCTAAGTGTGGCCCTGGGCAGGTCCTCACCCATGTTCAGAGGAGGCCCCGCTGGAGGGGGTGGCAGGACGGGGTGCCCCCCCAGTGCCCCCGGCTCCGTCTGTACTGACGCTGTGGACACCGAGCCCGCCTGTTCATTATTGCTTATAAACACTTAAGGAGTTCGAAGCGAAGAGAACATACTTTTTAATTATTTCCCTGCTTGTCTCCAGCAATGCTGTTGTCAAGGAAACCAAAACCTTTGAAAAGCTTTTCAGCTTCCCTGTTGGAAGAGGATACTCATGTAGGGCTCATGTTGTCTGTGGAAATGGACCCGTCATTCTGTAACAAAATCTGTTTCTCTTAAAAGGGCTTGCTGCTTTTGCGTCTCACAAATAGAATCTTTTTGACCCTTTCACAGAAGATGGAAGGTTTTATACTGCTATTTTCTCTTTTAAAAGAGTTGCCCTCATTCTTGACTCCCAAGTCTTTCATTCATTGAGCATCTGTTGCAAGACCTGGGTGCTGGGGGTGAGCGTGGATACAGGGCTGAATTCAGCATCTCACCCTTCCTTGAAAGACGCTCGGTCTCTTTGGGAAGAAGAAGCAGGTGGACATGTACTTCCATCCCATCAGAACTGCTCCGGTGGGTGGAGGAGTAGGTGCCCCCGGGGCACACAGGATAGCCCTGGAGGGGGTGCCGTTTCTGTGAGAGTCACATGGGGTCTTAGAGGATGCACAGAAGTCGTTCCGCAGCAAAGAGGTGGAAGTGCATTGGGGAAGAGGAAATAGACTGCGTGAAGGCGGGAAAGCGTGGAGGAACGTGCAGACTGCAGGGCTGTCCGCAGGGCTGGTGTATTGGACCCAGAGAGCTGGCGAGCGAGGCTCTCTAGAAGACCTGGGAGGCAGGAAGTCAGGAGTGTGGCGTGTGAAGAGGCTGTAAAGGCAGGTTCTTGCAAGCCTCTCCGTTTCTGCGGATCAGAGCCCTTTCTCCTAGGTGCGAGGGGCACGTCTCTCTCTGCATCCCAGTTCCAGAGCACAGCGGCCGTGCTAACACGTTCTGAGTGTAATAATTCACTTTTGTTGCAGGAGCCCAGCTTTCGCTGTAATGTTTCAGCCAGCCTTCCAGTGAAACTTTATGATAGTTAAACCCTATCAAGGG
Source organism: Kobus ellipsiprymnus (assembly GCA_006410655.1). NCBI lineage: Eukaryota > Metazoa > Chordata > Mammalia > Artiodactyla > Bovidae > Kobus > Kobus ellipsiprymnus. The sequence goes on along the minus strand of SJYR01000268.1, from coordinate 158,980 downwards.
CATTGGTTTTATATGAAAAAGATAAATCACTGTTAGAAAAGCAGGAGTCTTACTTTAAAACAGCCCTTGTTGTTGTTCTTTTAAAACTTAAAAAAAAAATAATTTTAGACTTATAGAAGAGTCGTGCATGTAATTCAGAGTGTTCCGAGGTTCTCGTCTGCAAGCTTCCCCGGCATCTTATACAACCCTGATGTGTTTGCCAAAACCAACATGTTAACATCAGTGTAAGTCTGTTCGCTAAACTGTAGACTTTGTTCAGATTTCACCAGTTTTCCCCTTAATGTCCTTCTCTATTTTAGGATCCAACCCAGGATAGCAGGTTGCATTTAGAGCTCTTGTAATTTTTACTTGTTAATTATTGTTTTTTTTTTTTTTTTTGCGGGTCACGGGGGGAACAGGGAGTAGACTGAATCTTGTCCTGGCCACTTATTCTGAGCTCCTTGTACTGAGGACCGCCCCTGACCTCCAGGCCTGGCTGGCGGCCCATATCAGGGCCCTACAGCCAGCCTCTGGCTGGACACGTTTTGGTTTTCAAGACCTGTCTTCTCATGCAGCCACGAGCAGGACCAGCGGGTTTGCCTGCTAATGAGGCTCCGCAAACGCGCTCGCTTTATCAGGCGCCACTGGGGCTGCGTCCTAATGGTTGCAGGTTAGTGATAACAGGTCTCCCGGGCCTTTGCTTTTCTCTTCCCTTTTTTCCCTTCTGGATTTAACCCAGCCAGACCTCTGGGCGGATGTTGACGTTACTGAGAGTTTGGAGTCAGACCTCTCACCACATTCACGTTCCAGCACAGCTTTCCTGGGGTTTATCAGATAATTGAGTGTGTCTTGAGGCAGCAACTGGGAGTTGAAATGGATTGCATTTAACAAGTGGAACCAGGAGGCTCTTTGCATGCAGATAGAAGTGCACCTGTGGGTGGTTTGGCCTGACGGAAGTCCCTGCGTCTCCTCTTCCCGCCCCTCCCTGCCCATCCTTTCTTTCTCATCTCTTTCTGTACTTCTCCCCTGCCTTCCTCCACGTCCCGTCCCGTCCTCGCCTGCCCTCTTCCTAGCTCTTTCTCCTCTCTACCCCCGGCTTCCTCCTGCCTCTCCCCACTCCAGTTTCCTCCTCTCTGTGACAGGCCAGCGAAGTTGTTGCCACGGAAACAGGAGCCCCAGCAGAGGCTCTGCTCTGCAGTCCGGATGCTTCTAACGACGATGACGCAGATAATGTTGAGTTCTAGAATCAGCTGAGCCCCCAGCCTGTGGCCTCCGGAGCCCCTTCATTTTCCAAAGGCCAAGCTAGTGCCACGGGTCGTACATCTGTTCAGTAGCTGGTCATTTTTGATACGGCAATTTCCAAATTTGAGTAATCCACTTTCCCATGGCTCCAGAAGACTACTTGCAACCCGTGTGAAAAATCTTTGGCTGAATTTACTTAATGGGGGGGAGGAAATCACAGGGGAAAGAGAGGCAGTCGGGGGGGTGGCAGGTTCCCAGGGTGACTTTTACGTTCCCCATGGGAAGCGGGTGTGCCACACCAGTTGCATTCCTGGCGTGGATGGCTGACTGCTCTTCCAGGAGGTTGAGAGAAAGAGAAATACAGTTGGGGCCTTAAAAAAAAAAGTCTGATACTCAGTTTCACTTGACAAACGTTCATCGAGGACTGGCCAATTCCAGGACAGGTGCTGCTCCCCTGGAGAAGCCCGCGCTTGAGCAGCAGAGTGTGTATGTGTGTGTGTGCATGTGCGCACGTGTCTACACACACACACACTTTACTGCAGGGTCACATGCCTGGCATTTGTCATAGCAGTCGAGTGGGTCTGGCTACTGTCACTTCTGTGGAGTGGCGTGTGTGTGTGTGCGCTCATGAACACACACACGTCTCACTGCAGGGTCACATGCCTGGCATTTATCATAGCAGTCCAGTGGGTCTGGCTACTGTCACATCTGTGGAGTGGTGTGTGTGTGTGTGCACGCTCGTGCACACACACACACGCCTCACTGCAGAGTCACATGCCTGGCATTTGTCTTAGAGTCCAGTGGGTCCAGCTCTTGGCAGTTCCGTGGGCTGGCCGCACGCCCACACAGTAGGTGGACTTCGTGGCCCCCCCGCCCAAAGGACTTCGTGGAGCTGGTGTTCATAGTGATGGCACTGTCGCTCCTTTCTGTTTGTTCAGGGTTTGACTTAGGCCCAGCTTGTTGGCATTAGCTCGGACTTGGAGTTTTGCCATCCAGCCAATACCAGCTAATAGCCCAGCAGGGGAGACTTAGTTCGTGGATTACATTTAAGTTAGTACTTATTCCCAAAGGTAACTTTGCTTAATAAAAACCTTAAGCCTTTATTACTGTGCTTATAGGTATCTTAGCTCCGGGGTGTAAAAATAAGACTTATAAAATCCAAACATTATTTGTGGAAATGCAAAATCATTTTCATTAATAGAGGGTGTGATAAAAAGCAAAAGGCGCTTCCCGTTGGTGCCTAAATGGTCTTGCTGCACTTGGGTCTTTTTATTTTCATAGTCATTGCGAGCTTATTTAAATATCGTCCTTTCAGCAGTGAATTTTAAAGGAAGGGAAGCTTTGGTGTGTGAATAACTTTACAGCAGCCCACAGTACTTGCAGCCAGTTGCTATGACTTAAGTTGATAATGTACCCCACACAGCAGTCGCTAATGGATGATAATCTGGAGTGTTTTTGTTATTGTTGTTTTTATTTTAGAAGAAAGGTTTGAAATTAGCATAGTAAATCTCTGTGGGATCTTTGCAAATAAAAGAATATTCGCGTTAAAAACAACTTTCAGGAAAGATGTATGGTGATGAATAAAACATCAGTGAGTGAAAATAAGCGTGTTTAATTATTCAAGTAGAAGTAGTAATTTAAACTAATTATTGCTTGCGGATTTCATAATTCAGTTTTTGTCTTGCAGTGATATTTCCTCTGGGCCTCCGGGGCGCGTCGGCGGCTGCTCCCGTTCCCGGGGCGGGGGTGTCCCCCTCCCTCCTGTGTGTAGCCCCTGCTCCTCCGAGTATCTGCGTGGCTTCCTTGGTGGCCTTGGGGGGGTAGTTAAACAGTAGCCCCCCTTGTGCTGCTTAACTAAACACCCCTTGCTTATTACTTTTTCCCGTTGCTTCAGGAGTCTCAGCCCAGTCCTGCCCATGAGCCCTAAGTGTCATGGGGGCAAGACCCCTCTCCTTCCTGCAGTGTCTTCGCTTTCTCTGCACCCTCCCCATAGCCCAGGCCACGTCCCCATGCCCCCCAGTTCCCCACGGGGTAGGTCCTTGCCCTCCTGGGCTGTCCCAAGTTCCCTCTGCTGAAGGCCTTCCCTTACCCCCTGCCGGAATTGATCGTTCCCTCCTCCTCGTCGCTTTGGACCAGTAGGCTCTTGTGGCCCATTAAAAACAAACAAACAGCTGCGGGGACTTCCCTGGCAGTCCAGTGGTCAAGACTCCACACTTGCACCGCGGGGGGGCGAGGGTTCCATCCCTGGTCGGGGAAGGGAGAGCCCGCATGCTGTGCCAAAAACAATATTTTGTTGTTGTTGTTAGTTTACAAGTTTTTTGTTTTTCTAGCTTTTCATTTTGTTTCTGACTCTAAACAGGTTCGTAGAGAGGAGTTGGAGGGTACGGGAGAGGACAAGGAGGAGGGGGACAGAGACTCACTCGTAACTCACGCCCCGGGCTCTCTTCTCCGTCTTGAGATGCCCTCTGCCCTCTCAGCTCAGCGCATCCTCCGTATTCAGGCACCTGCCATTTCCCCCTGGAATTTGGGGTGTCGTCTTAGTACAGACCCCTGGGAGGAGGTCCAGCCCACTCCCCTTGGCGCAGCTTCCTGGGGTCTGACTCATTAGTCAGCCCTGGGGAAAGCGTAGTTGACTGTTGGATGGGACTTGTGCTCGAGCGTGTGAGGCCTTTAAAACCCGCTGATTCCCGGGAGTTCCCTGGTGGTCCAGTGGGAAAGATTCAACGCTGCCACTGCAGGGGGCCGGGGTTCAGTCCCCGGTCAGGGAGTTAGACCCCACATGGCGTGACTAGGAGGCGGCATCGCCGCAACTAAAGAACCCGCGTGCTGAGACTGAGACCCGGCACAGCCAAATGAAGGGAGCGGAGTGACAGCCGAGCGCTTCCTGCTGCTGCGGTGCACGCCTGCAGAGGCACGGGCCTAGGAGCCTCCGCCTGGCACACGCATGCCGCCCCGAGCAGGGCTCGACGATTCCGGAGGTTTAGTATTCTGCCCCCCAGAAAGTAAAGGGAGGAAAGCTTTCTCTCTGTAACTTCTTCTTCCCAAGTGCCCTCTGTCAAAAGGTAGTGACATCCACTCTCCTGACAGGTGACAGGCATTATTACCTTGGTATAATCACCCACCATTCCATCTAACGCTGAAAAGCTTTCCACCCATCACGCCAGGAAGGACAGCTTTTACTTAAGACACTCCCCCGCCCCTCACCTTTTCTTTGTTATTACTTTTTTCCTAAGAAAACAGCGCTGTGATCCTATAGGCATGCTCTGGGTGAGCGAGTGACCCATTTCTCTGTGCAGTTATCCCTGTGGACGGGGAAAAGACAGGTGAGCCGTGGGGGCGGAGCGTGGTGAGCTGATTGTGGGGGAACAGGGGCCCACGTGCAGGTCAGTGTGTACCAGCTGGGACCCTGAGCACATCAGGCCAGCTCTGGCTCTGGTTTCTCGTTGGGAAAACAGGAGGCTTCAACGGCTCTTCAAGGCCTTTTTTAAGGTGAGTGGTGGTGTGATCTGCAGACTAACTTCGGCTAGATGAGATAATGAGAGGATTACAGGTGTCACCCCAGCTCTTGCGGGTAGAGTTGCTGAAATGCGCTTTCCCGATTCCGAGTAGGTTTTCTCTCCACGTGACCTCCCGAGGAAGTCACTGAGCAAGCAGGGAAGTTGCTGACACCTTGTGACCCTCCCCCCCCCACCACGTGCAATCAAATGCCGGGGGACTGGACCCGAGGCAGCAGCGTGGAGCGGGCCCTTCGCTCTCCGGGGAGCTGACGGCCGAGTGTCACCACATTTGTGACCTGTCTCGCGGAGCTCAGGGCCTCCGCAGCACAAGGGCCCGAAAGATGGTTGTTGGAGTGAATGAAAATGTCTCCTGTGGACTGGAGCTTATCTCCCTTGTTTGAGTGTAAGCCTTCTCAGGATGAAGAAACCATTTTCACTCATTTCATTAAAAAACCTTATGGCCAACCCAATACATGAGTTTGGTGTAACATTAAAAAGAAATGGGTGAACTGTTTTTTTATTTGTATTTTTTTTTTCAGATTAAGTTGAAAAAAAAAGGCAATTAAAATAAATGAAGGGAGACAAAGGATGTTCAGAACAAAGCAGGTCTCTTCCAGTTGGCCACTGTGGTCCCAGGTGCCCTGTCCTGGGCTGGGGGAGCCACTCCTCACTATTTCTAAATCCTGGGGTGTACTCAGCCTGAGTGTAGAAGCAAACGGACTTGGGCTCAATCGAATTAGAAGGACCCGGCTGCCTTTCCAACCAGAGCACGTGTGGCCAGATACCAAGCGAGTGAGTCGGAGGGAAAGGCTTCAGAATTGCTGGGACCAGTGGGGCTCCTGGAAGAAGCCGGCCAGGCTATTCCTGAGCTGTGTTCTCTTTCTCTGGGACCTCGGGAAGGTTGTCAGCCTCTTTCCTGTGTCACTCCACCTGCACACTTTTGCACACTCAGCGCGATGGCAGTTGTGAGTGACGCCTGGAGTTGGGCACAGCTGTGGTAACTCCTGGTTCCTTGCCTGTGCTTAAAATTCAGGGCGGAGAATGAATATGCACCATTCTGCAATGATAATGTAAAATCAATGTGGAGGTGTGATTCCATTAATAGATTGCTGATTAACTCAACTTTTTAAGGAGCCCATTTGTTGCCCAGAGTGAAGCTGGCTGGAATGAAGTGGAATTAGAACGGCCAGCCTCCCCTTCTAATTGAAACGCACATAAAGTGCTTGGCCCTCAGACTTGCATCGAGATGATTGCAGCGATCAATATTCCAGTTTGCTTGGTTGACAGCTTCCAGGGAATAGAGTGGATGACGGACCTAGGGAAGCATGAAGTTAATTCCCGTTGGCCTGGTTTCTGACTCGCCTGAGAAAGTATCTTGGGGCACTGGGGGCCACGCTGGTGTGGACTTGGCGTGGACTTGACCGTGGCCTGCGTCTCGTACCACCAGAGCTCAAGAGGAGATTGACTTCCGGTGGGAGGACAAGTCCATTTGCTGAGACCCCACCCTGTTCCCTGCTCAGTGTGTGGTATCACGCACACACTCGCTCCTCCCAAACCTTGAGATGTTGATGGCACCACGGGCCCACTTGTTAGGGGAGCCTCAGGGCGTGCGCTGTGTGGACTCGGCAAGATGGTGGCAGCATTTGGGAGCGGAGTGAGTTAAGCCCAGATGACAAAGTTTTCAGAAGTCCTTGCAGGGAAAGATCGATGCCTGGGCTGAGCCTGCAGTTAACATCTTAATACTACCAGGGAGTGTGTGAGACGTTAGGCAATGATGTATGTGCAGCGCTCAGACGTTTAATTTGCATTGTGTCCTATATTCCTGAGAAGTCGCTTTCAGATTCTTATTGATGTGTTCACATTTTTTGGGGTGATTGTTCTCCTTTGTCATGAATAACCCTCCCTTCCTGTTGACTCTCAAGCCCACATACCTCTGCTGGTCCAGGAGGCAGTGAGGAAGAGCTTTTAATTCAAAGCCCTATTCATCTTCCTAAGTCAGGTGAGATGGTGTTAGAAAGTCAGCTTGGCTCAGAGCAGCCCGTGGGCAGTGGTCACGGGCGGGGGCAGATGGCTGCCTTTCAGCTCCCTGATTCCCGCTTCAGGGTGCCCTCGTTGGAAGCCAGTGCATTCCTGGGGCAGCTGCTGGTGGCTGCTTATTCCATGCAAATCAGAGAAACCTTTGAGGCCACGTGGACACTAGGAGCTCTGCTGTATTCTTCCTAGAGGCTTTGGAGGCAGCTGTCCCCTAAAGCATAAAATTACTAAGAGTGGGACCACAGTCTCACAGTTCGGTGCCCAAACAGGCCCCGATGGCCAGTGTTGCTAGACTGAGTCTGGGTGCCAGAGACTGGAGTGGGGACAGAGGTGTGGCCAACCTCTCCCCTGAGAGCTCATGGTGTCTGGCCAGTGTCCAGACAGTTCTCATAAGGTGGGCTGTAGAAGGGGCCCTTGGCTGGTGTAAACCAGGTGTTGGGAGCAACGAGGAAGAGGGCCAGTCTGGACGGGGGTGGAGGGGACACTCTGGCTGGTCCTGGGGGTTGGGAGATGATTGGGGTGGGAGAGGGGCAGGGCAGGCTGAGGACCCTGGGGTACAGAGCAGAGGTGCCCACACAGCAGGTGGTGAGGAGGGGTCTGGGGTGGGGAGCTGTGGACAGGGGAGTGACCTGTAGTGGGGGATCGGGGCTTTGTGGAGAATATGGGAGGATCTTAAGTTTTTCACATAAACACTGGGAGCCTTGGAGAGTTTGTTTACTGGTGCGCGTGGAGTTGAGGGAAGCCCCCCTGCAGAGACCCTTTCTGAGCTGCCTGTGATCCGGTAGACCATTAAGATGGAACAGATAGGGGAGGGTTGTGTCAACCTCGACCTCAGATAGCTTTACCCATTCCTTTATTGTAGACTCCCAAGATTTCAGTATAAATGTAATTAAAATTTAGGGGCTTAAAAATGCCTGCATTTACTGAAAACCCGCTTGTACATACATTGAGTTCCGATATTGCCTGGCCCTGTGTGGTGGCTGTTAGGGATGAAGAAATCCGAGGTGTGGGGAGGTCAAGATTTCTCTGGAAGATTCCACAGAGCTCCCACCCCCAGCGCTGGATCTGTTCCTTCCGGTGCACCCCCCCCCTCGCCCCCAGTCTCTGAAGCTGAAGGCAGCCGGGGTGATGAGTGTTTACGCAGCCTGCACAGGGCTCGGTGACGCAGCAGAGCCGCAGAGCTGCTGGGTGACTCATCAGACCTTTCTAGACACCGTGGTATTTTGCTGCTCCGAAGGGACGAGAGCAATTAGCCGTTAACGCTGGCAGACGACGCCGGAAGAGTACAGAACCTTCCCTGCTTGTCTCCTCTGTGCCTCGGGTGTTTTCTTTTGCTTTTTTTTTTTAAAAGCCTTGTGAATTATTGTCTTTTTAATAATGTTTGTTTTCTTCTGATTATTAAAATAATGTATGCTTATCGTAGAAAACACATAAATGCATTAAATAGGAAATAAAATGCATGGATTATTTTTCCATTACAGTCTTATTAAGAGCGTTTTGCTTGTGCGAAGGAAATTCAGAGCACTAGACTTATTTTCTTAGAGGGGCCTGTCGAGATAACTCAGATCGTTGGTTTGCAACCTGTGCTTTGGCTGGGGGTGGGTGGGGTGGGGCGGAGCTCCAAGGGCTTCGTGGAAATTTCTGGGGGCTCCTTTCAGGGAGGGTGAGCTGGGGGGGCTCCAGCACCCTCTCCCGCCGCCCCACCCCATAGCTCTGCATTATCTGTCTCATGACTGGGCTTCCTCACATGGCTGCCTTGGAGCAAATGGCTCCGTGACTTATCAGGCTGGGGGCTCAGTGATCTGGGTCCAGCCTGTCATTTCCCGAGCACGGAGTCTGAGCCCGTGGGGAGGTGTGTCTGGCCTAAGGTGACCTGGGGGCTTGGGGCTCGTCTCCATGGTTTATGACTCTGCGCTGCCTTTTAGAATATGAATCACAGACATTGGCAGGCTTAAATGTCATTGTCATAAGCTCTGTCACCACGCAGAGACCCCCCTGCCAGGAGGCAAAGCAAGGGTCCCTTTGGAAGGCAGGGGAGACCTCGGAGCAGCTGGCGCTTGAAAAGATGAAAAGTAAAAGCCCCATCATTGCCGTTAGGCCCACAAAGGAGGAGAAATTGCTCCGGGTGATCCCTGGTTGTATGAATAATGAGAAGAAATTAAGTAAAGGCCGTGTTTCCTGACACTGATGTATTAGAACACGGAGTAACTTTCTACAGGAAATTGGAACAGGGATCCCTTTAAATTGAATTTGAAGCTGTGAATAGCAAGCCTACATTGGCCCTGCGTGTCCTAATGCAAGTGAAGGAAGCCATTTGCTGGGTAAGAGTTAAGTACTTTAGGGATACAGGTTAATGTTGAGGCCAACATGGCGCAAGTTAATAAATTGCCTCTCCCGTGTATTTGTCTGTGAAGACGCCGAAGAGTAATTTGCTTCCCGCAGAGCCGCGCCAGAATTCTCCCACTTATTTTATTAGATTTTTGGCCCAATACATTTGTTCCCTCTCATTGGTTTTGTTGATAATAATTACCCACCCCCTCTTCCATCTCCCCATGGATTGCTTTAGATTTTAATTGTTTGCAAGTAGCCGAAAAAAAGTTTACCATTTTAGAAAAGAAGTGTTTCAAAATAAGAAGACTCTGGGCCAGAGCCCTTCTGGGCTTCCAGAAGGAGAGAGTTAAAGCTCTGTTTTTCTGAGGATTCTGAGGATGGCAGCCACGGAGATCAGGAAAAGGGCCACCTCCATCACACGTGGGACAACCGACCCCTGGCCTTGGGAGCTCTCTGGGAACTGCTTCTTGGAGTTGGAGATGCCACGGGCCTCCCAGGGGAGGCTGGAGGCCACACATGCGGCCTCCACCACACCGCGCCGCTGAGGCCCGGCTCCTGACCCTGCAGGCCCAGGGGAGACAGCCACTGGTAGAGGCAGCTGCTGCCCACCAAGGGCCTGCGGGGGCAGACCTCATGCCAGGGCTGCCCTGCCTAGCTCACAGCCTCATAAACTCATTCACTAACAAGGTCATTATACCTAGTGAAGTGTTATTTCCTGGGAAATAGAGAAATGTGGCCTGTGGGTACAGGAGTAGTTATGTACGGATGTGAGAGTTGGACCATAAAGAAGGCTGAGAGCTGAAGAATTGATGCTTTTGAGCTGTGGTGCTGGACAAGACTCTTGAGAGTCTCGTGGACAGCAAGGAGATCAAACCAGTCCATCCTAAAGGAAATCAATCCTGAATATTCATTGGAAGGACTGATGTTGAAGCTGAAGCTCTAATTCTTTGGCCACCTGATGCGAAGAGCCAACTCATTGGAAAAGATCCTGTTGCTGGGAAAGATTGAGGGCAGGAGGAGAAGGGGGTGACAAAGAATGAGATGGTTGGATGGACATGAGTTTGAGCAAACCCTGGGACATAGCGACGGACAAGGAAGCCTGGTGGGCTGCAGTCTGTGGGGTCACAAAGAGTTGGACAGGATGAGCGACTGAACGACAACAAGGGGAGAACCATAAAAAGACAATGTGCAGGTTGAGATTGGAAATGTGAGGGAAGGACCCAGGACTGAGGATGGTGGGAATCGATGTGGCAAAAAGGGGAACGAGAGGCTGGGTTGGGCCCCAGGTTATCCTCAGAGAAGTAGGCGTTCCAATTACAGTCAAGTCTGTCAGGCTTCTTAAATGATAGAACACTCGTAATTTTGGAGCACAAAGTTTAAGCAGCTCTTTCGATATTTTGTCTACCACGTAATATGTTTTAGCCAACTGCCCATCGCTCGCGCGCGCGCGCACACACACGTGTGCGCGCGAGTCCCTGGCAAGTCATTCGGCACACAGTGCATTTATGAAGGCCAGGTTGCTTTATGCTGGTCTTCAGCTGCAGCTTCTTGGCTCTGTGATGCTGGGTGAGCAGTTGCTTGCTGCCTCAGTTTCTCCACCTGTAAACTGAGAAGGTGGCACAGAGGGTCTCAGTTTACGACAATGTTAGTGTCCACAGTGACATCTCGTGTTTCTCTAGGCTGGAGGAAGCCCCTCAGTGGTGCTATTTACTAAGGAGTTCGGGCCAAACAACTTAGTGTGTGTATCCTAGCAGCCTGGCACCTGTCGGGCACGCACAAGTTCTCCAGCTTGTCAGAGGCAGGTTAGAGGCACTGCCATCCTCATTTCCTGTCCCACAGACAAGGCTGTGGTCCTAGTGCAGAGGCAGGTTAGAGGTCCTTAACCTTGTTAGAGGCACTGCCATCCTCATTTCCTGTCCTACATCGAACTTCACGTACGTGCTCAGTTGCTAACCTGCGTCGGACTCTTCGCAACCTCGTGGCCCGCCAGGCTCCTCTGTCCATGGGATTTTCCAGGCAAGAATACTGGAGTGGGTTGCCATTTTCTTTTCCAAATCTTCATGTGATACTTGCTTTTCGTCACAGAACCCCTGAAAACGCATTTTTACCTAGATATGACATCATGGAATACAGAAAATGCAGAATGAACTAACGTTGAAATGGGTATCTGTCTCAGCTTGCAGTCTGCATGGTGTCAACAGATAGTACTGTGTTTCCTTTAGAAAGTTAAAATCTCTCTTGACACCACTGTGAGGTGCCCAGAGGTGCCTTGGTGCAGAGTTTGGGAACTGTACTGGTACTTAACTCTGGTGGTTTCGTGAAGGTTAAATGAGATGTTTGATACAAATGCTCAAGGCCGTTCCCTGTCCTCAGTGCTTAGTAACCACTGGGCTCCCTGCTTGGACACATGTAGAAATGCCTCTGTCTCTATAGTGGTGAAGCCACTGGTCTTGAGGATGCCTAGGGAGAGGGAATGGCAGTGGAAGAACACAGCATTTCTAAGTATGCATGTGTGTTAAAGATAAATACAGATGTTTGATCATTTCCCCAATATCTCTACAAGTCTATATATTCAAGATGGCCTCTAACCTTTTTGTTTTGTTTCTAATCTTCTCCCTGGGAAAATGAGGGAGGTCCCGCTGGTTTGCCTTAGATCTGGAATGTTAGCAGCAGGGAGAGTGGCTTGAGTTGAAGCTGGCGATTCAGGCAGGGACCAGATTATGAGGGGCCTCCAAGGACCTGATGGGGCCTTAGGATTTTATTCGTAATGAAGTTGAAAGGTTTTAAGTTGAAAAAAAAAAAATTGAATTCATTTTCAGTTCAGTTGCTCACTCGTGTCCGATTCTTTGTGACCCCATGAACCGCAGGATGCAATTTACATGTCATGAAGCACACCCATTTTAAGTGTGCTGTTGGGTGAGTTTTGACAAGTTTGTGCCTCCAGTCAGTCACTCTCCCCCACCATCAAGATACAGAAAGCCTCCACCGCCCAGAAAGTTCCCAGTGTCCTTTATCAGTCCACCTTTTCCTTCCAACCCTGGCCGCAGGCAACCACTGATCTGCTTTGTCCTTATGGATTAGTTTCACCTGTTCTAGAATTTCTCGTAAATGGAATCATGCAGCATGTAACCTCTGTGTCTGGCTTCTCTCGGAGTCGTGTTTTTGAAGTTCATCCACGTTGCTATGTGTTGCCAGTAGCACCTCCCTTTTTATTGCTGAGTAGTATTCCAAGACATGAATATGCACAGTGTCTTTGTCTTGTTCTTCTGTGGAGGGACATTTGGTTTGTTTCCAGCCTGGAGCTGTTAAGAGATAGTACTTTTATGAACTTTTGTGTGCGGCGATTTGTTCTCATGTCTCTGAAGTAAATACTAGGGGTGGAGCCCTTGGGTTGTATGGTCATTGTGTGTCCAGCTGTGTAGGAAAACCGACTGTGTTGAGCAGGGGTGTGACCGGGTACCTGTGGGCATCTCTCTGCCCGACCCGTGCCCACACCAGCTGAGCCAGGAGCGCCTTAGCAGGACACTTAGCACCCTGGGGGCTTCAAGGTCCTCAGTCTCCCGTCACCCAGCGAGTTGGGGAGGCAGAGGACCTCAGGCCTGCGGAGATGGAACCAGATTTGGAGCCAGGCTCTTTCCTACCCACCTGGATGAGCGGCTCCGGTGCTGCGGCTCCTGCAGGCCCGAGCCCCGGCCCTGCCCCCTCCCCAGGCGGCGGCGAGCATCTCCCTCCCGCCGCGGGGAGCGCTGTGCAGTCCCTCGGCTCGCCGGCAGGGGCGCTAGAGACCGAGCCTCGCGCCGGCCGCCCTGCCGGGCCAGGCGGGAGCGCGAGCCTTACCTTGAGGCTGCCGCGTCTGTCTGGGCGGCAGACAGCGAGCCGCCGTCGCTTTTCCCACCCGACATCGCCCTGGGCCGCCGCAGGAGTGACCCTGAGCTGCTCCTGGCCCCTGCTGGGCACCGTCCGTCATCCCTGGCACGGTGACCTTCTCCCACACTGGGCCCGGACACTTAAACTCGGCGCGTGTTACTTTTCGGTCGGCACGAAGGTCATTACTGACCTCCTCACTGCCCGTGAGTCTGTGCATCACGCACACGTGACAGCTGTGCATTCACTTTCCCACTTCGCTGCATCTATTAAAAAGGACAGCTTTGAGCAACGGTGCTGTCGTCTGAGCCACCAGCGTAAAGGGCAGGCGTGTGCCGAGGCGGGGTGTGGGGGGGCGGTCCTGGACAGCCCTGGGGTCGCCGCATTGCCCGGGACTGGTCCCCACGCCCACAGCTCCGGTGAATGCCATCCCCTAGCCCCTGTTCCTCACGTGGGACGTTGGCCCCGAAAGGCTGAGCTCCAGGACAGCTGTGTTCCCCTCTCCACGCGGGCGCCCTCTCTGACCCCCGGGGCCTCGCCTCTCGCCTGCCTCTCCCCTCCTCTGCCCTGTAATGTGATCGCCTTCTCAGGGAGCCTTCAAATGAAACAGTTTTTAGAATTGTCGAAAGCTCTGTTGGAAAACAGAAAAGGCTATTTCATGGGAAGATGATGACCTTATTAACTATAATTAGGCAATTCACAGAGGTTTCCAATATAGTCCAGCATCTTGCCTTGTTGAAATGGGGGGGAGAATTCTATGGTAATGTCTTGGGGCTGTAATAGTCTTTAACACATTAACAGTTTTAATTTCTTTGAGAAGGTTTGGCAGCCTGGTGTTTTCATTTAGCAAACCGAGGTGGAGTTTTACAGTCATCCATATGAATATAATAATTATAATTGTAAGCACGTCATTTCAGACCTGACATCCAGAGGTTTTTTTTTTTTTTTTTTTAAATAGCTGGAGGAGATCTCAGGTAAAGAGGTGGAGACCCTCGTTTAATTTGGCATGCCAAGGCAAACCGGGTCACGTCTGCGGATGAGGCCTTGTGTCTGGAGCCAGGGAGGTCAACGCTCAGAAATTCTTCCTGTACCCAGTTCTCAGGGAACGTGCACGTCTGAAGTTAGGGGGAAACTTTCTTTGATGAAGAATTTCAAGTACACAAGCCTTCGCCCTGAACTTTCTCCTGGGCTCTTCATATCAGATGGGCCTGTGCCCTGAGGTTCCGTGAGGATGTCCTTGGGCAGGGGGACAGCACCCGCCGAGCCCCACGGGAGCCTGCCTCACCTGGCTGTGTCGTCCGAACCTCTGATGGCCCCTGGTGGCCCGGGGATGCCATCTTCTGGGCCAGCCGGCTGTTCTACCTCCACATCCCCCCTCTGCCCCCCTGCACCCACTTACGGCGTCAGGCCCTGGCCTTTCCCCTTCTTCTCACCTCCTCCTGCTGCCTTGGCCGTCACTGTCCACAGCAAATAACCTGGGCTTTGTGCTTTCCCTTCCCCTGTGCACAGAGTTTGCCGCAGTTCTGTAGGCATTATTCATGTATCATTTTGGACCCTGTTCCTAAAGCTTAGTGTCTCTCCCTGTTTTTATAGCCTTCAAAATAGTCCTCTTCTTTCATGTGGTCACACCGCAGTTCACTAGACCGTGTCCCTACTGCTGAACACTGAGGTTCGTTCCAGCAGGTTTTCCATTGTTGTTTTATAGGCACGGCTGCAACGATCATCTTTATGTACATAATATTTAGCTTCTGTGTAGTTATTTTCTTAGGCTTGATTCCTAGGGCTGGAATTACTAGCCAAGACTCAGATCAACTTAAAGAAAAACATAAACATTTCCCTATGACGGTGTGTGTGTGTGCGTGTTAGTCACTCAGTCGTGTCCGACTCTTTGCAACCCCACGAACTACAGCCCACCAGGCTGCTCTGTCGATGGGATTCTCCAGGCAAATGTACTGAAGTGGGTTGCCATTCTCTTCTCCAGGGGATCTTCCTGACCCAGGGACTGAACCCGGATCTCCTACATTGCAAGCAGATTCTGTACTATCTGAGCCAAATTTGGAAAATAGGAAAAGGGAAGAAAAGGAAAATAAAGATGACCGGCTATCCCCTTATGTGGAGTTCGCACCATGTCAACTAAGAGTGCCCTGGACTGCAAGTCACAGGAAGCCCCCTGGTGAAGATGTGTGACTCAGGGGACAGGACGTTTTAGGGGGGATCCCCGGCTGGTTCCCTGGAGATGCCCCCTGTTCTCTTCTGCCCTTGGTCCTCGATGGCCTGGCCTCCATCCACACCCCAGTCCCTCGTCCTCTGCTCAGTTTTCCCACGTGGCAGCTTCCTTCAGGCCTGGCTGCAGCCTTGCCCGCCGCTTCCACTGGGGGAGTCTTTGATTTCCGCCTGCTTCTGTTCCTCAGACAGACTGTCTCCTGTGTTTGGGCTGTTATTATAATGAGATATTTGCCGCTTTTTCCTGCACATCTCGCCTTTGCAGCTGCCTGGGTGTTGGTGGCATACCTTTTGGCCACAGCTGAAATCTTCACAGCGTCCAGGCGGAGGAGGGGGTGTAGTGTGCCTCAGGCCTGGGAAGGGGCTCGGCTTCCTGTTTGGCAGGCTGGTCTTGCATCCTGTGTCTCGAGGCCTGCCGGGCCCCTTGGGGGAGCAGGTCTCCTCTGCTCTCTGCTTGGCTCCTGAGCACCAGGGGCAGGCCGCACGCCTCCTGGGGCCTGTCGGTTCCTCCGGTTGATCTGGCAAAGGGGACTCTGTCAAGCACCCACTCTGTGCAGTGGGTGATAGAGAGCACAGGCCTTGCCTCAGGGAGCTCCTGGGAGAGGGGAGGAATCGGGCAGAGAGGCCATCACCCGGTTATCACCGGGTAAGCCAGGCCAAATGTAGAAATGAGCAGTTTGTGACCCGCTCCACCCTCCAGAAAATTAAAGATAATAAAAGATCCCCATGGACTGTCCCCCCCCCCCCAACCCCAACCAGGTTTAACTGTTACTGACATTTTGCCATGTTTGTGTTGGGTCCCTCTTTTTATTTTGTAAAGAGTGAATTATTTCTGAGGGCTTCCCTGTGGCTCAGCGATAAAGAATCCGCCTGCCAATGCAAGAGGCACAGGTTCGATCCCTGGGTCGGGAAGATCCCCTGGAGAAGGAAGTGGCACCCCACTGCAGTACTCTTGCCTGGGAAATCCCATGGACAGAGGAGCCTGGCAGGCTACAGCAAAGAGTCAGACACAACTGAGTGTCTGACCGCAATGCGGGAGACCTGGGTTCGATCCCTGGGTCGGGAAGATCCCCTGGAGAAGGAAGTGGCAACCCACTGCAGTACTCTTGCCTGGAAAATCCCATGGACAGAGGAACCTGGCAGGCTACAGCAAAGAGTCAGACACAACTGAGTGTCTGACCGCAATGCGGGAGACCTGGGTTCGATCCCTGGGTCGGGAAGATCCCATGGAGAAGGAAATAGCAACCCACTCCAGTACTCTTGCCAGCAACAACAAATATTACTGACTTAGCCAAAGCCCTGCCTCCCTCTCATGAGGTTGGTGGGTTTGCTTTTGAACCTTACTACATGTGCTTGTCCATAAGCAGTATGGAATATCGGCTTTGTGCTTTAAAGATTTAGAGAACTATGACCACACTCTTGATCCTTTTGTGATTTGTGAAGCATTAAACATGATGTTTTTGCAGTTT
Organism: Kobus ellipsiprymnus; assembly: GCA_006410655.1. Lineage (NCBI taxonomy): Eukaryota > Metazoa > Chordata > Mammalia > Artiodactyla > Bovidae > Kobus > Kobus ellipsiprymnus. The sequence goes on along the minus strand of SJYR01000268.1, from coordinate 142,341 downwards.
TTCCATACACATGCACACACAGAGAGACACACACACGCATATCTGTGTGTTTCTCTAGATTATTCACTTTTAACTGCTGTGTCATATTCCACCAGATGGAATAAACTAGAGTTTGTTTTCTCATTTTCCCTACTCATGGAAGGTTTTCACTTTTTGTCTCTCGGCAAATAGTATTTCAGCAAACCTGTTCCAGTCATCCACTCCTGTGTAACAAAGCACCTCCACACTTAGTAGTCTTAAAACTGTAGTTTCGTTCATTTTGCTTATGAATCTGCACTTTGGGCCAGGCTCACTGGGGAGAGCTCCTCTCTCCTCTGCTGGGTGTCGTGTGGGGTGACGCCCTCTGAGGGCTGTTCACTCGTGCGCCCGAGGGTGACCCCTGGCTGCCCCGGCGGGCCCCTGATGTACCGTCCCCTGGAGCACCATGCGTGACCGCCCCAGGTGGGCTCGGCTTCCTCGCAACGTGGCATCTGGTTCTGTCTGTGAAAGAGCCAGGCCAGAACCGGATGGCTTTTATGACTTTGCCTTGGAAGTCAGACACAGTTTGCTGCCTTCTGTTCACCAGAAGCAAGTCACCAGGGCTGTTCAGGGGGATCCTGTTCAGGGGGATCAGGCTCCCTCTTTAACGGGGCTTCCCAGATAGCTCAGATGATAAAGAATCTGCCTGCAATGCAGGAGTGAAAGAAAGGGAAAGTGAAGTCCCTTCAGTCGTATCTGACTCTTTGGGCCTCTATGGGCTGTGGGCCTCCAGGCTCCTCCATCCATGGGATTTCCCAGGCAAGAATACTGGAGTGGGTTGCCATTTCCTTCTCCAGGGTGCAATGTAGGAGACCCGGGTTTGATCCTTGGGTTGGAAAGATCCCCTAGAGAAGGAAATGGCAACCCACTCTGGTATTCTTGCCTGGGAAATCCCATGGACAGAGGAGCCTGACGGGCTACAGTCCACGGGGTCGCAAAGAGCTGGACATGACTGAGCAACTAATACTTTCACTTTTAATGGGACAAATGTCCCAGTGTTTAGAGCTGTTTTAAAACCAATGGCCTTAGCTGTTCTTCCTGTGCGCCCCTGGGTGAGGTTCTTGGGCCCCTCCAGGTGGATTGAAGCGCCTTGGCCTGAGTCCCCTTTAAGCCACTCCGATGTTGCCGGTCTACTGACCTGGGTGTTTGCTCTCCTGGGGCCACCACAGTACTTGAGAATTCCATTTCTTCACACCCTCTCCAGCCCTTGGTGCTGGGGATTTTGATTCTTGCCCCTCTGGTGGGTGTGAAATAGGATCTGGTTGTTTTAATCTGCCTGTCCGGGGGTGAGGCCGAGCCCCACACTGCCCCCTGGGGAGTGTCGTATTCCGTTTCCCAGCTGGTTGCCCTAAAGAAGACAGAAATGCCAAAGTGCTTTTTTTTTTGGCTTATGATGTCAGTTTTTCAAAAGGGAAGTGGTGAGTATCCCACAGAGTTTATTGCAAACTATTATGAAGACCTCGGAGTTATTATTGGTATGACTCACTTATGAAAAAAATATGATTTCAGTAACTGCAGGCTGTATTTGTAATGTGATGGATTTTCATTTAATCTCTCACCTCTCTATAATTTGCCCAATTTAAAAATGCCCCGAAGCTTGCTTTCTTCTTGTCTGGGAGTCCTGTTCTTGCTATGTGTTATCACAATAATAATAATAAGAAATGATGCCAGTACGTGTCTGTCTTCGAGTCTTGCCATCTCCTCGGTCATTTAATTACTTCTGGTACCGTTTCCCTGCCCCCACCCTCATCTCCTGCTAGGACAGCGTGTGGGGGAAGCTTCCGGCGAGAAGGCCTCCCGGGACTGGGCGCTGTCAGAGTCGGCAGGCCCCAGGTTAGGAGGCTTACTGGGACCCCCGGGCTGGGTTGGAAGACTCACTGGGACCCGCAGGCTGGGTTGGGGTCCTCCTCAGGCTGCCTGGCACCCCACCCCTCAATCACGCCTTGCTTAATGGCTCTGTGAGCTTGCAGAAGGCATCTGTCACCTCCCGAAATCCTGACACCTGGGAGCATTCAGCAGCTCCTCACTGAACCAAGTAATTCCGAATGCTCAATTATTGTAACGATCAATCCAACCTACCGGCTTCTCTCAAGAACGTCTGGAAAAACAGCCACGTCTCAATCACAGATTTTAAAATGAATTCCTAAGCCTTCCTTGAAAAGCGAACTTTTGGCTACTTTTTAATTTGATCAGGTTCTGGCTGAACATTCTGTCCGTGGCTTGCCAGAGAACATGGTCTTCCCCACTCCTGTCCCGAGGGACACTCCACTGCTTTTTATTTGTGTTCAGAACCGGAGCCTCTGTGTTGGACTTGAGACCTCGCCTGTGCGCTGAGAGCCACTCAGGTCCTCTGCAGACGCAACCTCTGTGTCCACACCAGGGCCCCTGCTGAATGGCGCGTGCTGCTGCCCGAAGCTTCTAGACGGGGTGCCTGCAGCGTGTCCTCCCACGTCACTGGTGCCTTGCCATCCAGACCTTGCGGCAGGGGCACGGGTCACCACAGGAAGCACTGGGGGGCTCCTGTCCTCACCCGGCGCCATGCTGGTCCTGGGGAGGTCACTGATGGGTGTCATTTCACAGAACAGGGCGGCTAGCCCGGACTGCCAATGCCGGTCTCCCCAGGCTCACCCTGTACCAACCAAGTGTGTGTGTGTGTGTGTGTGTGTGTAGATGAAGAATCCATTATTTGTTTTTTTCGGGGGAAGAGACTTTGGGGCGGTTCATTTGCACCTTTGTGGGGCCGCTGGGTCATCCGAAGCTATTTGGCAAGGCCTCCTAGGCTGGTGGGGTGGGAGCCTCCAGGCCCAGGCACTCCCATGACCACCCAACTTCTGGTGAGCCGAGTTTCAGAGCCTGCGGAGTTTTCACACCACATTCTAGGTGCCGGTGCAAGTCTAACAAGGGCAGGGCCTTAGTTCTGTTTCTATGGCAGGTTTGTTCACAGCCTAACAGTTTGCATCTTGCTGAAGCAAATGCAGGCGCCTGCGATCCTGATCACACTGAGACCTCATTTGCTTAAGGAGCGTTAGCGGGGTGTGTCCTCAGTTATTGGGGACCTACCACCGATGCTGGGGCTTCCTTATCTGATGACCCAGGTGAGACTTGCCTATGCTTTGCCAAGGGTCCCACCCTCCTGTGGGTCTCAAAGTCACTCCTTCCCCCCGACCCCCATCCTGCGCCCAGGAGCCTGGAACCTGAGGTCCTGGGATAGCCCTCCCGCCTGGGGTCTTGTTCCCTAGTCCATGAGTTTAGGGGTTGGATCTCGTTCCCTAGTCTGTGAGATTTAGGAGTTGGGTTTCGGTTCCCAAGTCTATGAGATTAGGGGTTGTGTCTCGGTTCCCTGGTCCCTGAGATTAGGGGTTGTGTCTCGGTTCCCTGGTCCCTGAGATTAGGGGTTGGGTCTCGGTTCCCTGGTCGGTGAGATTAGGGTTGGGTCTCGTTCCCTAGTCTGTGAGATTAGGGGTTGTGTCTCCGTTCCCTGGTCCCTGAGATTAGGGGTTGGGTCTCGGTTCCCTGGTCCGTGAGATTGGGGGTTGGGTCTCATTCCCTGGTCTGTGAGATTAGGGTTTGGATGTCTGTTCCCTGGTCCGTGAGATTAGGGTTGGGTCTCGTTCCCTAGTCTGTGAGATTAGGGGTTGTGTCTCTGTTCCCTGGTCCCTGAAATTAGGGGTTGGGTCTCGGTTCCCTGGTCCGTGAGATTAGGAGTTGGGTCTCGGTTCCTAGTCCGTGAGATTAGGGGTTGGGTCTCAGTTCCCTGGTCCGTGAGATTAGGGATTGTTCTCGTTTCCTAGTCCGTGAGATTAGGGGTTGGGCGGATCCCGGGTTCCTCCCCTCAGCAGCTGACGCTGTCACCACCTGGAGTGCACCTGTGAGGGACCAGGTCTGCCAGCCACCTCGCAATCACGCAGAGCAGGATTTGACTCGTGCCATCGTGCTGGTGGGGAAACTGAGGCCCAGTGAGGAGCCTCCTTGCCCTGCGCACCTGACTCTCCTGCCTGCACCCCCCAGGGACTGACCCCCACCCTCTGCTTGGTGGTTGGGTGGATATACACATGTTGCCAGGGGGTGCACAACTAAAATCCGGGAGACCAGGATTTGGACTCACATCGGATAGATTCCAGAACTCCCCACCCTCTCTGTCCGCTTGAGTTGACGATTCGAGGCTTGATGGGGGAACGGTACCCCGGCTGAAAGCTGATTCGTGCATTTCATGGTAAGTGTCCCTGGCAGCCCGGCGCGCCTCTCTGAAACCCATTAGGAAGCGCTGTCACAGGCCGGCGACGCTGAGATCACCCGTGTTGACGCGCACTCGGCAGGCTGTATGAAGGCCTTGGCAGGTTTTTGTTTTAAAAAGACTTCTTGAAAATGACAGGCTTCATTTCAGGGGTCTTTGTTAATCTAACAGTGTTCCCTGGCTGAAATGTGCGGACTGTTTACTAAAGCTCTTGTCAGTAATGAGCTCGGGGCAGAATTAAAACAATTTCGGCTTCCTTTCGGGCAGGTGTGCTGCCTGGGGGGAAGGAAACCTCAACGCGAGCCCAGGGCTGTTGAATGGGGCCAGGGTTCGACCTGGAGCCTGCCCGGGGCCTGGGCTGACGTTTCCACACCGAAGTGGGTCGGTAGAAGCAGCCGCTGGCTATTCTCCACGTGGTGTCACCTCGCGTATGCGTTCTGGGGCTTTGCATGGGGTGGTTTAAAAAAATTAATAGACAGGCCTTTATTTCTCTCTCCATGAGCCAATGCTGGGAATTAATTTTTTCTGGCCCACTAACTCTTGTGGTTAAAAGTACAAATTAAGCTTTCTGGGAGAATCCATCACAAAATTATTGCAAAGTCAGTGTGGGGAAGATACTGGGTTATGTCTATAGGGTTATTGTTTCTGCAATTACACTTTGCTTTGCCTTTCTTCTCCCTGTGCTTGGGGAAATCAACCCGAGAATGGTCTTCCAACTTGAAGAGTTATTGGTTATTTTTCCCCAAATGGGATTGCCCTTCCAGAGAACAGTGGGCATCTATTTGACAACAAGTTATAAATTTGTGCTCCAAGTTCTCTGAAGACAGCATGAATCTTAGACAATGGCGCTCTGGCGCGATATTTCAGGCTGGTGTGTGGAGCTGTCAGAAGTCACTGAAGCCCTCAGGCGGTGGCATGGACCCAGGCAGCGTTTGTCAAGCGCTGTGCGTGGAGTCTGCGCGGAACTTGGAGATGGTGTCATGGTGAGTTCCCTAGCGGTTCTCATCCCACAACCTCCCTAAGTGTGCACATCCCGCACACTAGGATGTGTTCCCCAAAGCCCATCCTAGCGCGTGATCGCCTAAGCCCCAGCCATCTGGGGGGCATCCTGGTCCACACGTCTGTCGTCCACACTCACAGCATCTTCCCAGTTACTGGGACCCGCTGGGTCCCAGGCATGGGGCTGGGTAGTCACACATGCAGGATTGGGGGGTGTGCTCTGTCCCCAGAGTAGCCTCCCCTGCCAGCCGGGCCCCGTTTCTCCACGGCAGCTGCTGACCTTGCAGACAGAGGGGCTCCCAGGTCCTCGATGACTCCAGTCTCGCTTCAAACCCTGTAGAGGCGCCCGTCTGTCTTCCGAAGAGTCCTGATTGCTCCCGGGGCCTCCTGGGCCTCCCTCTTCCCCTGCGTGGCTTCACCAAGTAATTCCCCAGGATCCCCCCCTTCCTACTGGGAGGAGTGCCCCCTCCCAGCGTGTCCCCACAACCCCCGAATCTCCTCCCTCCCTGCCCTTGTCTGTCACCTCCGGCAGGGCTTCCCCTCGGTTAACTGCGGGGCAGGGGCGCGGGGTCCGGCTCGCAGTGGCGTCCCGGTGTGCGCAAGGCGGGCACCACGCAGCAGGCGCTTTGTCGGTGTTGAAGAGCCACACCCGGTGCCCCAAGTGACTGCGGCAGCTGTCAGCGTGCGAGCGGGGGTCGCGAGGCAGGAGCTGGAGGTGGTGTGTGGGTGAAGGATGCCCACTGGCTCCCAGTCATCACTTCCTTTGTTAAACCGGCCCTGTCGCTTGACACTCTTCACCGCCGAGGGGAGAATAGCCTGTTTCTGAGGACAAGTTCAGGGGTG